>CM031596.1:112184105-112229105 GCA_018398815.1 Conus ventricosus
AGACCATCAATTTTCATTTCCGCAGTGCGACACCATTCACGCATCATAAAACAGATAACAAACTTCATTCTCACAGTATGGTGTCACTTGCCTGTCAAAAGGCAGGCCCATAACATTCACTCTCTCAGAATGATACCACCACCCACCTGTCAAACTGGCAAACCACAAGCACTCGTTATCACAGTATGGTACACCTCACGCGTCAAAAGCTCGACCACCAACATTTTCTTCTCACAATATGACATCACTCACCTCTCATGACAGGCCACACACCATTCTTTAGGGTCTTACCTGCACACACGCAAAAGGCATTGATTAAAGATTTATAACCGAAGTCATTTTAGTCCAATAGAAAACAGACACAAAAATGTGTTGGGAACATAACGGTTTTGAATGAGAGAGAGAGAGAGAGAGAGAGAGAGAGAGGGAGAGGAGAGAGAGAGAGAGAGAGAGAGAGAGAGAGAGAGAGAGAGAGAGAGGAGAGAGAGAGAGAGAAAGAAAGAAAGAAAGAAAGAGAGAGAGAGAGAGAGAGAGGGAGAGAGAGAGAGGGGAGAGAGGAGAGAGAGAGAGAGAGAGGAAAGAGAGAGAGAGAGAGAGAGGGAGAGAGAGAGACACACACACACAGACAGACAGACAGACAGGACAGACAGACAGACAGACAGAGACAGAGAGATAGAGAGACAGAGAGAGAACTCGTAACTCAGAAAACTTTTATTCGGTCAAGGATTCAGATTTTAGGCAGAGCGTATTCTTCCAATCTGTCCTTGCTAAGTTTAAGTATGCAATGAAATTTAATGACAAGAAAAATGAAAAGAAACAGAAAAATAAATGAAAATGAGAAAGGAGAGAAAAAATATACAGGCACTCAGGGTAAAGGTGTACATGATTCCACCACACACACACACACACACACACACACACACACACACACACACAACACACACACACACACCAAAACAAACGGAAGACTTGATGGTCAGAAAATCTTACAGAAATCTACAATAGCACAGAGCTCTGGGATTTCCAAAATTGCTCAATTATATCCAACGAAAAAACTTGCAAATGAACTAAATACTGTTCACAAGACACAGAAAATCTAAAATCCAACAGCCTTACTTCTCCGATAATGGCAAAAAAAAAACAATTTTGCAGATGGAAAAATCAGAAGAAAAAGAAAATACTCATGTGGTTGAGGACAGTGGGGATGACAGTTGTGGGTCAGAAAGCTTAGATGTTGAGACTGAGAACGGCAGTGACTCAAACACCACTGATGGAAGATGATATTTCCAGTGAACAAAAAAACAGAAACTGGCAACTCTGCTTCCATCAGTAATTATCTTACATGACTCTGTTCTTAGAGGAGTTGACCCAGAAAGACTTGGTCATTCATGCGGATTTAACGTCGACATGTTAGCAGCACCAACAGCAGAAAGTTGCAAGATAACATTCGACAAAACTTCCAATCCTCCAGACGTGGTATTAGTACACTTCGGAGTGAATGACTTAAAGAACGGTGAACCTCAAACAGCAAGCAACAAGCTAGCAAGTGCAGTGAGGGAACTGCGTGCAAAAGTAAAACCTACTACCCATATTGTAGTGAGTAAGGCCTTGAAAAATCGCAACGATTCATGCAAAAAAAGGTCGATCTATTCAATGCTCTGCTTGTGACAGAACTGCATGATTTGGAAAACACATCCTTCATTGGACACGACCACATCCATCCGCAATATCATCTCAAAGACAACTTCCACCCAAACCGAAAAAGGAAGCAGTATCATTGCGGCTGGCCTTGGACGCCACTTAGACAATATTCTGTGGGAAAAACCATCAAAAAAGAAACAATTGAAGAATAGAAGTCGCGTGACTCGCAAAGAAATAGAAAGCCGTAGGCGAATGAACAAATGAAAAATCAACTTGAACATCCTGAATACAGATTTGGGAAGCTGCAAAGAAATGGAGAAGATGAACATGTACATGAACGACCACGCCGACAATGCAGAAGAGATGCATTGCAATCTCAACATAACTCAACTCAAGACGAAGAAGGCATTCAGCTGCATGAAAGAACACTGCGGCAAAATGATAAAGACTTCTGCCATAAACACAGCTCTAGTCATCACAATGAATTAGAATGCGTCGGAAGGAAGACCACAGAACAACAAAGACATAAAGCAGAGACCAACGTGAAAGAAAACCACAGCAACGAAACAATGATGAGATTGAACACTCCAGAGAAAGAAGACAAGAACAAAGCAATGAAGGTTACTCATGCAAAGGAAAACTGCTGCAACAAGGCAAAGAACAAAAATGTGGATGGGAACAACAATGGAAACAACATCGTGAGGTCAGATACTATGGAAGAAATGAAAGAAAACAGCAAAGAAGATATCTTCCAGTTGGTTCGCAAGAAAGAGCGACTCATGGAGAAAGACATGTTGATAGGTACCCACAGGAATGCAACCTTGAATACCCAAATCTACAAGGGAGAAACTTCCGTCAACAAAAACGGAGACAAAATAGCGAAGACAGATATCGAGGTAATGAAGACTGGCGTTGGCGACGAGCTAATGAAACTGACTGGCAGTATGAGAAGATGCTAAGCCAACAATAGGGTGAAGAAATTGACCTGTACGGAAGAAACCGATATCAAACAAAGATGAAGACTACTATCAACAGAGATGGACGGATGAAAGAAGGTACGGAAATCATTCATCTTATTCAAGGGATATACGTGAACAACGAGACAACAGAAATGGACGGCAACGAAGGAGAATCAACACATCCAATTACACAACTTGGATCAATGGAACAATGATGATTTGACTAGAGAGCACCAAGAAAAAAAACGAGCTACACAAATCATCAGAATTCTGTACTGGGTCGAGATGCTAGGCATTGTGCAAATCGTAATTACACATTACGGGAAATGTATGATGATGGCGACTACACTCCACAACGAAAGTTCAAATACCAGCCGATGAACAACAGTGACTTTCCAAACCAGCGGTACAGTCGCTAAAGAAGAAAGAGGACATAGCAGTTGTCACCAAAAGCTCAAAAGTGAAACGAACAATAATAGAATTGGAAAAATACAAGTTAAAATAAGTAACTAAATAATATTAACCGATAAGCTTGTAATCAGTGACACTTAAATGATCGATTAATGTATTAATTTTGATGTAATTAAACGTGATGAAGAAAAAGTACCACTTATAAATCTACTAGTAACTTAGCAACTACGTTGCATAATATAAGCACAGTATGGGGGAAAAGAAAAATAAGTATCCTGTCATGGAATACTAATGGTTTTATAGGAAACATTGATGGTATAAAGACAAACAAATACAAAGACTGGCAGTTTATTCAAAAAACAAAATCATATGATATAGTGTTCCTGGAAGAAAACTCATCTAACATATGAAGACACAAAGAATATACATTTTCCACACTTTGCACCTGGAGTTCACTATTGTCGTGAACAACATAAGAAAGCGTGTAAGGCTTCAGGAGGGATTTCAGTATTTGTAAAACATGAAATTAGAGAACAAGTCAAATTTCTACCACAAAGTAATGGAGATATAGTTTGGTATGTCTATACCAAATGTAGACAAACAGGGAGATGACACTTATATTGTTGTTGCTATATACCGCCACTATACTCATCATATGGTAGAAAATAACGCGGATTTGATATGGGATAAATTACAAAATGATATAGAACATTTTTCGCCGAAAGGCAACATTATTATTTGTGGCGATTTTAATGCTAGGACTGGAACATTGATAGATTATACGGAAATAGACTCAATTCATGATTGCTTTATCCCAGGTCACTACAATCGAATTAATAAAACATATAATAGATGTTCTATGGATCATGTTGTTCACAAAAATGGTAAGAGATTAATCAACATTTGTGCGGACAACAGCCTTCTTATTCGAAATGGTAGGACATTGGGTGATTTGGAAGGAAAATACACTTGTCATTACACCAAGGTAGTAGTGTGGTAGATTACTTTTTATGTTCAGAAGAACTTACACAAAATATAGTTGAAATGAAAGTTATGGAACTAAACCATTTTTCAGATCATTGTCCAATCAGTATGACACTATATTTACCTATATTGAAAAATGGAACGAAAGACAAGAGTTATTTCAGAAAGAGCACATTTTAAGCAAACTAATAGTCAAAGGGAAGAATATATAAAATTTTACTGGGATGATAATTCCGCTGATGCTTTCTGTACAGCTTTAAAAACAAAGCAAATTAGTGAATCGCTACAAGAAATTAAAAATCATATTGATGAACCAATCACAGCTGATTTAGCCACTCTTGTTTTGGAAAAGCTTACCAATACATTAAAGTATGCTGCAAAATTGGCATTACGACATAAGCTTATAACTAAAAGAAAATCCAGAAAACGCTCCAAAAAAATGGTTTGACCAAGACTGCTATATTCAAAGACGAGATCTGAAATCTTTAAGAAATGCACTGAACAGAAATCCACAAAATAAAACATTACATGAAAAGTTCTTTCACAAAATGAAAATATACAAACGTTTGTTGAAAAGGAAGAAAAAGATTTATAAGAAACAGTTTAGTTAAGAGTCTGAATGAAGCATAATTACAAGATCCAAACAATGTGTGGAAAACATTAAAACAATTACATGAAGCAGATTCTCAAAACGGAAATAAACCATGGAGCGATATGTAGTACAAAGTGGCTAGACCATTTACAAATCTTATTGGTACAGAGGTAAATGTTGAGACAGAGGCAAAACTAAAAGTAATTCTAAATTGGAAAAACTCTCTTCAGAATTAAGTTACTCTGATCTTGATTTTCCATATATCATCTAAAGAAATTTTTAGATGCTTTAAAAAATATGCGTAACAAAAAAAGCGGCTGGAGAAGATGGGATTATTAATGAAATAATCAAAACCAGTTTACCCGATACAGGTGAAATAATTAGAAATGTATTTCAAAGTATTTTTTTCTCAGGAGCATATCCAGAAGCATGGAAGAGGGGAATAAATGTCCCCATTCATAAATCAGGAGATCCCTTCAATCCTTCAAATTATCGAGGTATAACATTAATAACTCTCTCAGTAATTTGTTTTGCCATATATTAAATCACCGAATAACAAACTTTTTGGAAGAAAATAATCTACTGGCAGGAGAACAAGCAGGTTTTCGCAAAGAACACAGAACATCAGATCATCTATACGCGTTTAAAGAAAATAGTTGATGATATAATGAAAAGCAGAAAAGATCGCCTTTGTGGTTGCTTTATCGACTTTGAAAAAGCGTTCGATAATGTTTGGCATGAGGCACTTTTCTTAAAAATACATGAAATAGGCATTACAAGGAAACTGTTTGAGAATTATTAGGAACATGTATGAAAATTCCAAAATATGCACAAAAACGAATGAAGGTCTATCCCATAATATAAACGTACGTAAAGGAGTATTACAAGGAAATGTTCTTAGTCCAACTCTATTTAATATCTTCGTAAATGATATTCCAAAGTATATTGGGGAGACAGATAGTCCATATACCGATGAAAAGACCCCTTTATCATGCTTAATGTATGCAGATGACCTAGTTATTTTTTCTAAACAAAGAAAAGGTCTTCAAAACAAGCTTGACAAATTGAATAAATATTGTTTAACTTGGGGTATGAAAATTAATGTACAAAAGACAAAGGTTATTGATTTTTACACATAAAAACCCAAGTTCACATCTTATTTAAATTTGGTACTGAGATAATTCAGACAACTGATCAGTACAAATATCTGGGAGTAACTTTGCATTCTGACGGCTCTTTATTTTGGCGAAAACTCAACTTGCCAAGCAAGCAAGTAAAGCTTCACATTCATTTATATCGATTATCAGAGGAACCAACATTTGTTTTGATACAATATTACAACTGTTCGATACTTTGGTTACTCCTATAGCAACTTATGGAGCAGAAGTTTGGTTGCCATGGTCTGAGAAAAGTACTATGTCCAACATGGACTCATTTGTTATATCTGATTTTTTTTTCAAATAGTATTTCTTCAAAACATCCACATGAAAAATTACATGTGAAATTCTGTAAACGTCTTCTTGGTTTACACTCAAAAGCAATTAATTTAACGACTCTAAGTGAACTAGGAAGATTTCCAATTTGGGATTCACATAGCTTGTCGAACCATGGTTTTTGGCTGCATATTTTGGATAAGTCGGAAGAAACATACTTAAAAAGTGCATACAACGACATGATGAATAAAGACAAGGGAATTCAATATCCATGGCTCTGTTTGTCAAAAACATTCTTTACAGTTTAGGATTAAACCATGTTTGGTTGAACCAGTCAACACTGAGTAAGCATAGATTAAAATTCACTATACAACAAACTATTGAAACCAGGTATATTGAATTTTGGGCAAAGGAAAAGACAAAATACAGCCGTTTAGAGTTTTACAATGCCATCAAATCATCTGAATATCATATTGAATATTACTTGTTGACTGATATGGATAGTACGAAAAAACAAGCACTATGTAAATTGCGTGTTAGCTCGCATGACTTAATGTTGAGAAGGTCGTTATGCAGGTATTACCACGAAATCAAAGATTTTGTATGCATGTAATGAAATAGAAGACGAATTTCATTTTTTAGATAATTGTAGAATTACTTTATGACTTAAGAACAAAACTAAATACACAAGTAGAACAGATGCAAGATCTAAAGATGACCCAGGAAAAAGAATATTGTGTGCCAACGACTTCAAACCAAGTACTCTATTAAACTCCAGGGAAACACCAAGAAATATTAGCCAGCTTTGTTTTTGAGGCATTCAAACCCAGGGGTGGAATGTTCAACCGTGTACAATTATTGTCACTGACTATCCGCTTACAATGAGTTGTCAGCTGACTTTAAAGTCAGCTTTGAAAAGTTGCCATGTTCAAGCGGTGACAACCGAGTTTACAACGAAGTCAGCAGACAATGATTGCCCTAATTTTAAAAACGTCACCGGACTATTTTTACCCAGGGTTTTCCCGTGAAAGTGAACTTTCTGTTTCAACCTGAGCATGCGCAGTGACTTTGTTTACGCTGCATCCATCATGGCAGACGAAACCTGGGCAAAAGCAAAACGGCAGAAGAAACCTAATTTTCTCCTTCTGAAATGGAAGTGTGTCACGGACAAAAATGAAACAACCCCAATCGTGGAGTCGCCAGCCAATTTGTTCGGACATAAGCTTCAACTCAAACTTTCTAGGCGCCAGATAGACGGGCCCATGGGTCGGGTCCAGCCAATTAAGCTTAGCGGAGAGGCTTCACGGGGACGGTACGGTCCACCCAGACAGACTAAGCTGTTTGACCGACGCCTCGATGTCTGCCCGGACGCATCTCGGTGCCTGGGCCGGACTCATCTAGCCAATTTTACACTGACCAGTGCCCACACGTTAAGCCACACGGCGCCAGTTAAGTAGGAAAGGGGAGAAGGTAGTGTGTGGTGGGGGTGAAATCTAGCTAATCAATTAAATGACCAATTGACCACCACAGAGAGTAAGGCGTGTAGGCGTGACTGTCATGATTTGAATATCCAAAGGAATTAGAGGGAGATAACTTCGGGTATCAGGGGTAAAAATACTGACCAATGGTACTCGCCCTTTTTGGACAGATCGGAACGGAATAAGAAGGATGTGAGAGTGAGAGAACGGGAGAAACGAGGAGAGAACGAACAGAGAGACAGAGAGAGAGAGGTCTGAGTGTAATCTCTGAGGAGAGAAAAGCAGAGAGATGAGGGGAGGAGAGAAGAGAACCAAGTTGAGAGATTAGCATGAGATAGTCTGCAGAGGAAGGACTGAGGAGAGATGTGAGAGAGAGAGCTGCTAACTAATGAGGAGGAAAAGAAAGAAAAGAAAAAAAGAAAAGAAAAGCAACCATGTCCATTTGATAAGAGCAGACTAGAAGAGAGAGAGAGAGAGTGCAATGCGTTAATGCAGGAAGAAAGAAAGGAGAACAGATCGATGTTGATAGTCACTGTTCTATCTTCACTGGGGTTCGACCTCATACTTGGCCAGCGCCACTTTCATCGACAGACCAACGCCAGTGCCAACAGTCTAACCTGACCAGGCGCCATCAGACCAAACCAGTGCCAGCAGTTGTGTCGTGCTTGTGAACGTGACAGTGAAAAAAAAGAAAAGAAAAAAAAAGACAGTGATTCGTGAATAGTTAAGATCACCTGGCCAGGTAAAGTAGAAATCTATTTATACCCGGGTTAGTTAATGATGTTTTAGACAAATGATTTTGTGAAGTTCAGGAAAGAGAGAATGTTTTATTTTGTTTGATTCCATATGCATTGATGGTTCGTTCTATGATACATGTGTAGTAAAGTTATAGACTTTACTAGTGGTTTGATGTGACGAATGCATGATATATGAATGAGATCGTAAGCAAGCTGTGAGTGTGTTTGGGCTGTGCGCTAGTCCTTCCTCCACTGACATCACCCGAGGTTGACAATTTATTGGCGAGCCTGCCAGGATATTCTGGCCCATTTATTATAATTGTTCAACTTCTCAGGAGGAAGCTGGGTGGGATTCAAGTATTGTAATCCTAAGACAAGGGGTTGTCTTACTGTATGTTCCCAAGATAGTTAAATACTAGGCTTGGCATTGCTTCCAAGATAGTTAATACTAGGCTTGGCATTTCAGCCCCAGAGTACTTATTTCGCACAGATTGCCTATAATTCGCTCTCATAGTTGGGTCAGGCGCTGGGCGTCTTATAAAAACTAATTACGTTGTCCCAAGCTAATATTATCATTCATAGGATTGTGCTATTACGTCACTCGTGTCGGTAACCACCAGTTTGGCTGTCGTAGTAATAAAATCTTGTTCAAAAAAAAAAAAAAAAAGAGATACAATGGCGGAAGAAAAAGAACACCCCTATTGAACAACTTGTGAGCGTCGCTCGTGATCTAGGTTACTCAGGAGATGAGTTGCGTGCATTCGTTGAAAACCAACAAAAGATGGAAAGGGATGAACGCGCGGAAAGACGCCGTATCGCATTGGAAATAGCAGAGCGGGAAAAGGCTAAAGAAGAGCAAGAAATAGAAAAATTAGGATTCAGGCTAATGATAATCAGGCTAGGGAAACGCAGGAAACAGAAAGAATAAGGGAAGCGCAGGAAACAGAAAGGATTAAAGCTAGGGAAACGCAGGAAACAGAAGACTAAAGGTTCAATTAGAGTTAGAGAAAGTGAGAATACAAGGGGAGACCACCGATGATGGTAGTTCACTTTCCAGTGACTCTGTGCGCAGCTATGCCCCCCGACCCAAGTTGCCAAAATTCTCGGAGGAACCGATTCGATTGATGCATACATCAGTCGTTTCGAAACGTTTGCGACCAGTCAGGGTTGGCCTCCAGAGAGTGGGCAGTCATTTTGTCGGCGTTACTGACGGGTAAGGCATTACAAATTTTCACTGCGTTACCAGCAGAACAACAGTCTGATTTCGGCGCTGTGAAGGAATCATTGATGAAGGGATTTGACCTCACAGAGGAAGGATTCGAAAGAAATTTCGTTCAGCTAGATTGCAAGCAGGGGAAACGTACACTCAGTTTGGTGCACGTCTAGATCACTATTTTGAGAAATGGTTAGAGTTGAGTGGTACGAAGAAGGAGTTCGCTGAATTGAAAGAGCTAGTTATGAAAGAACGATTTTGTCAGGTTGCGGCCCTGAGTTACCTAAATTTGAAGAGAGACAACCAGAGACAGCAGGAGAGTTGCTGAAGTTCGCAGAGGTGTATAGAGAGGCACGTTTGGGCACTAAGGGCAGGAGAAACAGGTGCTAGGCACAGGTGAGAAGAGTGCAAGGAGACCAGGGGAGTTTTCTGCAAAGTCTGCAAACCCAGTGGTGGGCAGAAGGAAGGGCAAAGGGACATTAGGTGTTTCATTTGTCACAAGAAGGGACATGTGGCGAGGGATTGTCGCATGAGGTTCCAGAAGCAGCAGCCTTGCAAGAGGTGGATAAGGGTCGTCAAGGGAAACGACCTGCAGTGGAACCAAAAGGGATTCAGTCTGAAGAGGTGGAGTGCAGCCTATGGCTAGCACTGGACAGCAGTCAGTGTCAGGGATGGGGCACTAGGCTGAGTGGTTCGTTACCAGTGGAAGAAGGGTGGATTGGCCAGCAGAGGGTGAAAGTGTTACGAGACACTGGTTGTTCATGCGGTGGTAGTACGAACAAACGCTGGTCGAGAAAGGGGATTTGACAGGGCAAATCCGACCTGTACTCTAATCGATGGCACTGTGAGGGAGTTTCCAGTTGCTAAGATAGAAGTACGTACCCCTTACTTCTCAGGCGAGTTGTCTGCGTTGGTGATGGAGAAACCCCTTCATGATTTGATCATCGGAAATTCGGGTGCAAGGGATCCAGGGGATCCTGAGTTGTTGACTGCTACAGGGGCAGCATGTTCAAACACGGAGCAAGAAGGAGGAAGGTTGATAAACCGTTAGTCGTTCCGGCAAGGAAGTCAGGCATAGTTGTGTCGCCTGATGAGTTTAGGGCAGCGCAGGAACAAGACCCTTCGCTCGTGAAGTCTTGGGAGTTGGCAAGAGGTGGAGAGAAACAGGAGGTTAGAGGAGGTGAGACAGAAGTTTCTTGTGAAAGGCGGGCTGTTGTACCGAGTGTTCACCAAGGGGAAGACAGGTAAGGTGACCACTCAGTTAGAGCAGGGGACCGTACAGCAAAGGGATGCGCGCTGGCCGGCTTCCCCTTCTCTGAGTCACTAACGAAGTACTGAAAGGGGCGGCCCCACCAACTAGTGCGTACAGAACTTCCGGTGTCGGTGGTAACATGGAGTTTGGCAGCAAAACATCGTTGAGGTAAGCATTCTTTTTCCATAATTCAGCGGTTGTTATGCGTTTACTATAGGACATGTGTTATGACTTTGTGTTGTGGAGGAATGTAGAGTGCGAAACCTATCGACATGTGCAAGTAATTACCCTATAACTGATAACGCGGCCACAGTTTACTCGGCGTACAAGCGTGTAAACAAACCATGCCTGTGCTCGAGAGATACGCTAGTCAGTGTGTAGTTGTGCTCCGCGCAGCTTTATCTTTCATGTCTCCCTTCTTGTATGCATTGATGTACAGCTGGTTGCTATATTTTTCAGTACTTTCGTAGATTCAGTCTTCGTTTTGGTTATTATAGCGGGTATTGCTGGTTCATTTGTAGGAAACAGAAGCGACTGCAGTGAACACTGCTCAGCCTGTTGCAATGGCAGAGAAACGAACACCGATACCAGTCGCTGATTCATCAAAAAAGGGCAGCGAACCACAGCCAATGTTGGTAAGTTAATTCAACTAACTCTCTCTCTCTCTCTCTCTCTCTCTCTCTCTCTGTGTGTGTGGTGTGTGTGTGTGTGTGTGTGTGTATGTGTGTGTGTGTGTGTGTGAAAGACTGAGAGAGAGAGAGAGAGAGAGAGAGAGAGAGGAGAGAGTAGAGAGAGAGAGAGAGACTAAATGTGTTATGACATGTTTACGACTTTTAATACATCAACAGTGTGGCAACATCAACAAAAACAACACTCAAAATAATTACATAGTGGTATGCATCACATTATGATGCTCTCTCTCTCTCTCTCTCTCTCTCTCTCTCTTCCTCTCTCTCTCTCTCTCTCTCACACACCACACACACACACACACACACAACACACACACACACACACATAAACACACACACACACACACACACACACACACACACAACACACACACACACACAATTCAGAACGTTGATGATGTTTTTTAACCTTTTCAGATTACACCAGACCTTGTCAGTGAAGTGTGCAGCTCAATGCAAGCAGACAAATGCCTTCCGGATGAGACAAGACAGTCGGAATATTTCTGTATGTAAATACAAAATTATTGTTTTGCATATCAAAGCAAGGGACTTTGGTCATTGATACCAAATAAATAAGAATGACTCCTTAACCTCTGTGTTTGTGTGTGTGTGTGTGTGTGTGTGTGTATATATATATATATGTTACCAGTCAACCCAAACCCTAACCCTATACCTGACCCTAACTTTGACTCGAGAGGGTTCCCTATATGTCATGCTTATACACACATTGCCTGATTTCACGGATTGACGGTAACATATATATATATATATATATTATATAATATATATATATATATATATATGGTTAAAAGTTAAAAGAGAATCTTAAAACTATCTACAAATTTGTTTCAAGCGTGTTGCGCTGTCATCAGGATATATATATATATATATATATATATATATATTATATATATATTATATATATTGAATTATAAACAAAGCTTGCTCTTATGTCTTTGATTGAAGAAATAGGGTGTACGCATTCAACCTGCAGTGGCAGATGATTCTGCCTAACTAACAGTATGTGCTTGAGTGGGTGGATGGGGAAAAATAAAATAAATGCTTCTCAAAATGAGCCTTCAGCAAGCTTATATTCTCCAAGGGGGAGAGAGACATCCTCCAATAGGGAGGGAAACTCACTAACATATAACTCCTGGTCATATACCGATATTTCGAAACTTGGTGGTTTCTCCTCAGTGACCGCGGAAAGTGGTAATTTGACTCCTCTGCCGTTTCAGTTTTAAGAAGAATGCAATCCCAGAAAAGGCTGGTGTGCAATACCGTAGTAATGTTTGTTGAGTTTTCAAAAAACCAACCAAAGGTGCCATTAGAAGCAAAAGAAAATCATGAAAGAGCAAAACAACCAACAGTGAAATAAAGAAAAAAAGAATCTAAGACAAAAAGCTACCATTTCTTGAAGGAAAAATGAAAAAAAATACCAAAAAATCCAGGAAGTGAGAACCGTCCGGGGAACTTAAACAGCGGGCCAATATCAAAAAATAGAAATAAACACCTTCCACTTAGCCTTGTTGGAAATAGGTGAAGATATAATGTTTTAATAATTGCCTTACAGATTGGATAGGGGAGAAAATAAATAAATGCTCTAAAAAGAGCTGAGAGTTATAAGGGGAAAAAATTCCTCCAATAGGAGGAAACTCACAACTATAATTCCGGGGAAGAAAATTTCAACTTTGGGGGGGACTCCAAATTAATTGCTTCGGTTTCAATTTTGGGGTTCCCCGGGAAAGGCGGGTAATGTATATTTGTTAGTTTTAAAAAACCCAACCAAAGGGGGTTCAAACCAAAAAATTGAAGCAAAACAACCAATTTTCTTGAAAAGTAGAAATTAAAAAAAGAAACCCTTAAAGACAAAACGGGGGCCAGTTCTTGATGAATGAAAAATAAAAGACAACTTAAATCCAAGGATAAGTACCGAGCCGTTCCGGAATAAAGCCGGGTTAAAATACGCAAAAAATTAAATAAACAAGTTCCTCAATTAGAGTGAATTGGTGTACGCAATACTCGGGAAAATGAATTTTCAACAAAGTTTGCTTGAGTTGGATGGGAAAATAAAATAAATGCATCTCACAAAATGACTTAAACAAGCTTATTCTAGGGGGGAGGGATAATAAAAAAATTTTCTAAAACCCTGGCATTTTTACCCAGGGGAGACGAAACTTTTTCTAGGGAGGGAAATTAATTAACTCCTGGCCTTTCTTTTAAAAGGTTTCTCCTCGGGAGGCGGAGGGGAATGACCTTTGTTTAGTTTTAAAAAACAACCAAAGGAGGCCATCTAAGAAGCAAAAGAAAATCATGAAAGGCTCAAGAACAAGCTACAATTTCTTGTGAAAAGAGAAAATATAAAAAGATATCCTCTAAGACACAAGTGCTGAGGCCAGATCTCTTGGAAGAATCCGCAAGGGACCTAAAATAAAAACTACAGAAACTAATAAATTCCAAGGATAAGTACCGAGCACCGTTTTCCAGCAACTTACAGGAGCATCTTGGTGTTGCAATGACAGCAAGAATATTGAATTTATAAACAAAGCTTGCTCTTATGTCTTAGATTGAAAAATAGGGTGTACGGGCATTCATACCTGCAGTGGCAGATGATTCTGCCTAACTAACAGATGTTCTCTGAGTGGGTGGATGGGAAAATAAAATAAATCTTACTCTCAAATGAGCCTTCAGCAAGCTTATATTCTCCACGGGGGAGAGAGACATCCGCCAATAGGAGGGAAACTCACTAACATATAACACCTGGTCATATACCGAAATTATCGAAACTTGGTGGTTTCTCTCAGTGACCGCGGAAGTGGTAATTGACATCCTCTCTGACCGTTTCAGTTTTAGAAGATTGCAATCCCAGGAAAAAAGGCTGGTGTGCAATACCGTAGTATGTTGTTGCGTTTCAAAAAACCAACCAAGGTGCCATCTAAGAAGCAAAAGATAGAGAAATCATGAAATAGAAGCAAAACAAGCTGACGAATTTCTTTTGTGAAAAGTAGAAAATATAAAAGATATCCTCTAAGACACAAGTGGCTTAGGGCCAGTTCTTGGAATGAATCCTCAAGGTACAAAATAACGAAAACTATAAATTCCAAGGATAAGTAACCGACACCGTTCCAGCAACTTAACAAATTCAGCTTGGTGTTGCAATGACGCAAGAAATATTTAATAATAGAAACAAAGCTGCTCTTAGTGCTTAGATGAAGAAATAGGTGTAAACGCATTCATACCTGCAGTGGCAGATATTCTTAGCTAACTAACAGTAGTGCTTGAGTGGGTGGATTGGAATAAATAAAAATATGATCTCAAAATGAGCCATCACACAGCTAAAATTCTCCAGGGGAAGAGACATCCACCCAATATGGAGGGAACTCACTAACATATAACTCCTGGTCAAATACCGATATTTCGAACCTTGGTGGTTTCTCCTCAGTGAACCGCGGAAAGTGGTAATTTGACTCCTCTGCCGTTTCAGTTTTAAGAAGAATGCAATCCCAGAAAAGGCTGGTGTGGCATACGTAGTAGTTTGTTGAGTTTTCAAAAACCAACCAAAGGTGCCATCTAAGAAGCAAAAGAAAATCAATGAAAGAGCTAAACAAGCTACATTTTTCTTGTAAAAGGAGGAAAATAAAAAGATATCGCTCTAAGAAGACACAAGTGCTGCAGGGCCAGTTTTCTTGGAATGAATCCGCAAGGCCTAAAATACGACAAACTAATAAATTCCAAGGATAATTACCGAGCACCGTTTCCATCAACTTACAAGCAGCTTGGTGTTACAATTGGACTGCAAGAAATAATGAATTATAAACCTAGCTTGCTCTTATGTCTTAGATGTGAGAAATAGGGTGTACGGACGCATTCATACTGCAGTGGGCAGATGATTCTGGTCCTAACTAACAGTAAGTGCTTGAAAGTGGGTGGATGGGAAAAATAAAATAAATGCTTCTCAAAATGAGCCTTTCCTATTTATATTTGCTACTTACCACAAGAAAATGTAGCTTGTTTTAGCCTCTTTCATGAATTTTCTTTTTGCTTCTTAGATGCACCTTTGTGGTTTTTTTGAAAAACTCAACAAACATCCTACGGTATTGCACACCACCTTTTCTTGGGATTGCATTCTTCTTAAAACTGAAACGGCAGAGGAGTCAAATACCACTTTCCGCGTCACTGAGAGAAACCACCAAGTTTCGAAATATCGTATATGACCAGGAGTTATAAGTTAGTGATTTCCCCTCCCTATTTGGCAGGATGTCTTCACTCCCCCTTGGAGAATATAAGCTTGCATGAAGGCCTCATTTTGAAAGCATTTATTTTATTTTTATTTTTTTTCCCCATCCACCCACTCAAGCACATACTGTTTATTAGGCAGAATCATCTGCCACTGCATAATGAATGCGTTACAACCTCTATTTCTTCAATCTAAGACATAAGAGCAAGCTTTGTTTATAATTCAATATTTCTTGCAGTCATTGCAACAACACCAAGCTCTCTGTAAGTGCTGGAACGTGCTCGTACTTATCCTTGGAATTTATTAGTTTGCGTATATAAATATAAATATATATATATATATAATAAAGTGTGGTGTGTGTTGTGTGTGTTGGTGTGAGTGTATGTGTAGAGTGTTTGTGTGTTAGAGAGAGAGAGAAGAGAGAGGAGAGAGAGAGAGAGAGAGAGAGAGAGAGAAGAGAGACAGAAGAGAGAGAGCGAGTAAGAAGAAGAGGTCTAAAGGCTTTGTATCTATACTGATGAAACCTGTGACGTTAATGGGTTGACTACATCATGCAAGTTCAAGTAGTACAAGTACAACAATACTATTGTGTGTATAACAAAAAAGACGATGTGTTCTGCCTTACCGTGACTTTGCAGAAACTTACCACGCACGACACATAAACATGCACTGGACACACACACATAAACATACCTCTCACTCTCTATCTCTCTTCTCTCTCACTCTCTTCTTCTCCTCTCTCCTCTCATCTCTCTCTCTCTCACACACACACAACACACACATCACACACACACACACACACACACCACACACACAGAATGATAAACTGTTTACTTCAAAAGATCGGCCCTTTTAAAACAACCAACACTTGCATCACTGAATTTTGGATGTGCCCGAACTTAATTGTCATTACAGAAACCTATTTCGATGAAATACTGCTATTAACTGAAGGCGATATAGAGACCCTATGCTCAGACTTAACAGTTTTGAAGCAAGAATACCATGAAATGACGGGAGCAAATTGTAGCCCTGTCGGGTTGAACGATTTATCTTGTCTGTTGAACTGTTGATCAGCTGCATTCCTCCACTCATACGTTCGTTACCTTTCGCCGAACTTTGTGAATGTAAGCCCTTTGTGTTTAGATATTCTGGGTCGGGACAAGCCAACAATGCAAAAAAAGCAGGCATGAAAAGAAGATGAAAAAAAAAAAAAAAAAGACAAAAAAAATAAAAAAGAAAACAGTTTGCACCCCCCATAATTAGATGTGATTGTTTTTAGGTAGCTAGAAATTGGAGTGTTCATGCGAAAAACGAGATTTACACACCGAGCCGACACGCGATTTCCACACATTGTTTACTATTCCGCTATAAGCTGCCACCGAGAAAGTTCGTATACGCCCAAGTTCGGCCGTCCTGCTCGGCGAGCAGTACTTCGCGCGGACCATCTTCTCTTGTTATCCCCTTTGCTGTACGGTCCCTGGTTAGAGGTACCAGCAGGTTATCGTGACACTGACATGTCTGTGGGTCACGATCGCTCATGGGCGGGTCAATCTCGGCACCAGCAAAACAGCTGACCGATACTTGATGACTTATCATTGGCCAGGAGCAATGGCAGACAAAAAACGTTTCTGCAATGTCATGTGATGTGTGTCAAAGATCAGCCACAAGAGGGGTGAAAGAGGAAGGCACCTCTTAAACATCCCCCTAAAGAATTGACACACCATTCAGGATGGTGCTGTTGAATCTAATTGGCCCAATCGCGCCCAGTCCAAAGGCGGGCACAGTATGAGTTGACGCTCGTGGACTACGCGACCAATACCCAAAAGCAGTTGCATGAAAGGCGTAGATACAGCAACAGTTCCTGAAAGGGCTGGTAGATAATTTTTCCTCGCGTGGTCGTGCCGTCCACAAATCGCATGACAGAGGGTCAACAGTACACCACAGGGTGTGAGGTAGGTCAACTAGGCTGCAAGGGATCACACGCTGCTCACTACCCCATACCATCCACAATGCACTGGCTTGGTGGAAAGAATCAAACGTGTGCTGAGGGCATCTTAAAGAAGCTCTGTGATGAAAGTCCATCAGATTGGACCGCTACATTCCAGCCGCATGTTGGCCTACAGGGAAGCCCCTCAGGAAAGCACAGGCCTTTTCCGCCATTTGAGCTGACTGAATGATGGCGGACAGTTCGGGTACCAATGGTTCCTTCACAAAGAGCTGTGGTCCGAGAACAGGAGTCGGAAGAGGGGAGGGTTCAAACCCACTTATGCAGTATGATGGTGGACTACGCAATAGGCTCGAGGAGACATGTAAGGATCGCAAGGGAGAGTTGCAGAGGCTAGGGTCGTCCAGAAGAAGCGTATGACAGGAAGTGTGAGTGAAGCAAATTTCCACAAGGTGGGAGATCAAGTCCTGTTACAGCTTCCCACGACCAAAACAAGCTTGCTGATGCATTGGAAGGGACCATTCACCATCATGAAAAGGTAGATCAGGACTACCGAATCGGATGTGAATGAAATCAAAACCTTTTCCATGCAAATTTGCTCCGCAAAAATATTCCGGCGTGAGAAACACACTTAGCGAGCAGCAGCAATCCATTGATGGAGGAGAAGGAGACCCAGCAGAAGAAGGTGAGGATTAGTTGCCTGAGTTTCCAGAAAGAGTCATACAGGAAATGTGTCAACGTATGAAGGGCTAGACAGTATGGGGAGACAGGAGGAAGTTAGGGGCTCCTAGAACAGTATAGGGCGTCCCTGACTGATAAACCAGGAGGACAACTCTAGAGACATGTACGGTGGAGTTAACATCGCAAAAACCCGTACATGAGCAAGCCTACCCGATCCCATATGCCACCAAGCAAGTGATCAGGAGAGGTAGAAAAGAAGATTGGATCCTTGGGGTGATTGAACCGTCAATCATCGAATAGTGCACCCGTCCGTCCTTATGGAGGAAAAAGTCAGGTGAAAGCATCGATACAGAGTCGTACTATAGACGTCTGAACAGTGTCAGGTCACCAAGGACGATGACAGATGTCATACCGAACATGGAAGACCTGTCGCTCAATCGGGGGGGGGCCACAAGTCAAGACCAGTATTCACCAGGAAGATCTGAGCAAGGGGATTACTAGGCAAATAGCCTTGAGAGAGGACTCAAAGGAAGTCACAGCATCTCCACTCCTATGGTGCTATACCAAAGTGGCAGTACTTCTTTTGGTAAGGTCACGCGCCTGCAGTCTTCTCTCGGATTGAAGAGGAAGTTATTGACGGGATTGAAGGCGTTGTGAAATTCATGGATGACATTCTGATAGCATCCGAGAGCATGGATGAGAATAAGAGGCAGCTAGGAGCAGTTTTTAGAGAGTTTGAGACAAGCCAATCACACAGCCAGACCAACAAAGTGCCAGTTGTTTTCCAAGCCTGGATTTCCCTAGGTTTGTTGTCGGAGGCGACACAAAGCAGCAGAAAGGGGAAAGGTGGAGAAGAAAGGATGAATTCAGAGAGACCAAGACCAAAATCAGAAGTCAGTGAGTCTGCTAGTTTTATTGGGTTCTATAGGGAGTTTGTTCCAAATTTCGCAGCAATCACGAGTCCTCTCAGTGATTTGGTCAAGGCAGGGAAACCGGCAGTGGTCGAGTGGTCAGACGCTGCAGAGCAAGCACTGCAGACGGTGTTGGAAAGACTAGGTTCCCGTCCCATCTTGAAGCTACCAGATATGTCCAAACCATTTTTGTTGCGGACAGATGCATCAGGTGGTGGGATAGGTGCAGTATTGTTGCAGGAGCATGAAGGGGTCGAGTTTCCTGTGAGGTATGCTAGCAGGAAGTTGACAAAGTGTGAAGAAGGGTACGCAACGTGGAGAAGGAGTGTTTAGCTGTCGTGTGGGCCGTGCAGAAGTTCCACAAATACTTGTATGGGAAAGAGTTTCGTGATAGAGACGATCATCAACCACTCAAATTCCTGCAGGAGGCGCAGTTGAAAAACAGCAGAGTGCTGCGTTGGGCAATGGCACTGCAGCCCTACAGGTATCGAGTGCAGTACATCCCAGGTCGACAGAATGTCGGAGCTGACTATTTAAGTCGTGTAGTCTAGCAAGCTGCAACTCAGAGGAAGTCAGTCATATCCGGGGTGCTTTGTTGATAATATGTGTTGATTACAGTTATGTTGATTGGATATGGGTTCATTCCCAGTTGGCTATGGTTCATATTTTTTTGTGTGAGACTTGTTCATATTTTCTTTGTGAGACTTGTTCATGTGAATGTAGTTATGCTTGGAGCATACAGTCGCTTGTGTAGTGATGCATTATTTGCAATAAGTGAGGATGGAGATTCCTCAGTGAAGTGTCATGGATCGTGATCATATTATATTGTGTTTTTCAAAAGTTTTGTGAAAGAAAGAAATGGAAAAATCCGCGGGTTTGGGGAATCGCATAAGTGCGCCAGAGGTCTTTAAAAAAGGGATTAAAAATAACGCAAGAGCGCACTTTCAATGATAACTCTTTGGGAGGGGGTTTTAAATAAGGGAGGGAAATTTTTTTTAATTTATAAACCTTTGGGTTTGAAAAAGTTTTTTTTTAAAAATTTGCACGTGTAGCTGTTTTGTCAGCAAATTCTTTTTTTGTTTTTTTTTTTTAAAAACCTTTGTTTTGAGGACAATGCGGAGCATGGTCTTTTCCCAAGGGGGAAATTGCAGGGGAAAAAAATGAAAAAAACCCAACTAGTGGAGTCGCCAGCCAATTTGTTTGGGGACATAAGCCCCAAAACCAACTTTCCCGGGGGCCCCCAACATAGGGGGCCCATGGTTCGGACCAAACCCTTTTAAGCATGGGGGAAAGAGGCCCACAAAGGGTCTGTCCGGTAAGGGGACAAAGCAGCTTTGACCGACGC
Organism: Conus ventricosus; assembly: GCA_018398815.1. NCBI lineage: Eukaryota > Metazoa > Mollusca > Gastropoda > Neogastropoda > Conidae > Conus > Conus ventricosus. The sequence continues at coordinate 112,204,614 of CM031596.1, forward strand.
CTCGATTCTGCCCGGACCGATTCATGCCGGGGCCCAAGCCCCTAAACTACCCCCAATTTAGGTGACCAGTGCCAAGACTTAAGCCAACGGGCCATTTAAAAGTAAAAAAAAAAAAGGGGGGGGGGAAGGGTTAGTGCGTGGTGGGGGGGGGAACCTAGCAAATAAATTAAATGCCCAAATTGACCCCCAAACGAGAGAAGGCGTGTAGGCGGGGACGGGTCGTTTGAATACCCAAAAGGGAAATTTAAAGAGGGAATAACTTCGGGGTATCGGGGTTTTAAAAAATACTGCCCAAATGGTATTTCCCCCTTTTTTGGGAAAAGCCCAGAACGGAATAAAAAAGGAGGTGAGAGTGGAGAAGGGGGGAAACAAAGGGGGGAGAACGAACAGAGAGAAGAGAGAGGGGTTTCGGAGGTGGAACCCTCTGCAGGAGAGGGGGCAAGAAGAGATGGGGGGAAGAGAAGAAAACCCAAGTTGAGGGGATTGGGCATGAGATAGTCTCAGAGGACTAAAGGAGATGGGGAAAGAGGAGATTTTGCAAAACCTAAGGAAGGGGGGAAAAAAAAAGAAAAGAAAAAAAAAAAAGGGAAAAAAGCAACATGTCCATTTGATAAGAGAGACTAGAAGGAGAGGAGGGAGCGCAATGCGTTAATGCGGGGAAGAAAGAAAAAACAGATCGATGTTGATAGTCGTGTTCTATCTTAGGGGGTTCACCTAAAACGGGCCAGCCCAAACTTTAAATGGGCCCAGCCAACGCCATTCCCAACAGTTTTCCCCTTACCAGGCCCCAGCAACCAAGACCGGGGCCCAGCAGTTGTGTCGGGGCCTTGGGGAAAGTGACAGTGAAAAAAAGAAAAAAAAAAAAAAGGGAAAAGACAGGTTTTGTGAATAGTTAAGTTTCCCCCCCGGGCCAGGTAAAAAAAAAAAATTTATCCCCCGGGGGTTATTTTTTTTTAAGGGTTTTTTTAGATAAATGATTTTGGGGCAGGAAAGAGAGAAGTTTGGGCGTCATTTACTGTCCCATGCCCAAGCCCAATAGCATTCCGGCATTTATCTGCTCTGCCGGGCCCGAAGTTTTTGTGTGGCAAAAGCAGTGATAAGAAAAGTCACGTGGGCCCACCCCATTTCCCGCCGTAGGGAGAAGCCAGTGTAAGTCCCCCTACTTAAATTCTCCTGGGCCTGCCGTCCAAGCAAATAAGTTTGTGCTCTGTCTCCCCTTTCCCTCTTTGCCGTTGTTTTTAGGAAAACCCCTTGTGTTTGCTTTTTTGTTTTTGTTGGGGGCCCTTGCGCGTTTCCCACCCTTTTTTTCTTGAACCGGGGGGGCTTTTGGGTTTTGGGGGGTCCCTTTGGGGGGGGGGGGGGGGGAACCACGCCATCCTCGCCTTTGTCCCTTTGTCTGGGCACTCGGGACTTTGCATTGGGGGGCGTTTTTCGATTTTCCGAAAGGGGGGGAACTCCATGGGCCCCTTTTTCCGCCCCTTTTTTTCCCCAGTTTTGGTTTTTTCGGCCCCTTTTTCCCAACGAATCCGGTCCCTTCCCCTTCCATTTGGACTCCCGATTTCGCCAAAATTTTTCACGTATTTTCCATTTGGGTTTCCCATTTTTTTCCCCCGGGTTTTCCCCCATTTTGTTTTGGGCCGGGCCCAAAAAACCGCGTCACTTACGATCGACCCCCCCGATCTCCCCAAAAACTTCTCCTTCATTTAATACTTTTTTTCAGTGCCCTTCCGTTTTTTTGGTTAGCCCTTTATATCCCCTTTCCACCTCTTTGTCCCCCCTTTTTGCGATCGTGCTTTCCCTTTGGTTTTTTTCCCCCACCCCCCAGTCCCCCAACTTTGGTGAAGGACACTAACGGCTCGGGCGCTCCACTCTTCGGCAGTCGCTCTTTTACCCCGGAGGGTCGTGTTCCGATTCCCCCGGGACAAACCGCTCACCCACATGTTTAGCCCTAAAGGGCGGTGTTTGGGGGAGGGGTTCCCTGCAGGGGAACCCCGCAACCCCTAAAAACCCAATTCCCCCTCTACCCCACCGGCGGATACACATGCGCGATCGAAGTTTCCAAAAAGTCGTCCCCGGGCGGATGAACAAACCCGGCCCGTATTGCCGATGTTTTTTTATTTGGGTTCCTTCCATAAGCCCAAAACCTCCAAGGGGGAAAGGGTCCCCTTTAAAGGACCTTCCCGTTTTAAATCTTCCGTTCCCCCGGGGTTTTCCCTGTTCGATTCGAAAGCGTAAAAAGGGGGAAACCCTTCCCCAACCCTGCCGCGTCCGGGGGATCATCGGCCCCCCCGGGCCCCTTTCCGATACCCCCGGCCCCGGGAGGGGGGCGACTCCCCGGAGGAATCCCCAACCCCACCCTCACCCCCATCTATTGAGACTTGTGACGCTAGCCCCCCTCCCCTAACGTACACAGTCTAAAGGGCGCTCCCCCAACCGGGTCCGGGGGGGCCACGAAACCCACCGAGGAGCGTCAAAAACTCCGGGGAGGGAAAAGTGGCCATTCCCTTTTGGGGGGAACCCCCCCCCGACCCCCAATTTCCCCGGGGCAGGTACGGGAAGGGATCGAGTAGCTCGGATCTGCGACCCCCACCCCCCACGGTCGTCCAACCCCCGAACCCAAAGTCTCAATCTCCCTAGGGGTACGGAAAGTGGGGAAACCGCCTCTTCCCCTCCCCTATTGGGCAACGTCCCCGGGCCCGTTCCTCAGGGGGGGGGGAATGCCAGCGGGAAAAGGGGTAAACCCCTCGGGCCCTTGAGTCTTAAAGCGTGTCCAAACCCCCTCCCCTCCCCCTTCCCAAACGGCCAGGAGGCCCCGGGGGATCCCTAACACCCCCCCGCCCCTCTGCCCCGCAAGGGGCCGGGGGGCGGACCCCACCCGGGAGAGGGAGGGCCCGTGCTCCCCCCGGGGTGCGCAAGGGTTACCCCGGGGGCCCCCCAGGAGTCTGCCTTTTTGGGCCCCACCGCCCTCCTTTCTTTTTCCCCCGGGGACCGGGGGTTTTTAATTTTCCCCCCGGGGGAATCAGTGGTTGCTCGGGGTCTTCCCCGACTCCATCTTTTGGGGGCCTTTTGGCACCGGCCTCCCAGAGCCCGGATTTGACCCGGGGCCCCCCTTCCTCCGGGGTGTCCATGGCCCCTCCCCTATTTTTCCCCCCCGATTACGGAAAACCACCGGGGAGCGTCCTTCGTTTTTTACCATTTTTTCCCCAAAGAGTTCACGACTCCCACGGAACCCCCGACAGGGCCTTCCCCCAAGGGTGGACCTGAACTTCCCCTTCAAAGATCAGATAACCCCCAATTTTGGGGGAGGGGTTTGGGATTTCCTCCCCCAGTCCCGGGGGGCCCTTTCCCTTTTTGGGGAAACTGGGCCCTGAATTTTTGTTTTTTTAAAGGGGAATTTCCCCCCCCTTAACAAAATCCGCCCTTTCCCGTTTCACGGGTCACCCCCCTAAACCCAAAAGGGTCACGGCCAAGGATAGCCGCCCCCCCAAGGGGCCATCATCCTTTTTTGGGAAAATCGGCCTCGCTCGCCCAGGGGGTTTCCATGCCGTTCCCCCACCCGGGGCTGCTTCTTTTAAACCCCCCCAAAGCGGCCCCAAAAGGAGTATTCCTCAAGGACCCCCGGGCAGGCCCCTTTTTTTTTTTCTTTTCTTTTCTGCCAATCCGGCCACCAGGGAGATTGCCTTTTTCCCCCCCCGGGCCTTTAGGGTAAATCCCAAAGGCCCCCTTTCCCCCCCTCCAAACCCCTCTTTTATCAAAACCCCCGAAAAATGGGACAGAACGCCCGGGCTGGCCCTTCTGCCACCCCGCGGGGCTGCCTTCATTGACATGTTCCTACCCGGGGAGCGGAGGAACTCTGGCCAAATTGGGGGGAGGGTTGTCTCAGCGTCCTTTTAGACCCCGGGGGACAATGGGAAACCCCAGCCTGTTTGATGACCCCCTTATGCGTTTTTCCCGTCAAAAAGATAGCGCACCCTTGGGGCTGCGGCGGGGCAGCGCAGCCAGGGGTCACTTTAAATGCCTTTGGGAGTGAGGACGCCCCCCTATCACAGGCCCATCTCTCCCCCGCGCTCAAGGGGGCCTTAAAGCTGCTTCCGGGGCAGGAGCATCGCTTTTTTGGCGGCTATTCCTTGCCGGGCATTTCCATGCCGTCGAGGGAGCCAAAAAAAGGCCGCTTTTTTTTGGGGACCAAAAACCCTGTCAACCCCCGCCCCTTCTAGACCCCTTCTTTCGGGCGGCCCCCACCCACAGCCAGAACCCCCAGCCCTTAAAACCCCCGCAGGTCCCCCGAGGGGCCCCCCAAACCCCCTACGCCCCCAAACCCAAAAAACCCAACAGGAAATTTTTGGTTTTGGCCCAAAAGGCCCCCGGCCCCGGGGGTGATACGGACCCACCCTTCCGGGGGGGGGAAATGGGCAGTTTCCCCGCACACCTCACCCCTCTGCCCCCCCCCGGCAGGCAGTCCGTTCCCCGGCCCCGCCCCCCTGTGGGGGCGCATGGGGCCTCAAACCCCCGGGTTTGGTTTTTTTGTTTGCAGGAGGGGGTTTCCCTCTACCCCGGGGACCCCCGGGAAAGCCCTCCCCTCCTGGCTCCCCTCCTCCTTCCCCGGCGACCCACCCCCGCCCCCGGGCGGAGGCCCCCTTCCCCCCTGGAAATCGGGAGTTCTCCCCCCCAAGGGCCCCCAATCCCGAGGTACCCCCGCCCCAACCCCGGGGTTTTACTCTCGCCTCTTTGTAGTCCCAAAGGCCTCGGCGGCTGGAGGCCCCTCCCGACCCTTTCCCTCTCAACAGATTCCTCAGGCAAACCCGGTTTAAAAATGGGGACCCCGGCCCAGACAAAATAAAATTTCTGGGGGGGGGGGGGGGGGGCCCCCTTGGGGGGGGGTAGGGCCAGGTTTTGCTTACTTCCAAAAATTTTCCCCACCCGTCCCCCCAGACGTACCTTCGTTTTTGTCTGGGGGGGCCGGGTGTTTCAATTTTTAAAGGCCCCCCCTTTTGGGCCTCCCGGGGTCCCCTTTTTTTTTCACAAGGTAGTCAAGGAGATGGCCTCCCCCTTCCGTAAAGGGGGACATTGCCCTCCTTGTTACCTCGAGCCCGGGGCGTCCGGGGGGCCCCTCTCAGGCCCTAGCCAATTCCCCCACCTCAAAGTTTTTAAGCTTTGTCCTCTTGGGGCTTTAAACCCAAACCCCCCAAAATGCGAGCTCTCCCCAGTCACATTTCCCCCTTTTCCCCCGGATGAAAATTCGACACCACCTCCATGGTAGTCTCCCCCACCCCCGGGAAAGGGCCGTCGCCCCAGTGGATCTTTAAATTTTCCCCCCCCGGCCTTCTCCCCCCAAATTTGGGAAGGACACTTTCCTCCCTCCCCAGGGGAGGGGTCCCTGTCTCCCCTTTATTCCCCTAGGCAGAGTTCCCAAAAACCCACAGCCCTTTAGGGGGTTCCGCCGTCGTTGGTCCCAACGCAACGGGCAGCTGGGAAACCCGGCCCCTCCCCCTTGGGCCTTGGTTTGTTTTTGGGGCCCCGGAGGGGTGGGCCCCGCCCATTTCCCCCTGGGCCCCGGAGTTCCCAAACTCCCCCCAATTCCCCCCGGGGCCCCGGAAAAATTTTAAAAGACGCCTCCAACTCGGGCTTTGGGGGCCCCTCCGGAGAGCAGTCAGCCTCGGGGGTTTTTGGGGTTCCTCTGGGTGGATTTTGTCTTCACCTTTAACATCATGGAAAATGGAAAGGGGGGGTCGACTCCCCTCCCCCAGTTCCCCGTCCAAAAGTCCCCCCACCCCATTTGTTCTTTCCCTTTTTTAGGACAACACTTCGGGGAAGGTTTTACATAAACCCCAAGGGGGGGGGGGGGGGACCCCCCCATCGGCCCCCTCCCTCCGTTTTCAGAGGCCCTCCCCGCGGTGTAACCACGCAGGGGGGCACCCCCTTTGCGCGAGGAAAACCCTAGCAGGGACTCACAACCATCCCCGGCAGACCCCTTCACCGTCCAAGTTTTGTCCTCCAAAACGGAAAGGACCCCAGCCGGTTTTTCCCTTTTAAAAAGGGGGGAACCAAATTTGGTTTCCCCCAATGATCGAACCCCTTTTCCCCACGGTTTTCCCAACCCCGTTGCCAGTGTATTTTTCCCCAGTTTCCCCGGGCCCCCGGCTTAAGCCCTGAAGCCCCCGTCCCCCCATTTGGGCCCGGGCCCCCATGCTTAAGCCCTTTCCCCCCCTTCCCGTCCTCCACCAAAGGGGGACAGGGAAGGCGGGGGACTTTTGAGAGCCCCGGCTCAATTTTTCAAAAGCCCCCTGGTGGCCCACTCGTTTGGGTTCCCCCGGGCCCCAAGTCCTCATTCACGAAACCCCCTTTTTTTTTTCCAGTTGAACCCCCAGGTGGGACCTGCTCAGGGAACCCCGTTCGGGGCCCCCCCAAAGCCCCAAACCCCAGGTTCTTTCCCTTTCCCCGCCTGGGTTCTTTTGTCAGCCCGGGTGCGAACATCCGAAAACCCCCTCCGAAACGGACAGGTCCCGTTTCCCTCCTCAAAAAACCCCCTCCATTCCCCCGGGGGGCCTCCCCAGGGAAAATCCCAGAAACAGCCATGTCCTCTCGCCCCGAGCTTGCCCGGAGTCCCTTTATGATTTCAGATGGGGGAAATGGGCTCATGGGGGCAAAGCCAATTCTGGCCCCCACATTCGCCCCCACCAAAAATCCCCAAAAAAGGAAATTTCCCGTCCCAACTTAACCTCTCTGCTAGCTCCCTCCGGGGCTTTCAGGCGGCCCAACGCCCCGGGCCAAACCTCCCAAAAGGCCGGGCCCTTTCCCTTTTAGAATGATTTCCCTTTTCAGAGAGATCTTTCCCGAAGGGGGGTTCTTTCGTGAGGGCCCAATCCCCTAGAAAGTTGGTTTCCCCTTTGGGGCCCTTTTACTTTTCTTGACGTCCTCAAAAAACCCCCCTTTTTAGCCTTTGTCCCCCATTCCCCTTTTGCCTTTTGTTTTTTGGGGGATACCCCTTTCCCCCCTCGCCCCCCGCTTCCCCGAGGGCCCGGGGGGGCGGGGATCCATGCACCCTTTGCGGGGGCCCCAAGGGCAAATTTTTTTTCCACAGAGACGGGTCCGTCTCTCTTTAAATTCCTTCCCCAGTTCCTAGCCAAAAACCAGAACCCCCGGGAGACCCCCCCTTACCCCATCTCCCCCCGCTGGCGGATACCCCTTGGGGGCGGGCCCTCCCTTGGACCAAAAGCCCCTTGCCTTCTCGATGTCTAACACACTAATGGGGAAAGCTCGCGCCCCCGGCGCGTTTCACAAAGACGTCTTCTCAATTTTCCCTCCCCCCCCAGTAAACAGAAAGAATCTCAGTGGCACCGTTTTCCTTGGTGGCTCTCCAAGACGGTCAGAACCCGCCCATTTCCCGCTTTGAGGATCTCCCCGTCTCTTCCCCCGGGCCCCTGAGGTTTAAGGGGCTGGGCCGCTTCGGCACATTCCAGCACCTGTTCCCATGGGCCACCTCCCGGAGGGAGCCTTCTGGCGTTCGGAGAATCCCTTTTATTAAAATTTTATTTGAGGGGCATCCGCCCTGACCAGGGTGATTGGTTTAATTTGGGGTATTTCCCTTTTTGGGGGGCTAATGCATCCATATTTGGGTAACCCCAGGAACCCCAAGGGGCCCCCGCCCTCCTCCCCCTTTTTAAGAATTCTGTTTTGGGCTGGGGCATGGAAAAGTAATATACGCCAAAAATGGGGAGTTTTATTATTAAATTTCCCGTTTGGCTTTTTAAAAACCTTTGGTTTAAATTTTGTTTTTGGGTATTTTTTTACCCTTTTTGGGGGGTTATTAAAGGGTTTTGGGGGTTTGGTTTCCCCCCAAATTTTTTTTACCCCATGTCAACTCTTAAGGCCCACCTTCCCGGGTAGCGCAAGGGTTCTGGGGTTTCCCGCCCAAAAAGGTGAAAAAATACCAATTTTTTGGGGTTTCATACATGGCTTTCTTTCCCTAAAAGGGCGGAAAGTGGGTTTTGGGGACCAATGAGGTATATAATGATAAGAACAAAAATTTTTGGCCTTTGGGAGGCCCCCCGACAAACTTTCCGTTTTTATTCTCCCCCCGGTAAGATTCAGGCCCAAAAAACCCATATAATCCCCCCCAGGTTTTTTTTTTTTGACCAAAGATTTTGTTTTCCCCTATAACCCTTGTTAAAATTGAGGTTTCTGTTGTTTAAATTACGGTTGCATTGTTAAGGAATTTTGTCGTAAACCCCCGCAGACATTTGGGGGTTTCCAGAACCCTTTTCCCTCCCCATTTACCCTAAAGGTTGGGGGCCCCCCCCTTCTGTCTACCTCCCCCTAGGTCACCATTAGGTTGCCCGAGGGACTTTATTCATCCCCCCCCAGGTCAGCCATTTTTGTGTGACCCGAAGGTAATGCCTACATCCCCTATTCAGCCTTAGTTTTCAGGCCAGAAAAAACTGTCCGTAAAAAATCCCCCTTTTGTCAGGCCCAAAATTTTTTCATCCCGGGAATTCCTACCCTCCCCCATGGAATCCAGCCCTTAATTGGAAGAAAGTTACAACCCCCGGCACCAAAAAATTGGCTTTCCAAAGGAACTGGACTCCCCCACCCCCTTGGTTCATTTTTAAAGGAAAAATTTTTAAAACATCCCCCAACAAATGTTTAAAAGGCCCAAAATACGCCAAAAAAATCCCCTTTACCAAATTGTTCCCCAACCCCCAAATACCCCCCCTTCCCCCAAAAAAAAAAGTTTGCCCAGGGGTTTTATTTTTTTTTTCTCTTTTAATTCCTACTCTTTTAAAACCGGGGAAAAAGATAAAAAAAAATTCATTTTTTGGAAGGGGGGTTTTCCCCAAACCCGGTTCAATTTTGGGAAATTGGTTTTTGCCCCAAATAAGGGAAACTGGACCAGGGCCATTGGGCTAATTCATTTTAAAAACCCCAATGGTTAACCCCCTCTTAAAAAAATAAAGGGAAAAAAAACGCCAAAATTTTAAAATTGCAAATAAAAAATCCCCCCAAAACTCAAACCCCTTTTTCCCCCAAAAAAAAAAAAGTTTAAACCAACAAAAGGAATTTGGGGTTCCGGGGGGGCCCTTGTTTTTAAATTTTAAAATTTATTTAAAGAAAAAAAAAAATTAAAGAAACACCCCAATTGCCAAGTTAACACCAGTTCCGGGGGTGGCAGGGTTCCAAAAATTTTGTCCAAAAAAACCCCAAGGGGAATAAAAAAAACCCCATCCCAAGGTTCTTTTAAAAGGTTTTTTATTGTTGGTCCCAGAAATAATTGAAAAACCCGCAACAGGGGGAACCTTTTTAACCAAAACCCCTTTCAAAAAAAAAAGAGGGGGACCTTTTAAAATTTGCCCTAAAAAAAATGTTTCTATAACCAACTTAAATAAAATAAAAAATCACCTGTTTTTAAAATTTTAAAACCCAATTCCAAAAAGGAACTTTTGGGGAAAAAATCAATTTCCCCGGGGGAAATAAATTGTTTAACCCTCCTTTTTTAAAAAAAAAATCCCAAATTTTTACCTTTTCCCCCAAAAATGGATAGAAACCAAAATTTTAAAGGGGGTTACCCCGGGTTTTCGTAAAAAAAATGGGGGTTAGCACCCAAAAAATTGGGTGTTTTGTAAAAATTTAAAAGCCAATTTTGGGAAATGTTCTTTTTAAATAAAAAAAAAAAAAAAAAAAAGGGGGGGGGGGTGGAGGGGAGGGAAAACCACTTGCCCGGAAAAGGGTTTTTTTTCCTTTTGTTTTTATTAACCTTGGGAACCACCAAGTTTTTTCTCCCTTTTCTTTGAATTTAAAAAATTTTTTCTTCCCTTTCTTTTTCCCTTTTTTTTTAAAAGGGGAAAGGTTTCAATAACCAATACCATCTGTCTTCAGCACTGATAAGTACACATCAATGTGTTCTCTCAGAGTTCATTGTCGGATAACATGAATATTTGAGAAAACGCACACACGCTCTAACCACCACTTATCTAATAAAGCCAAAAAAGCAGTCGACATGTGAAAAGTTGCACATAAAACCAATACACCTGTTAACATATAACCAATTATCAAAAGTTGCACATAAACCAATGCACCTGTTAACATATAACCAATTCAAAAGGAACTCTGGGGAATAAAATCAATGCAGGGCAACTGTAGAATTTTCTCAAGCATTCCTCCATGTGTATTTAAAGAAAAAAAATCACAAAAGACAGCTCAGCATAGACTGATAGAAAGCACTAAGTTAATCGGGGTGATCAGTTGTTAGCAGTGAAAATATTGCTTCAGAATCAACCACGCAATGGTGCTTTAGATAAAATAACAGACCATTTTATGAACCATGTTCTTTTAAATAGGATTTTCTTCCGATTGCCTGTCCTTCAGAATTAAAACAATGTTCAAAATGCTCCCATGCATATTCAGGTTGGAGAATATATATCATCACCTCTAACAGGCACTTGTCAAAAAACTACCAGGAGCAGTGTGGCTATGCCTTGTAACATAATTTGCATAAGAAGAATGTCTAGGTCAGCTACCTAGCATAACCTGAAATGGAGAATCACTCATGTGGGGCTTTCCTAAGTGTATTGTGTACCAAGCTTCTCCGTTGTATTGCCAGCTTCGCCGTTCAAGGATATATCATTGCCCCAGACCATCAACATTCAGTTATGAACCCCTCAAATTTCTACACAACACCTCTCCATTTGTACTTTCCCACAAGACTGGTTTATTCTGATGACCAATTAATGCAAATCTACCAAACGTCTACGTAAACAAACATGTATGATGGCAGATGTATGCACCCTAAAATCTTCTATTGGGAATGTTTTGCCTATAATTACACCGTTGTGCAATTTGGAAACTGCTGTCAAACAGGTAATGCTGAGTATGGAACCACTGCCAGATGTCATTTCTGTGATACTCGGGACACCAGTCTCTCATACTGAATATTTTTTCTTCCTTTCTTTTTCCCCTGAAGGGAAGCAGGGGAGGGGGTGATTAATGGGGACAGGCCAGTTGTGGAGTATTTGAATGGAGTGGGAAAAAAGTGCCAATTATGTATTGATGCGCAGGTCTGCTGATCATCACACATTAGTAACCACCAAGCTGCAGTTTTACAATGTAAAGCGGGGGAGGGGGGGGGGGGGGGGGAAACCACTTTAAAAGATCCCAAGCCAATCTGGCTTTCAGCAGAAATCCAATACATCACATCGACCCCCAAACCATTGCAAAATGACAATTAAAAAGAGAAAAAGACTTCATGAATTAAAATTTAAAAAAAAATAATCGATTCTAAAAATCACAAGCAATATCCTGAATGCAAAGATTTCTACCAAAATATTAACTTTTCTGCAAGAATTTATTTGTGCCAAAGACAACAGCAGTTCTTTGGACAGTTGTCATGATTTTACAATAGCATCTAAAACAAATGACAGTAAACCATGGACAGACTTTTTTTTTTAATCCGAACTAGAAAACGAAAGTCACTGCCACAAGTAAGAAATGGCTGACAAAAAAATCTGGGGTAGAAATGCAACTGGCCTGTGGTTACAGGACGCTAGTGTCAACATGGAAACGGAATTTTCTATGCAAGACGTGTGATGCATCTGAAGGAAATGGTGGCATGACAAGAGCACAGGCAAGTTTGGCCAATGGCGACAGGCACAGACAGCTCTTTAAGAGATACAAATATGAATCTGCACCATGAATCAAGGAAAAAGAAAATGGAAGCATTTACTTACGCAAGTTGGGAGAAAATTTGCATACTTTAAATACAAGCTGGAAAAATAAATCAATGCATGATTGGGGAAAAAATGTTCAAGCTCCTGACGCAAGCTGAAACAAAACTTCAAGCTGTTCAGGAAGAATTGGTAGATATGAAAAATACGTATACCATTTTCAATTTCACAGATGAACGTTAGTGCCTTGAGGGAACATCAACAACGCTTATTTCAAAAGTGAATAAATAAGTATAAGAAATATGCAACCAAGACTGACAGATGTTGCATCAACTTGCACACACACACACACACAAAACCCAACAAAATTTATACCGTGTACTTTATGAATCCACCCATCCACTCCCCTGCCTAAAACCAAGCAACCAACGCAGAGAAAAGCACCATATACCTTCAGAACACATGATCTACTAAAGAATACAAATTGATGAAACGAACAAAACCTTGAATAACTGAACTGAAACCATCCTAAAACTAAACAGACAAAAAAATGCATATAACAAACAAAACTAGACAAACAAAAATTCCATAAACTGTGTTCTGAAACTTTAAACACACCGCTATAAAGAAAAATATTTCTAACAAGGAGAAAGAAGCAAAGCTTCCATTATACCTGTAAGCTTTCAAGGACAGCGAATGGATAAAACCTTCCCTTTTCTCCACCCCTTCCCCTCTCCGCCCCTTCCTCCCCCACCCCACTGGTTGTAGGGGTGCTGCTATTCCAATATTCATCGCATTTCCAGACCCATCTTCTCTTAGAACACAGGATACTTTTTTTGTGTGTTTCTATAACCTCAAAACCACTGACAAGTATCACAAGATCTTTATGGCCATATGGTATCTTCTGTGTGTGCGTGCGCATGTGAGTGGGTGTATACACACGCACAGATAATTCAGCTGTACCAGGCATGCATATAATGTGTTTGCAGAATGCACTAAAAAAAAAAAACAACAAAAGAAAAGCAATAGTCCTCCAAAGGGAAGAAAACGGCACACAAGATCACAATTCCACTCTTCAGATTTTTTGGCCAGGTGGCCTTTTTTCAAGAGAAAAAAAACCAAAAACAATACCTAGACGGAAACAGGAGGGAAAGTATCTGTAACGACAGGTTGGAATTCATGGCAACAAGTGCATGGATGGGAGAGGGGAATGTGAAAAAAAAAATTACTTACCACTGCCCAGGTTCACTTTCCTCAAGACAACAAAATGCACTGCAGCTAAACTGGTCAAAGCTTATGAAAACAAGCAAAGACAAAACAAGGCGGCAGAACTTCCATCCCTTAACTCTTACATGTTTACTGTCAAATCAAAGCAAAAGCGTATTTTGTTTGCTTGTGAAAAAAGAAGTGCATTAACAAATTTCAGCAAAGTTCTTGCATCCCTTTCAAGCGGTACAGTCCCTTAACATCATGCTCTTCTCTGCCATTCGTAAGATTGTCAAAAACTAATATAGTGAACAATCAACTGATTATCACCATCAGCTTTGCAAGACTGTCCAAAAATCAATACTTGTAATGGTAATAATAAAGAAATACATGCTTATTTGTATCGTATGTTTCTTCAGCTGTTCTCACTTTCTGCACAGAATATTTTGGCAGCTTGAAACGTCCTTTTAGGGAGAAATTTCTGCATTTTGCCATCGAAGTCTGTACCCAGCCTATGGTCTCTGCAACTGTGTTTACATGTCATTTCTCCACGCCATGGCCCTGTCTCTAAGGTAATTTCTCCATGCCATAACGTGCCATGGCCCTGTCTCTAAGGTAATTTCTCCATGCCATAACGTGCCATGGCCCTGTCTCTAAGGTAATTTCTCCATGCCATAACATGCCATGGCCCTGTCTCTAAGGTAATTTCTCCATGCCATAACATGCCACGGCCCTGTCTCTAAGGTAATTTCTCCATGCCATAACGTGCCATGGCCCTGTCTCTAAGGTAATTTCTCCATGCCATAACATGCCATGGCCTGTCTCTAAGGTAATTTCTCCATGCCATAACATGCCACGGCCCTGTCTCTATGGTAATTTCTCCATGCCATGGCCCTGTCTCTATGGTAATTTCTCCATGCCATAACATGCCATGGCCCTGTCTCTAAGGTAATTTCTCCATGCCATGGCCCTGTCTCTAAGGTAAGCCAAAAACCAGCTAAACCAGGCATCGTTCCATTCCTCATGTTGGCTGGGATTTAAAGCAAAATGGAGGGCAGAAGAGCGACAGATTTCTGCACAGATGACAAAACAACAGCCCTTAGTCAAGTGTGAGTAGATAAGGCCATTCAGAAGAGCTGGACTCCTGCACAAGAACTGCTGTCCAATTTGTACAGATCACAAACGTCCTTACCAATGAGCATGGCACAGTAAAAAGTGCAAATCGAAGCCATGACAAAACGCACTACAAGCTTTCAGTAAATCATGGGTAGCTGAGAACATGACACCAAAGCTGCCACTTACCTGCTTAAGTTCAATATCAAATGAATAAAACATGCTCGCCTTTCGTGCACATTTTGCTGCATCAGTGACTGAAGCCGTTGTAATCTTTGCTGCTGCCTAAGTAACAGTCCAACTGCTACTATATGCTTGCTTCTGAATGCTACCATCTTGAACTCGAGAGATAACATCCCACTGTCGCCTGATTCAGCACTATCACTGTATAAATGCAAAGTGGCCAAGCCAGCCATGCCACGCTGCATAGTGCCGCGCTGGCCCTGAGCGACATAGAATTGTGACCACCAAGTTATGTGCCTTCAACTATTTCATATGGAAGCAAAAAGTCCATTCCCTTGTTTAGAATGTAATGAAGGAACCTCCTCTGATCAAGATGTCATCAAATCATCATACAGCTGTGCCCTCATCACGAGATATCATCCACTCAGCTATGTACAGGCTGTGCTTGATATTCATACCTCATGAAGCAAAAAGGGAAGGGAAAAAACCTCTTTTAAAAATGTTTTTCTCCTGAACTTTACTACCACTTACGATCAGTGGCAAGAAGATGCTTTTTGGAGCTAGCACATTACAAACAAATTTTTTTCCAAATAAACGAGGGTAAAAGTATTACAGAATAATAAATGACCGGTACTCTTTTATACATGTGACCCCTCACCATAGGACTGAAAACGTCCGTTATAAATGAACTGTTTATCTGCAATTATTCTCAGAGTATTCTAAGCCAGGACACAATGTGGAAAAACAGACCATCAAGTATGTCACAAAAGTAGTTTGGATATATTCTGAATTAGAATTCACCTGTACCAAGGGATGAACAGGTAAAATTGTTGGATGAAATGGACAAAAAGCAGATGTACAGCAACATGATTTACCTTTCTAAAACACAAATAGTTCTTAAATTCCCTCAGTCATATTCAACTCCTAACTGTAGTTATACAAATGTTGAAACATGGACAACAATAGAATGGGCAGACTTCTGTCATTCAAATACAGAATTCCAATAAGAAATAGCAATACAAAGTGAGAACATAAAGACATTAAACTGCTGGACAATAATAAAAACCACTGATAACATCTAAATATACTAAGACTGTTCCCTGACTCTTCAACAGAAATATAAAATTTCAAAGCAAACAAAAGATTTTTACCTGCAGAAACCTAAATGATGAGCTTTTCAACCGTCCATCCCATCTTCAGGACCAGCAATGCACCAACGTCGGCAGGTCATGTGACTTCAGATGATCTTGCGATGGAATGGAACACTAGAGAAAAGCTCAGCATCATATCTGCCTGTAAGAACTTTTTTCATGCAGGTTAACATACTCCTTTAGGGGGTGGGAAAAAAAATGGCGGTAAAATCAGAAAGGTGGAAAAGCCACAACGCCTTCATGTTGAACGACATCTCATTTGTGCTTGAAAAATACCAGTAAACAGTATGACTTGACTCAGACACTGGATTACAAACCATGTATATAATATTCATAAAAAGAAATAAGGTATCTGTTCAAATACACATAGCAACATCTGCTGCAATCCCCCCCCACAAAAACGTACACCTGCAATTCCCCCACACAAAAACGTACGCCTGTGATTAAGATAGCAGTGAATTGTCCCACATTCTTTCCCCCTTGAAACTAGAAAAATAAAAGCTATAAGTTTGGTTCAACAAAACCAGCAAAATGCAACCATGTTTTGTTCACGATCCCTACGAAATGTAGCTAGGTATAGAATGCAGAGAAAGCATGCAAGTTCACAGCTGCAACTCAATAACTGAGGTAAAGATTACTTTTTGTACAACACTGAGACACACTTGAGCACTGGGTACAGTACAAGGTAAACTAAAACTCCAGCTGGGATAGTGCTCCCAGAGCACTCCGATTCACTCACGCCGTACAGCAGTGCAAAGGGAGGCAAGCCATGCTCAGGTCCGTGTGCCGCATTCAGGGGATGCCACCAACCAGTGCTAACATCAGACGTCGGTAATCCCCAGAAATGTCGTCCTGTAAATCCATTCAATGTTATGGCATTCCTCTTTCTGCGTCTCCACCTCTCTCTCTCTCTCTGATAATCTCTTATCACATCCCAACCACATTTTGTCTCTTAACTCAGCATCTACAAACAAACGTGCAAATGCACATACGCACACACACAACACCAGAGGTATATCACACACACACGCACACACACATACATACACGTACACGCCAGAGGCATCTCACACACACATACACAAACACGCACAGAGACGCCAAAGGCATCAGAAACACACAAAAGAGGCATCACACACGCGCACATATCCATCCACACACACACACACACACACACACACACACACATCAGAGGCATCCTACAAATGTTTTCTTGTATTCTCTGCATAACTGTTAACTGAGGTAACCAAATCTTCAAAACATTACTGAACTTTAGATTCAAGATTTGCATAAATTACCAGTGATATCCTGTACCTAGAAAACTTTTTTTTCACTGCAGCAATCAGTTTAACAGGTCATGAAGTTTCCAACACAAGTTAACTTTGGCAATCTGATTGGGCGAATGACAAAAGCACTGCATTATCTTGGCGGGGGTGTACGGGAGAGTTCTTTATTCTGGTGACATTCCTCACCCCTGGGTGCATCAAGCACCCATACACGCTCAGGTGTACACACACCACACACACACAGACAGTGAAAAACAGAAACGAAGTGTGCACTGACCCTAACAAAGGCTTCCAAGGACTGGCCATAGCGATTCTGGAACTCCTGCTTGATCTGCTTCATGTCCACCTCGCAGCGCGACACCACAACGCGGATCAGAGTGCGGTCATCGGTCCCCATCCCTGGACACAACAGTATTCTATACACAGTGCTCAGGACTGAAAGCTGTTGAACAGCCGAACAATTCAGCTGTGAAGTCCACAGGGTATAAGGCACAGACTCACTACATGGTAAAAAAAAAAAAAAAAAGCTGTCAGGAAGAATTCCACTTCATGAAACACAAACTGCACAGACCACTGGAACGAGAAGATCAGCGCTCATGTCTGCAAACATGACTCTGCAATGAAACCAGTTCTGTGACGATTCCAGTTCCTCAAACATTGGCAGCAATACAGGAACAGAACCAAAGCTGCAGGAAGGGCAGCTAATGTGGCATTCAACCTGCACTTGCTTATGATCTGTCTGGCTCAGTTTCACTGGCCAGCAATCCTGCCAACACACGCACACACACACACGTGCACACACACACACATATGGTCTTTAACCCTCTTGCATTCGTTTCGCCCGTATCCGGCCGCTGTGTTTGTCTCCCCTGCTGTTCGTTCCGGCCGCAACCGGCCGTACGTGCCGCGTTACTTTCCCTCACACACTGCGAGCTTGTTTTAAGTCAGGGCTGGCCAAAAATAAACGTGGATCCTGAGAGGGTCCAATGAAATCTTAGCAGTAGTATGGGGTGTGGGAAGCAATTCAGTCACAAAGACTAGGGTCGTGAACTGACCGCATTCCATTGCTGCAGACGGCATCGCCTTGTTTCTGAAAATGGCGTCTGCTAGCGCTTCTACTGACGGCGATTTTTTGGATTATACGAAAGAGGAGTTGGATGATATATTACAAGAAGTAGAAAGATATGAAAGAGAGGAGTTAAATGAAAGTGATGTGGATGTTTGAGAGGAAGAAGAGGGAGAAGAAGGCGAAGAAAGTGATGAAGATGATGATGCGCCTTTGTTTGCGTTTGTGACCACGTGGCGACCGGCGACTTCCGCACCTGTGGTTCAGCCTTTTGAGGAAGAGACTGGGCCAAATCATGATTTGCCAGACACAGATACACCTCTGGGTTATTTTTTCTCTTCCTGCTGCAGTTGTTTTTTACTACAGCTGCTTACCAGACGAACCTGTACGCCAGGCAGCAGATGGCAAAGTGGGGACAACCTGACCTACTTTGGCAGGATACGACACCTGCGGAGATGCGCGCATACTTAACTGTGCTCGTCATAATTGGGATCAAACGTCAGCCAAGACTCTGGTGCTACTGGTCGACTGATCTTCGGTTTAGCGAGCCACGGATCAGTGGGGTGATGTCGAAAACACGGTTTCTGCCATGCAGCAAACATGGTAGAAACCATGGATCAAGAGTAGTGTTTACCATATTGGTGACATGTGACAGTGGTGACACCCTCCTGACGTGTGCGACCAGACACCACGTTAGAGTGTAAAGAATGGATTTTACTTCTTTCTGTGACTGTGTATATTCCGGTGTTAAAAGTCGTTAAGTAGTGACAAACACACCTTTTAGGACGAAAAAAAAAACCCTGTAAAGTTACCTGGCCCATGTTTGAGTATGTGACAATCATGTGACACTTAGTGACACCCCAAACTGGATTTACTGAACCAGGACTGCTGTTTACAAGTTGAGGTAGGACACCCTTTGATGATTTATACTAACAAATGCATGCCGACAATGTTATTGTCTGTCTGGTGTATTATAGTAACATTGTCAACGTTTGATGTCCCATTGTTTTGTGACAAACAGGGTGACAATGACACCCACATGCATCCCAAACATGTGACATCTCTGCATTATGAAATATGATGTATTAGAATTTTGTATACTAAATTTGACAGCGCTGCAATGGAAACTTTGTCCACTACAGCCTTTCAAAGGCAGTAGGTGAGTTTTAGCTTACATTTCTCAAAACAATACGAATACTAGTAGCAGTTCTAGGCTGGAAAATGCGAATGCAAGAGGGTTAAGCCAGACGCCCCAGCCTGAACAGAGATCAAGGCTTTGAACTTCCCCCCCATCTACAATCACATCCTGACAACCGTTCACCCCACACAACAGTCGTCCCACCAGGCCTCGCTGCCACAACAGCAACAGTGAGCTGATGAAGACAGGGCGACCCTGTCGAAATATTCTCAAAGCAAGTTTTTGATTCCGAGTCTCTGACTGCTTTTCTGATGCCAACTACAGGTACTGATACAGTAGGTTCACATTAGCATAGGTTACACATGTTTCCTGGTCAACCTCTTTTCTGCTGCTCTGTGGATTACCATGGCAACAGGTGCAGGCATCCCACACAGTGATCCCATATATCTTTCTCCCATGAAGAACAAAAAATGATGGACATTTACAAACATACATGTATTTTAGCTTTAAAACTATCATCCTCTCCTCCAACCACCCTTGCACCTTCCCCCCCTTTTTCCTCCTTATTTACTACTTCCTCCTTCTCCACCTTACGTCAACATGTCTGCTGGGAACATACCTACCGACTTGGTCATCAACTTTACCTTCATAGAGTGGTACAACCTCTCAGCAAAGTAGGCCTGCTTGCTGCGGATCATCCTCACTGAAAACAGAAGAAAATGACATAACAGAGAAACAGTGCAACAAAGAGAGATCAAAGGGGCAACAGACTCTAGGATGGACAGGACAGGATGGCAGCAAACTGTACTCTGATCTTTGGAGCAGATTATTTGTGTTTCTCTACATATATATTCAACAATCATCACTGAGAGATGAACTGTTTCATCAAGGACATCATTCATAAAACAATCATCTTTGTTTCAATCCATAACTGTAAATCAAAAACAAAAAATGTTGTACTGCAACACTGTTGTATTGCATCATCCTATGACATTCTCTACAATGTCCTCAGTACAACAGACTCTCTGAAGTTCTTTTACAAGCACCATATGCAGCACCTCATTGTGAACCTCTATTTTATGGTCTCCTCCAAACCACTAACACACCGCTGAACGCTGAAAGAGTGATAAAGGGGACCCAAAAAAATGTCTGAAACGCAACGTAAATCAGTGTAACACTGCCACATGAACAAGTCCTTCACTATTTTCCACTCCAGCATGTACACAGTGTGCTCCTTCCTGTGACACGCAGGAATGTCATGATGCTGCCTTCCTCACCTACAGTCAGTCCACTGGGCTGTGAGGCCGTCCATACACCTTGCATAAAAAGCAACTATCCTATCCTATCCGTGCCTGCCCTGGCACACAACAGTTTGCAAAACGGCCTCGCTGCATAGCGGATAGTTTTCTAGCCTGAATATTTTCCCTGATAGAATTCAGTCCTTTTTCTTTTTCTACCCCAGCCAGTGTACCAGCAATGTGGTGGACACGTGTTTGTGACATGACTTGGCACAACAACTAGTCAATGGTCAAGGGAAAGTGACTGACTGCGGTTTTCTTCAGCCAAAATAATGGTTTCTTCTCCTTTTTCTCTTAACTGAGGGCCTAATGCCAATTTGTTGGTCACTCTAGTGCCTGACTGAAAACCAGAGGGTCGTGGCCAGAACAGAAAAATTTTCCCTGGCAGCCCAGACACCTTCTGTCTGAACTAGTTGGATAGTGATAGTATGTCAGAGCCTCTTTAGCATCTTGAGTAACGTGTCGGACTCCTGTTCTTCAGTGACAGGTGATGAGAAATCAAAACACACTTGGAGCTTCTTTTTTCTTCTTAATGGTTTAGTGTTTTTATTTTCATATGATATTATGACTAAACAAAATCTAAATCCATGATTTGTTAATTAAGCCTTCTACCCATTGAAATTTCCTGCAGCGATGACTAAAACTGACGCTGTGATCATGTAGGGCTTATCACTGAACCAGCTGATGTGGTGAGCACCATTTTTGCCAGGAGAAGATAACTCTCACGAGACTTGCAATATAAGAAACTATCCAAAAGGCAGTTTCAAGGAACATATAATCATGTATGACAAATAACTATCAGTGGGCTAGAATAGTCAGGAGGATAGTTTTCTATCAGTCATGTTACTATCCAGGTGTACAATCGGCTTAAGCAACATCGTCTCTCTCACCTATAGTCAGCATGCCTGTGGACAGATCGCCTGACATCTCACTCTTGATGGCGTGTTCGATGTCCTTGCCTGACACCTTGCCGTAGGCATCAAACACTGCCCGCAGCTGCTCATAGCTCTGAGAGGCCAGCACCATGTTGAACACGTTCTCATCTGTCCCCCAGCGCCTCTCCCCTGCCTGGTAGACTCTCTGTGAAACCAGCATGCTGATTGGTTGAAAATTAGGGGATTGATATTCTTCACAAAACCCACATGTACAAACAAATCATACAATCATGGCACATACAAATCATATAATACCATATCATTGAAAAAGCTATGTCAGTTTCCTTTTCAATTCAATAAGTTAACTACTAATGTCATGTGCTTTGTTTGTCAATGTCAATAGCGGTAACTAACAAACTCTCTTTCTAAATTTTGCTTCGTTCGCCGCCGTCAGTCACTCCATTTTGATACTAATGGCTGGACAAAATCATTCAGATGTCATTCCATAGACTAGCCATCTTATGATATACCATTTTGGTCATACTTTGGAAATTCAACAAATTTACACAAACTGACTAAAGCAGACCTTCTACATGACTTTAAAGTTCATTCCGCAGAGCTATCATGGTATAAAAAGCACCACCTGTAGCAGTTTGACATTCGATGTGTAGTACTATCTGTAGCAGTTTGACATTCGATGTGTAGTACTATCTGTAGCAGTTTGACATTCGATGTGTAGCACTATCTGTAGCAGTTTGACATTCGATGTGTAGTACTATCTGTAGCAGTTTGACATTCGATGTGCAGTACTATCTGTAGCAGTTTGACATTCGATGTGTAGTACTATCTGTAGCAGTTTGACATTCGATGTGTAGCACTATCTGTGGCAGTTTGACATTCGATGTGTAGTACTATCTGTGGCAGTTTGACATTCGATGTGTAGTACTATCTGTAGCAGTTTGACATTCGATGTGCAGTACTATCTGTAGCAGTTTGACATTCGATGTGCAGTACTATCTGTAGCAGTTTGACATTCGATGTGCAGTACTATCTGTAGCAGTTTGACATTCGATGTGTAGTACTATCTGTAGCAGTTTGACATTCGATGTGCAGTACTATCTGTAGCAGTTTGACATTCGATGTGCAGTACTATCTGTAGCAGTTTGACATTCGATGTGCAGTACTATCTGTGGCAGTTTGACAGTCGATGTGTAGCATTACAAACTTAGTGCAGCACTTATATGCGACTCCACAGCATTTTCAGAAGACCGAAATTTGGCTAATTATTGGCTGGTTTTCACTTGACCTTCAAAACTCAAAATGGCTGACAACAAAACTAATCAAGTGGGATGCAAAATTATAATTGTCTGTAGCCATTTTCCTTCTACTTTTTCCATCTTCTCCTCACTGAACTTGGCCATTTTTTTGACATAGTAAGTCTAGTCTACAGATGCACATTGCCTCTGTTCTGTGACGCTGAAAGTGTAGTACTTAGAAGGTCTGACTGTATTTACTTTCAAACTGTCCAACATAGTTTTCATGACAGCTGCTTGCACATTTCCCCAACTTTCTTCTAAAACAAAATTTAACAAAAAAAGGAAGGTACCATGCTTAGCTAAGAATGTTTGTGCAGTCCATCAGCAAATGCACTGGGAAGAATCGGGTGATCTTTCAGGGATGTTTGTGCAGTCCATCAGCAAACGCACTGGGAAGAATCGGGTGATCTTTCAGGGATGTTTGTGCAGTCCATCAGCAAACGCACTGGAAAGAATAGGGTGATCTTTCAAGCATGTTTGTGCAGTCCAACAGCAAATTCTTCTTCTTCCTCGTTCGCCATCCCGTTAGATGAGCAGCCCGGTGTCCTCGATGAAGGCTGCCGTCCGTCGCAGCTTCTCCAGGGTGCCGTACAGCTTGGCTTCCACTGCTGTCGGTATTGGCCAGTACTTTCTCCTGGATGCTGCATACGTCGTACAGACTTGAAGGATGTGGTCAGTTGTCATTGGTCCCTCACCACAAGGGCACTCTCCACTCTGTCCAATGCCAAATTTTGTGTGCATCAGCAAATGCACTGGGAAGAATCGGGTGATCTTTCAAGCATGTTTGTGCAGTCCATCAGCAAATGCACTGGGAAGAATCGGGTGATCTTTCAAGAAAACTTAAACCTGTCGCCACAGCTGTACTTTTCTGTCCTGTGCGAGCCACTCGGTTACAGGGCCAAGCGCCGTGTCTGGCACTGGACGTGACCCAGTTCTGCACCCCAAGCTGGTCACATTGCCACTTCCCTCTTTGGAAAGTACCGGAGTGAGCAGTGCTTGACCCATTTTGTATGTGTTACCTAGCTCTGAATGTATCCAAGTGCAAATATACTGGTTTCATTTTGGGTTCCTGAGGATGCCATTATATTTTCGCTGTTGTTTTGTTTTATAATGCCATCAGAATCTTGTAAGTGTGGTTTTATGTACATATGAAAAAATAATTAAAGTTTATAAAAACCTTTTGGTGGTAGTTGAATCCATTAGTGAGAAGACTGACGTTTCAAGCCATAGGCCGTTGTCAAAGTGAAAAAGAAGAGGACAGTGTAGACAGGAAAGCCTATGTGTAGAATTGGGTGAGAACATTTCATTAATGATTAAGTTGGACCAGAATAAAGTCACTGATCACTGTTCAGGTGTATTGAGCTCACACAGACACACTGCAGTTCACACCAAAGACACCAACACACACCCCCCCCCCCTTTTTTCTTCTTCCGCCCCCCCCCCCCTTTGTTACAACCCCCACAAAGGCACATACACACACAGACACCACCCACCCCCTGCACCACACAAAAGGAGGGGAAATAAATGGAAATATTCACTATTTAGCCTACTGAAGAAAAAGAAACAGAGGCTAAAGAAGGACAGGACAGAGAGATTAAGGCAGAAGGGCCCTGGCTCAGCTAGACGTCAGTGAATCTGATGTTCATCCCCGCTGGCTGTGTGGTGCCCAAGCGGCTGATGACAAGGTTCTCCATGTGCTTTCTGTACACACGGTCTCTGGGGTTCTGCCACACTGCTGCTATCTTCGCATGACTGTAGCTGTGATGTGGACCAACAAAATGTTGGCCGACTGGGTTGTTGTAGCCCAGCTTCATCGACCTCAGGTGCTCTGAAAAGCGCGGTCGGCCAATGAGCGGTAGGTCTCCCCAATATACAGCTTGGAGCAGAGGGTGCAGGTCAAGATGTACACTAAGTCCCTAGACTGGCAGTTTAAATGACCTCACAGTGAATGTGCCAGTGGGTCCCACGACTGTAGCTGAAGTGTCTATGAATGGGCACGTCTTGCATTTTTTGTCCCCACAAGGTCTGCACCCTGGTGAGGTTGACTGGGTGGCCTGCGGTCTAAGCTTGGACTCACAAGCATGTCACGCAGGTTCTTGTCCCTCTGAAAAGCAACAGGGGTGGCTTGGAAAAGATTTGTTTGAGGTCTGGGTCTTGTTGGAGGAGACTAAAGTTTTCACGTTAGGATTCTGCAGACTGGTAG
>CM031596.1:112234105-112279105 GCA_018398815.1 Conus ventricosus
CCTCTCTCTCTCAATCCCCAGAGCACACACATACAGTGTCACCTCTCTCTCTCTCAGTCCCCAGAGCACACACATACAGTGTCACCTCTCTCTCTCTGTCCCCAGAGCACACACATACAGTGTCACCTCTCTCTCTCTCTCTCTCTCAGTCCCCAGAGCACACACATACAGTGTCACCTCTCTCTCTCTCTCAGTCCCAGAGCACACACATACAGTGTCACCTCTCTCTCTCTCAGTCCCCAGAGCACACGCATACAGTGTCACCTCTCTCTCTCAGTCCCAGAGCACACACATGCAGTGTCACCTCTCTCTCTCTCAGTCCCCAGAGCACACGCATACAGTGTCACCTCTCTCAGTCCCCAGAGCACACACATACAGTGTCACCTCTCTCTCTCTCAGTCCCCAGAGCACACACATACAGTGTCACCTCTCTCTCTCTCTGTCCCAGAGCACACACATACAGTGTCACCTCTCTCTCTCTGTCCCCAGAGCACACACATACAGTGTCACCTCTCTCTCTCTCAGTCCCCAGAGCACACACATACAGTGTCACCTCTCTCTCTCTCAGTCCCCAGAGCACACACATACAGTGTCACCTCTCTCTCTCTCTGTCCCCAGAGCACACACATACAGTGTCACCTCTCTCTCTCAGCCACCAGAGCACACACATACAGTGTAACCTCTCTCTCTCTCAGTCCCCAGAGCACACACATACAGTGTCACCTCTCTCTCTCTCTGTCCCCAGAGCACACACATACAGTGTCAGCTCTCTCTCTCTCAGTCCCCAGAGCACACACATACAGTGTCACCTCTCTCTCTCTCTCTCAGTCCCCAGAGCACACACATACAGTGTCACCTCTCTCAGCCCACCAGAGCACACACATACAGTGTCACCTCTCTCTCTCTCAGTCCCCAGAGCACACACATGCAGTGTCACCTCTCTCTCTCTCAGTCCCAGAGCACACACATACAGTGTTACCTCTCTCTCTCTCAGTCCCCAGAGCACACACATACAGTGTCACCTCTCTCTCTCTCTGTCCCCAGAGCACACACATACAGTGTAACCTCTCTCTCTCAGCCCACCAGAGCACACACATACAGTGTAACCTCTCTCTCTCTCAGTCCCCAGAGCACACACATACAGTGTCACCTCTCTCTGTCCCCAGAGCACACACATACAGTGTCACCTCTCTCTCTCTCTGTCCCCAGAGCACACACATACAGTGTCACCTCTCTCTCTCTCAGTCCCCAGTGCACACACATACAGTGTCACCTCTCTCTCTCTCAGTCCCCAGAGCACACACATACAGTGTCACCTCTCTCTAAGTCCCCAGAGCACACACATACAGTGTCACCTCTCTCTCTCAGTCCCCAGAGCACACATACAGTGTCACCTCTCTCTAAGTCCCCATAGCACACACATACAGTGTCACCTCTCTCTCTCTCAGTCCCCAGAGCACACATATACAGTGTCACCTCTCTCCATTCCCAGAGCACACACATACAGTGTCACCTCTCTCTCTCTCAGTCCCCAGAGCACACACATACAATGTCACCTCTCTCTCTCTCAGTCCCCAGAGCACACACATACAGTGTCACCTCTCTCTCTCAGTCCCCAGAGCACACACATACAGTGTCACCTCTCTCTCAGTCCCCAGAGCACACACATACAGTGTCACCTCTCTCTCAGCCCCCCAAAGCACACACATACACTGTCACCTCTCTCTCAGTCCCCAGAGCACACACATACAGTGTCACCTCTCTCAGTCCCAGAGCACACACATACAGTGTCACCTCTCTCTCTCTCAGCCTCCAAAGCACACACATACAGTGTCACCTCTCTCTCTCAGTTCCCAGAGCACACACATACAGTGTCAGAAGTACAACAGACGCAGGCCGAGAAGCACCTCTTACCTGAGCATCATTCTGGGCCTTCTGCAAATCGACTGACTGCTGCTCCATACGACCTCCCTGCAGACAGAACATCCAGTCTTCACACAGTCTACACCGAGTCATCATGGAAAGAACAGGGCAAAAAATCAATTAGTTCTCACATCTCATGCAGACATTGGGGATACAGAATTGGGAAGATCAACTTCTCTTGGACAATACAATCCCTTCAAACAGAACATTTCACTCATCATTTCAGGGTTAAACAAATTCTGATCTCACCCCTTCTTTATGCACAAGGGCACCCTTCTCATCGGGCAAACTCACCATGGATACTGAGGTAAGTCTGTCGTTGCAGATGAACAGTATGGGGGGTAAAAAGTGAACATGAGACACTGTCATAACTCGAGTATGTTGGCAGATGAATACACCTGGTGCTCCTACTTTCTTTTCTTTCACAGGACTTCCACTAAGGAAAAGAAAACAAAAACTGCTGAAATTCAATGCAGATCCAGATGACAATGCAACCCCTCCTTGAGAAAAAAACCCAGTTAAAACTTGCTTTCAAAATGTATGGCCCACTATTCAGTCAAACTACAACAAAGACCATGTGCTCATGCTGCTGTTCTCAATCTCTCATCTATGAAGCATCTTGGCGATGAATGGTATCAGAGTGTGACAGTGCATTACTTTCTATCAGGTAGACAAAATGGCAACTGTCCATTTTTGCAAAGAAGCCTGCATGAAATTTTGTGATCTCAGTGTTTGTCTGCTAGCATTTCAAAACTGCACTCAGCACTCCTTGGATTCTAATTCCCACATTTTCATCTTTTTTTTCCAGATCCTTTTTTCCCAGCAGCTCTCTTTCTTTCAGATTCTCATGTTTCGATTTCACTGAAACCTGCCATTTTTGTGAAGTGGGAGTCCTGTTGCGAAGCGGGAAACCCAATCTGCTGGCACGGCCCTGGGAGTGGGTTCAGACACAGCATCTTTCTTTCTTGCAGATTCTCATGTTTCGATTTCACTGAAACCTGCCATTTTTGTGAAGTGGGAGTCCTGTTGCGAAGCGGGAAACCCAATCTGCTGGCACAGCCCTGGGAGTGGGTTCAGACACAGCACAAGGCGCTGCTGCTTATTCTTTTTGATGCCTGTTCGGCAACTTAAGCTTTATTTTGAAATATCAGATGCAAAAATAGCTAGTATTTCAGGATCTGGTCTCTATGTGTGTGCAGTGATAAAGGTGTGACAATCTTTGTAAACAACCATCTAACGTGAAATTAAATCTATTTACTCAACAGATGAATGAACTGTTTTACTTTAACCTCATTTGGACAATATCTATTCTTTCCAGCATGTGTGTGCGTGTGTGTGTGTGTGTGTGTGTGTGTGTGTGTGTGTGTGTGTGTGTGTGTGTGTGTGTGTGTGTGAGACTCTGTGTGTGTGTGTGTGTGTGTGTGTGTGTGTGTGTGTGTGGTGTCTGTACAGGTTACAATGAAATATCTGCATTTCAGACAGAATCGCTATGGTTTAGCTATACACATGCATGTGGAGTGGGTGGGTGGGTCTCAACAAGTGGCAAGGGAAAATGCCACTGAGAAGACACAGAATTGTTACTTAAAGAGTAAATCTTTCCTTAGACTCCAGTCAGTACACACACACACACACACACACACACACACAAAATATACATAAGAAAAAACATATCTTACATACCCTCTACAGGTTGTTAGAGTTGAAAATTTCTTCACCTCTTGTTTGTCAATCATTACCATGTTGTATCTATGCTTCATAACAACTAGTCACACACATGCGCAAACACATCAAACCGCTATTGTTGCTGACATGAGGACAAACTATCTTTTTAAAAATATACTTCCAAATACGCAAATAGACCTACCGCACTCATGGAAACAAGCAGTTTACGGAAGTGACCTGATGTCTCGCTGATGATGTCCTCTTCCAGTTTTCTCCCATACACTGCAAAAAAGTGTACTGTGTTCTGAAATCTCTTGTCATTTCCCATACACTGCAAAACAAGTGTACTGTGTTCTGAAATCTCTTGTCATTTCCCATACACTGCAAAACAAGTGTACTGTGTTCTGAAATCTTTTTTCATTTCCCATACATTGCAAAACAAGTGTACTGTGTTCTGAAATCTCTTGTCATTTCCCATACACTGCAAAACAAGTGTACTGTGTTCTGAAATCTCTTGTCATTTCCCATACATTGCAAAACAAGTGCACTGTGTTCTGAAATCTCTTGTCATTTCCCATACATTGCAAAACAAGTGTACTGTGTTCTGAAATCTCTTGTCATTTCTCATACATTGCAAAACAAGTGTACTGTGTTCTGAAATCTCTTGTCATTTCCCATACACTGCAAAACAAGTGTACTGTGTTCTGAAATCTCTTGTCATTTCCCATACATTGCAAAACAAGTGTACTGTGTTCTGAAATCTCTTTTCATTTCCCATACATTGCAAACAAGTGTACTGTGTTCTGAAATCTCTTGTCATTTCCATACATTGCAAAACAAGTGTACTGTGTTCTGAAATCTCTTGTCATTTCCCATACACTGCAAAACAAGTGTACCGTGTTCTGAAATCTCTTTTCATTTCCCATACATTGCAAAACAAGTGTACTGTGTTCTGAAATCTTTTTTGACTTCCCATAATCCTAGAAGTGCTTGGTATACAGGTTCCACAGTCTAAATGCCATCAGGGAGTCAGACACGTTTATCCAGTCACAAATACGTGATGCGATGACTTTGAGTTTTCCAGAGTTCTAAACCAAGTGCACTGGGTTTCTGAAAAACCTGACTGTTTCTAGTGAAGTAAAACATTGGGAATTTGGTGTGCTCTTTCTCTACACAGCTCAGACCCTTGCAGACCCCCCAAAAAAGAAGTAAAATTAAGCAACTCTTAAGAAAAATAGAATATAGTCACACTGAACTACACAGCAATATTGTATTGGCTTTTTCTTTTTTTTTTTTTGCACTGTGGTATGCACTATAGAGGGCACCTGAATCAGCCAGAGGATATCTTGCCTTCCCTTTACAGGCGTATGTGCAGGTAAATGTGCACACACACACACACAATCAGCCAGAGGATATCTTGCCTTCCCTTTACAGGCGTATGTGCAGGTAAATGTGCACACACACACACACCAAATACTGAGGTACCCTGAAACACACAGCTCCAACCTCGAACAAAAATTAGTGAATAAACAGAGTGAAACTTTTCTTTCACTTCACAGGAGACACTGACCAAAGAGTGGGCCCCCAGTTGTTGTTGGACCTCCATTTCTGTTGAACTATATGATGGCAGAGGGAAAGTATGTGACTGAATGATATGACCTGGTTACTGTGTCCTTTGACTTTGACTGAATGATGACTTGGTTACATGTGTCCTTTGACTTTGACTGAATGATATGACTTGGTTACATGTGTCCTTTGACTTTGACTGAATGATATGACCTGGTTACATGTGTCCTTTGACTTTGACTGAATGACATGACCTGGTTACAAGTTTCCTTTGACTTTGACTGAATGATATGACTTGGTTACATGTGTCCTTTGACTTTGACTCAATGATATGACTTGGTTACATGCGTCCTTTGACTTTGAACGACATGACTTGGTTACATGTGTCCTTTGACTTTGACTGAATGATATGACTTGGTTACATGTGTCCTTTGACTTTGACTGAATAATATGATTTGGTTACATGTGTCCTTTGACTTTGACTGAATGACATGACCTGGTTATATGTGTCCTTTGACTCTGACTGAATGACATGACCTGGTTACATGTGTCCTTTGACTTTGACTGAATGACATGACCTGGTTACATGTGTCCTTTGACTTTGACTGAATGACATGACCTGGTTAGATGCGTCCTTTGACCCAGCTGTCTTTGCCATGTTTGCTGTACAGGTTTTGAAAATCGACAGCGTGATCCCTGATATTATCCTGTCCAGATGATGCACAAAGTCTGAACTGTAGTAAAGCAACTCAACATCATGCCCACAGTCCAGTCTGTTTCTAGTTGTCCACAGGCAGCCAGTTTTCAAGACAGCTTCAAACTAATCTCTATGGTAACCTGTTTCCAGATATTGTTTCCTTTCTTTCCAGCTCAAAATACGAATTCTCAATTCCTCTTGTTCTTGTTTTCCAATTGCCTCTTCCATCATAATTTTATGATGAACTGGTGATGAGTCACCAGCAGACATCCCCAAGTTCTCCCATAATAAAGACGTTTCTGTGTCTATCCTTGTCATCTCTGAGGAACAAATGTGCAAGGCGCTAAGAGGGTTGGAGCCTTTTATTTTTGTTTTATTTCCCTGGTCCAGATAGTTTTCGTCGAAGTGTCTTAAGGGAGCCTGTAAAGGTCATGGCCTAGTTGATAAGATGGCAGATACTGGCTCTACACCTCTGGCATGGACAGAGGCTGAGGTACCATCCTTTTTCACAGAGTAAAAAAAAATCATGCTGGCAACTACACACCTGTCAGTTTAACTTTAGTTCTGTGTAAGTTGTTGGGGGGGGGGGGGGGGGGGGGGGTTGTTCATGATGCGCTATACAATCACAAGGTTCCAAATATTTCTCCATCTGTAGAACAGTCTGGTTTCCTGAAGGGCAGATCCTGTGTGACCAAGCTTTTGATATAGACCACAAATGCATAACAGCAGTTCAGTGACAGCTATATATTTTGATCTACATGAGGCATTTGATACTGTGCCTCATCAGTGGCTAATAAATTAATTGTATGGCTACAGTATTCAACATACATCGCTTTGTTGAATTGAAGATTTTTCTAAGTAGTATATCCCAGTATGTTTCTCTAAATGGGAAATCCTCCCACAAATCCTGCCACAAAATCATCAAAACAGTGATGTACCTTAGGGGAGTGTGCTGGGGCGCGCATTGTTCACTTATCATTTAAATGATTTCACCAAACAACTTGAATGTGGCATCAAGATTTTTACAGATCATACTAACATTTTTTCCACCACTGATAATCAAGATAAACATAAGATACAGTCATGTATACAGACCATGTGAACAGACAAACACAATGCATTTTACAACAGCCAAAAATATAACGTTTTATATTTGGGTGAAAATAATCCTTCATTTCAGTATACTATTTATGAATGTTTGACAAAACAGCTAAACTGGACACCACTTCTGCTGAGAAAGACCACAGTGTAGCAATGGACCAACAAGTGAAATCTGAAGACCACAGTGTAGTAATGGACCAACAAGTGAAATCTGAAGACCACAGTGTAGTAATGGACCAACAGTGAAATCTGAAGACCACAGTGTAGTAATGGACCAACAAGTGAAATCTGAAGACTACAGTGTAGTAATGGACCAACAAGTGAAATCTGAAGACTACGGTTGTAGCAATGGACCAACAAATGAAATCTGAAGACTACAGTGTAGTAATGGACCAACAAGTGAAATCTGAAGACTACAGTGTAGCAATGGACCAACAAATGAAATCTGAAGACTACAGTGTAGTAATGGACCAACAAATGAAATCTGAAGACTACAGTGTAGCAAGGGACCAACAAATGAAATCTGAAGACTACAGTGTAGTAATGGACCAACACATGAAATCTGAAGACTACAGTGTAGCAATGGACCAACACATGAAATCTGAAGACTACAGTGTAGTAACGGACCAACAAGTGAAATCTGACAACCATATTATCAGTATTGTAAAAAGTAGGCAAATCAGATACCCACAATGCTTTTGAAAACTATAAGACATAAAACTAAGGCTATCAATGTGCCATTATAATCAGATACCCAGAATGCTTTTGAGAACTCTAAGACAGAAAACTAAGGCTATCAAGGTGCCATTATATGCTGCTTTGGTTCGGTCCACTTGGTGTGTGGAAATCCCCTGCAGCGTTGCTTCATGAAAAACCACACACACTTCACTGAAGGAGTTCAATGTAAATTTACGAAAAGGAATAGTGGAGCTCTGAGGAAAGACTGGCCAGGCTTCAGCGGCCAAGTTTGGAGTATGAGAGGATGAAGGGAGATCTGACTGAACTATGTGAAATTATGCATGGTCTTTATTATCCTTGAACCGCATCTTTTCTTTTCACTCTTTCAGATCTTATTAAAAGTACTCATGGTCAAAATTTCAAGATTAATGAAAATACTCACTCACTCACATCAATTTCAAATGTTTTTTTACTGGCAGAGCTATTAACTTGTCGAACAGTCTGAGTTTTGAAACTGTCAATGCTCCTTCAAAAAATGCTTTCAGAAACCAGTTAGACTAACTACAGCATTTGAGAATATGAATCATCTGTAGCATACACTACTGCCACGAAAGAAGTTTTCCAAAACAGATTTATTTTTTCTCTCTGAAGTTAAAGAGAGCTAAAGAATTTCAGCCATAGCCTTGTTGCTATTCTATTCTTGAGAATCTAGACTCACCTCACCATTGCAACTTCACACACACACACACACACACACACACACACACACACATACACACACACACACACATTCACACTCTCACTCACTCACACACACAGTCCAGGGTTCCTACAGACTCCCAAGAACAAAATTCAAGGAGTTTTCAAGGAGTTTTCAAGGCGCGCTTCTTTTATTTCAAGGCAAGAGGTGGCACGAAAATTACACCATTGTTCTTTTAAAACTTTTTTTTTTTTCTATTGTTTATGTTTAAAAAAAAAAAAAAAAAAAAACATGGAAAAAAACATTTGGGCGATTTCAAAGCTCTTGTATGATTTGGGGACCAGAAATGGTGGCAAAGTTATGAAAATGGAAAAAAAAAAAAAAAAGGTTCATGACAAGAGCTGTATTTGTATCATAACAGACATACGGCACTTGAAGCATGACTTTTCTTGCTTTGCTGAGCCATAGTAATGCAATGACAAAAGGATTTTTATATACTGTTTTGCTGAGCTAAAGTAATGCAATTACAAAAGGATTTTCTTCTAAACTGCTTTTTTTTCAATATTTTTTTTTCCATATGGGGGCCATCAGGCTTCGCATTTCATTGCTTTCGAATTATTCCGATAGAAATAGCAAATGATAAGTGCTGTTTTGACTTAAAATATAATTGCATGCAGAAATCATTTCTGATCAAAAGAAAAAAAAAATTACCAAGCTAGCTAGTCTGGATCCAGAGATATTGAATGAAAGTGAGGTGCAATGCCAAATGTCGCCAAATACCTTGATTTTCCCTCACCACACTGAAATCCTTTAGCGATTTGACTATCTGGAAACACTGTTTGAAAATCTGAGAATTCTGTTCACAAGAGCTGAAGTTTTGGTGCGTGTTTACAGTGTTCAGTGTCCACAGAATTTCAGATTTCAGCACATCTGTCTTTCAGCAAAACGAGTCCACTGTGGCTGAAGAGCTGGTACTGGATTCGCGCACAGACACATCACGATCAGGATTTAATGACGACACAACATTTGCGTTCGACACTGCTGCTGCCGTCTTGTTCGTAAGAAAGTACGAGATGGGTATCGCTGCTGAAGATCTTGCCACCAGTAGAGCCACGTGCTTCTTTCCTTTGCTGTGGCTAGTCAGGGCACTCTCGCCCATTACTCGCACATCGAAACTTTTTTTGCAGACTGTGCAGTAGCAGGCATGTTTGTTGGCTTTGTCTTCTCTCGCCCAGTCAGAAAACTGGGGTTTATCCAACCACAGACGGTTGAAAGCACATTTCCCCCAAGGCATTTTCAAGCTCCGTTCACAATGAACTGAACAAGCCGCAAGCCCAAGACCTTTTCTTCGCGCATGCGTAGAATTTAAAATTGCGGAAGTTACAAATTATCTCCCTTGGTTCATTCTTTAGCAGACGACAACGTGGGATCGCGATGATGTAAAAATTTTGAAAATAATTTTTCATCAACCTGAACGCATAAAAATCAAACTGCCGTATTTTTTCTTGCCACATTAAAAATATTTTGGAGACGATGGTTTGATTTTCAAGGGTTTTCAAGGTTTGGTCAACATAACCACATTTTATTGATTTTCAAGGGGTTTCAAGGTCTTGAAATTGGCTCTCAGAAATCAAGGAGTTTCAAAGAGCGTACGAACCCTGACACACACACACACACACACACACACACACACACACACACACTTCTCTCTCTCTCCCACTCTCTCTCTCTCACTCTCACACACACAAACTAACATACATTCAGCAACAACAGTAACAAAAACCAGCTAACAATGAAAGCTTCCACACCACACAGCACGACTCACTCATTTTATAGGCATTGGTCATGGCGTGGATCTGTTTGTTACTGCGTGTGCACAGGATCTCAATCAGCGCTGCCTCGTCAGTTCCCATTCCCTGCAATGGCACAGAATGTCTGTCTGCAGTGATTCTGATGCTTCATGGCGTTCACACAGGTCTGTTTGTTACACATCGAACAGTTTCACATGTCCAACACGTCAGTTTTACATTCAGCTTGAAACCTGTCCACTTCCAGCACATCACAACTCACAAGTCTGACTAGGTATGTCTCTGAGGGTGCCGTGTAAAGGGGGACCAGCAACTGAGAGAAATGGACCAGGTAGCATCACAACTCACAAGTCTGACTAGGTATGTCTCTGAGGGTGCCGTGTAAAGGGTGGACCAGCAACTGAGAGAAATGGACCAGGTAGCATCACAACTCACAAGTCTGACTAGGTATGTCTCTGAGGGTGCCGTGTAAAGGGTGGACCAGCAACTGAGAGAAATGGACCAGGTACCATCACAACTCACAAGTCTGACTAGGTATGTCTCTGAGGGTGTCATGTAAGGGGTGGACCAGCAACTGAGAGAAATGGACCAGGTACCAGCAGACTCACAGCATCATGTGACTTTTCAGCCTTGACCAGGCCCAGCCCACAGATATGCCTGCAATTGGCTCCGAGGGAAGGCAGGATCAACTTGTCCACTTCATATGAGCAGCTTTGTGTTTCCTGAATTTCCCCTCACTACTGACTCAGTATGTATACCTCAGGCCTGACTGATCCCCTCACTACTGAATCAGTATGTATACCTCAGACCTCTCTGATCCCCCTCACTACTGAATCAGTATGTATACCTCAGGCCTGACTGATCCCCCTTACTACTGAATCAGTATGTATACCTCAGGCCTGACTGATCCCCTTACTACTGAATCAGTATGTATACCTCAGGCCTGACTGATCCCCCTCACTACTGAATCAGTATGTATACCTCAGGCCTGGTTGATCCCCCTCACTACTGAATCAGTGTGTATACCTCAGGCCTGACTGATCCCCCTCACTACTGAATCAGTATGTATACCTCAGGCCTGACTGATCCCCCTCACTACTGAATCAGTGTGTATACCTCAGGCCTGATCCCCTCACTACTGAATCAGTATGTATACCTCAGGCCTGGTTGATCCCCCTCACTACTGAATCAGTGTGTATACCTCAGGCCTGGCTGATCCCATGACATTATGAAAGTATCAAGCACAGCTATGTGCTCTATTAACAGCACAACAGTCATGCTGAACTCTATTAAGCATGACAGTCATTCTTATGAGACATAGGGAAACAATAAATACGACTATGAATTATGTTTGTCAAATATAAAACACACTCAGTTATCCTGAAACACAGCAGCGTGTTCACCACTGTTCACCAGTCTCTCAGTTCTCATGACAGCAATGTACCAGACCGGCTGAGGTCTGGCAATCCTGAACTTATCCCCACGCTCCCTGAAACACGGGCTTGACAAACACTGGGCTGAAACCACAGCTGACTGACTGACTGACCCTCATAGCTCTGCGCAGTTCATAGGCGTCGTACTCCTCAGATTTGTACATCAGGGCCAGAATAGCGTCCTCAAAACGTCCTCCAAGCTCACTCTTCAGATCTTGCACCAAGTCCTGCACAGATGAAAACATCGTCAGACACAGGATACCACAATAACATTACAACTTGCCACAAAATGTCTACCTGACCTTTTTCAATTACAGATAAACCCAACTGCCGTTATCACTTATATAATAAGAAACAGATAGACATATCAATTTTTCGAACAGCTAAATGATTAATCAGCCTCATTTTTACAGCACAGTCAGTTTCAACTTTCAGCTTCCATTTCTGTCTGTGGTCACGTAGTGTGCTTCAGACAGGGTTTGTTCCACTACAAAGACAACATGGGCTTGTGCCAAAAAGTACTTCAATCACTCACATATTCAACAATCATTCTAGTTCACACCTGTCAGCATTCTCACATGCTGTGGAACTCACATACACTAGACCTGCCAATCCGCCATCAACATTACATGAAATGGTTTCCTTTTTCATCGTAACTCAATCAGAATAACTACTACATACCACTGGTTACACAAGATGATGCTTTTTAATTCTGACCAGGGGATTTTCCACTCAGAAGTGCCATGAACTAAGATTACTCCACTGAGATACACTAGGATTCCTAGCTGAGCAGGCCCATTGGTACACCTGATCTACAATTGGCAGTCACCATCAGTGTCAACACGACTGAACCCAATCTTACAGCATTGACATCAATCTGCTGCATCCACCACAATGTGGCTTTGCTCTTTGTTGGCAAGTATGTTAATATATTTCACAGAGTATTAATATTATGCATACAATGTGTGCATGTTCTGCACAAATAAACATACTTTCTGTTACTGACATAAACATCCGACATTTTGGACTGCAAGAAAGCAAACGACAAAAACATCTGACAAAGAGGACTGACTGTAAGAAAGCAACTGACAGAATCGTCAAATCCCTCTTTGGCAATATCAGTAGCAGATACTGCTCACTTCAGAAGTTTTCTGAATAATTTCAGTAACACTGCAGCATTGAAAGTCTCTCTCTCTCTCTCTCTGTCTCTCTCTCTCTCTAACACACACACACACAATCGAAAAGCCTGGTACTGTGTGTGGAACTTGTAAATAATCCAAGCTGTTCTACATGGACACTCCATGAAGCACCAGATCAGAAATTACTGGTTTGACCCCATAGATGAAGGGTCCTGTCATTCACCACTGCTGCTTTTATTGCAACATTTTCTTGCATGCTTAAAATGACCAGAGTGTTAAGTTTCTATTTAATGAGTGGCAGACAATAACATGTGATGTCGCTGTGACCCATGTGTACTTGTTTGGGGATAAGCGACACACAATATATTGGAATGTTTGAAATGAAACACTGTAGGCTATAGTGACACACAATATATTACACTGTAGGCTATTGTGACACACAATGTATTGGAATGGTTTGAATGAAAGACTGTAGGCTATAGTGACACACAATATATTACACTGTAGGCTATAGTGACACACAATATATTACACTGTAGGCTGCAGTGACACACAATATATTGGAATGGTCTGAAATGAAACAATGTAGGCTATAGTGACACACAATGTATTGGAATGGTTTGAAATGAAACACTGTAGGCTATAGTGACACACAATATATTGGAATGTTTGAAATGAAACACTGTGGGCTGTAGTGACACACAATGTATTGGAATGGTTTGAAATGAAACACTGTAGGCTATAGTGACACACAATGTATTGGAATGGTTTGAAATGAAACACGTAGGCTATAGTGACACACAATATATTGGAATGGTTTGAAATGAAACACTGTAGGCTGTAGTGACACACAATGTATTGGAATGGTTTGAAATGAAACAATGTAGGCTATAGTGACACACAATATATTGGAACGGTTTGAAATGAAACACTGTAGGCTGTAGTGACACAAAATACATTGGAATGGTTTGAAATGAAACACTGTAGGCTATAGTGACACAATGTATTGGAATGGTTTGAAATGAAACACTGTAGGCTATAGTGACA
The DNA here is from genome assembly GCA_018398815.1 of Conus ventricosus. Lineage (NCBI taxonomy): Eukaryota > Metazoa > Mollusca > Gastropoda > Neogastropoda > Conidae > Conus > Conus ventricosus. The sequence continues at coordinate 112,247,860 of CM031596.1, forward strand.
CAAAATACATGGAATGGTTTGAAATGAAACAATGTAGGCTATAGTGACACAATATGTTGAATGGTTTGAAATGAAACACTGTAGGCTATAGTGACAAACAATATATTGGAATGGTCTGAAATGAAACACTGTAGGCTATAGTGACAAACAATATATTGGAATGGTCTGAAATGAAACACTGTAGGCTATAGTGACACACATATATTGGAATGGTTTGAAATGAAATGAAACACTGTAGGCTATAGTGACACACAATATATTGGAATGGTTTTTGAAATGAAATGAAACACTGTAGGCTATAGTGACACACAATATATTGGAATGGTTTGAAATAAAATGAGACACTGCAGGCTATAGTGACACACAATATATTGGAATGGTTTGAAATGAAATGAGACACTGCAGGCTATAGTGACACACAATATATTGGAATGGTTTGAAATGAAATGAGACACTGCAGGGTATAGTGACACACAATATATTGGAATGGTTTGAAATGAAACACTGCAGGCTATAGTGACACACAATATATTGGAATGGTTTGAAATGAAACACTGTAGGCTCCTTCACAACATGCAGAGCAGTGAAAAGGATAGGGTCCTCCACTCTATTTCTGTGACCATGTTGGCAATTGCGTAGCTCAGTAGCACACCAGTGATTCAGCTCTAAGTACTGACAATCTGTGGTAGTTGGTCATCATCATCATCATTCTCTTGCCCATGATGGGCGTAGAGGAGAGATGAGAGACACTCTCGAAGCCAGACACCGCCATCCGGCCCTGTCCTCTGCCTGTCACATCAGCGTAGGCCCATCCATCCTGGTCCATTCTTTGATGTTGTCCATCCAGCATTTGGCTTGTCGTCCCCTTCGTCTGCCGCCTTCCAGCGTGCCCTGGATGACTGTTTTGGGCAGTGAATTGTGGCGTATGACATGCCCAAACCACGACAGCTTCCTCTTCTTGACTGTTGCCAAGAGGGGTTCTTGGGGGCCTGCAAGTGATGTTATTTGGCTCCTCACAACGTCGTTTGTCTTCCGGTCTTGCCAAGAGATCCCGAGCAAGCGCCTGAAGCATTTAGTTTCAAACGTTTGGATTCTCTTGGTGGTCTCTGCTGTCATGGTCCAGCTTTCGCAGCCATACAGCAGGATGGACAGCACCAGGGACTTGTACAGCTTCATCTTTGTAGGAAAGCTGATCTCCCTGCTCTTCCAGATCTTGTTTAGCTTTGCCATTGCTGCTGTTGCGATCGCTAGTCTGGTCTTGATTTCTGTTGTAGAGCGACCGTCTTTGGTGAGAGTGGCGCCAAGGTATTTGAAAGCGCCCACTTCTTCAAGCTGTTGTCCGTTCATGTAGATTTCAGCATGGGTGTGTGGTTGTGCTGTTGACCAGGACTTTGCTTTTTTCTGTCCTGGTAGTTGGTAACTGCAGATTATAACCACAGAGTGACTCCAAGTGCTGAGACACATGCATGGTGTGGACAACACTGCCCACACATCACAGCAGTCTGAATGGAGGTCAAGCAGCAAAGAACTGACATCACGTCAGAAAGACATACAGTCTCAGGCAACCGTCGAGGAATGGCAACACAGAGAAGTCACGCCCCAGCCCGCTCAACAACAGTCGGCACAATAACTTGGAAGAAACAGACCAGGCAACAGCTACTCAAGGGAGATCACAAAAAGTGAGCCTAGTTCCTAGGCTCATCTTCACCAGGCACAAATATTTCAGAATTTTTGTTTTGTTTAAAGTTATCCTGTGCCACTTCTTTTGGTGTGTTTTTTGCTGCCTCAAGTGCCAGAACACACTTGGTTGGACAAGCACTGAACAAAGTGCACCTTGAGTCTAAAGCACTGAATTCATGAATGAAACCATTTGTTTTCTTACATATGAAAGGATATGTTTTGTTTTTTTCTGTGTACCTTGTCGCCAGAATATCATGGCTAATAACTTTCTCAATAAACAGGGCTTAAAACAGGAGGAGGAAAAAAACCACTGAAGCTAGGGGGTCCGGGGGCATGCTCCCCCGGGAAAATTTTTTAAAAAACCGAGTGTAAATCTATGCCATTTCGCGCTTTCGGGACATAATTTCAAGAGTTATTTATGCATAAAAACTGCGTAAACACATAATTATTACAGGAAGATATATTTGGGACAAGGGGAGAAGGGGTTAAACACATAATAAAATGAACACTCCCCCTTTAACTTGAGTGTTTACAGTGTTCACCAACTATAGTCTTTGGATGAAATCTCACTTCTGGGGTTGCTCAATAAGTTTCACTTTTCAGGTTTAAATGATCCACAATATCAATTTTGAAGTTGGTGCACACAAAGTCAGTAACTGCATCAAACACTTTAAGTTCAGTTCCTCATTTTAAACAGAGATCAACTTGTGAATCAGCACATTTTTGAAAGTCACAATATCCAAATTTGAAAAATGAGAAATTTGTGGAATCAGCACATACGAAAGTAAAATTTTGAAGTTCCTAATTATAATAAACACTGAAATACGGGAAATTTTCACAAGGACACACACACACACACACACAGTTTTTGTCTTTTGGGGTGTTGGGTGGGAGGCATTAAAGAAACATACAAGGAACTCTTTTTCTTCTTGCTGCTTGAAATTGTCTGCACTGTCTTTGCCATCCACCTTCTTGCTTACTTGAATTTCAACCCTATCTTTGCCCTGCTGTTTCCTTGCTTTCTTCCTGTCGGCTTTCACACTCTACAATTTTTATTTCATTCTCATCCACCTTCTTGCTGACAACTTGACTTTGATTAGTTTGAACCCTATCTTTTTCCTTGCTGCCTCCCGCCTGGCTTGCACTCTCCACATTTCTATATCACCCTCTTTTTTCCCCACGGGATTGCAATGTTCTATCCTGGCACGTTTTACTGCTGCTAAATGCCCTTCAGTGACCTTTCTTGTAGTTCCACTCAGCGCCTTGACGTTTGACACGTGCTTCGCTGAACAAATGTGATCCTCAAGAGCTTTTTTTCCGCGACCACCGTAACATTTCCCCTTTAAAAGCACAGTTTGCACCAAGCTAAACCTGGCAGTGACTTTGCGAAGAAAGTCTCCAATGACTTCTTCGTCAACTTTCTGAAGCGCCCCACTCCCATTTCCACTTTTTTAATTGCAGTTCGTCAAAAGATCGACCCGCATGAACAATGTCTGCGCGCTCCGCCATTTTGTTTTTTTCCGGAAGTCCGACCGGAAACTTCTTCCAAGAATAATCAGGGGCCATAGGCCAAAACTTGCGCGCAGTTGCTATGAACGCTTGCAAGCCGATCACGGACACCTTCTCCTGTCGGTTTTTTTTTTTTTTTTTTTTTTTTTTTTAAAAAACCTAAATCGCGGAATTCCGCCCAGACGGGGAAACGTTTTAAGCCCTGAATAAACCAATTAAGTTCGCCAAGAAAAAAGCAAAATCATAGCTCAGCAAACAAGGAGAAACAAAAACCTTCAAACTGTGCCACTGATATGAAGACGTTCCTCTGTCAATGCCCTGAGTGCTTTTGTCCCAGGAGTTGATCATTGAAGGATCAGAAACGTATAAGTAAATCAGTAGTTCAAGCAAAAGTTTGAAAGAAAAACAACTGCCACACACACATACACACACACACACACACACACACACACACAGAAACCCCCATCACCAGCACCACAGCCACACCCAAGTCTTACTCTGCCAAAGCAGGTTTTGTACATCAATTTCAATTTCTGCCTTTGGTCACGGAGCGTATCCCGGGATGTCGATGATGGCCTTCTCACCCAGTGCCTGCACACAGAGGGTCAACACCATACACAGAGGGTCAACACCACACACAGAGGGTCAACACACGGCAGTTCTGACTGCTGCATTAAGTCGCTTGAGTAAAATTCTTCAAAATCGTGGGAGGGAAAAACAAAGTAACAAATTGTTCGCGCGCACCAACAAGCCGGTCTGTTAATGTTAGGCCTAGGGGTCTGGTATCTGAAACCCAGAGTGTCGGGAGATAAGGGCCCCAAGGCTTGTACAAAAGCGTGGAGAATAGCGAACTACACACTGCTTTGGTGTCTGTATCGCGCCAAAACTGACCAATGTTTACACAACGGCTGCACACAGGGAGGCGAGTGTAACACCGAGAACAGCGGGATTGTCTTTGTCCACAACACACTGTGACGTTTTTTCTGCGAAGGTATTCTTACACATACACGATTTTACACATACACGAACGCACGCACGTACGCGTGCGCACCGCGACATGCGCACACACACACACACACACACACATGCGCACACGCATGCACACATGCGCGCGCATTTCACAATATGTACAAAAAAGCAGAAACTTACCGTCAAAAACCCTCATTATGATTATTAACATTACAGATGTGGGTTTAGTATGAACTTTTAACAGCCTGACAAATGGAAAAAACAAAAAAAAAAACAAACCAGCGCTTGACGAAAAACTGCTGCAACCCAAAGTCGAGTGTGTGTGTGTGTGGTGTGTGTGGTGGGGTTTTGATTGTGTGTGTGTGTGTGTGTGGTGTTGTGGGGTTTTGTGGTTGTGTGTGTGCGTTTTGTGTCTGTGAGAGAGAAAGAGAGAGAAAAGAGAGAGAGAGAGAGAGAGAGAAGAGAGAGAGAGAGAGAGAACGAGAAAGAGAGTGAGGGGGAAGGGTTGAGTAAACATGACTACACAAGACCTGCACGAAATTTTACCACTTATAAAATCAATAGGGAAAAAAAGAAACATGCACAGTGTACACCGGCGCGCAGCAAAAACTGAGAGAGAGAGAAGAAAAGGGGAAAAGAAGAGAGAGAGAGAAGAGAGAGAAGAGAGAGAGAGGAAGTGAGAGAGAGAGAGAAAAGAGAGAGAGTTGAAAATAGAGAGAGAGGGAGGGGAGATTGGGGTGGGGAGAGACTGATTGGGAGAATACATACATAAAGAAACAGACATGCACGGATACCTTTACACACAAAATAAATAAAAGCATGCAAAAGGAGAAGAGAGAGGGAGAGAGTGGAGGGGGGAGGGAGGACTGATTAATAATACATATATGAAGAACTTGACATGCACAGATAGCTTTGTACATGTAACAAATCAAAAAAAGCATGATCAGAGAGAAAATGTTTCACATGACAATGGCTTGCACTCATAACTGAACAATCTCTCCCCTTCTCCTTCCTCTCTCCCTCATCCTCTCTCTCTCTCTCTCTCCTCTTCTTTCTTCTCTCTCTCCTCCTCTCCCCTTCACACACACACACACACACACATCTCCCCTCTCTCCTCTTCTCTCTCTCTCTCTCTCACACCACACACACACACTCTCTCTCTCTCTCTCTCACACACACACACACACACACACACACACACACACACACACCCCACACACTAAAAATTAAACATATACACGGCACAACGCATACGAGTCTGAGGGGAGAGAAGAGAGAGAGAGAGAGAGAGAGAGAGAGAGAGAGAGAGAGAAGAGGAGAGAGGGGAGAAGAGAGAGGGGAGAGAGAGAGAAACTGAACTGAAACTGACGTGCATGCTTTACTTCACAGAACAAAACAGATATCACACACACACACACACACACACACACACACACACCACACCCCACATATACACGGCACACGGCATACAGACTGAGGTGGGTCGGGAAGGGAGGGAGGAAAGGGGGAAGAGACAGAGAGAGAGGGGGGGGGGGAGGAAGAGAGAGAGGAGAGAGAAGAGAGAGAGAGAGAGAGAGTGAGAGAGAGAGAGAGAGAGAGAAGAGAGGGAGGGGGAAGGAGAGAGAGAGAGAGAGAGAGAGAAACTGAACGAAACTGACCGTGCATGCATGACTTCACAGAACAAAACAGATTCACACACCCCACACACACACCACACACACACAACACACACACCCCACACACCCACACAACATATACACGGCACACGGCATTACGAACTGAGGTGGGTCGGGGAAGGGAGGGAGGGAGGAAAAGAGACAGAGAGAGAGGGGGGGGGGGAGGAAGAGAGAGAGAGAGAGAGAGAGAGAGAGAGAAGAGAGGGGAAGCTGAATTTGAAACTGACGTGCATGCATGACTTAACAAAACAAAACAGATCACACAACACACACACCACACACACACACACACACACACACACACACACACACTGACTCACACACACACCCCAAAACACACACACACACACACACACAAAACACACACACCCCAACAAACGCACACACACACGCACGCACGCACGCCACACACACGCACCCCAACGCACGCACCACGCACGCACACACACACACATGTGTACTCACGACCCTTGTGGGTAAAGCTGGTTGTGTGTCAATATCCACTTCCCCCTCACATAACTGTTCACTATCACTTTAACAAAACCAAACGTCTTGTTGGCACATGTCTCGTGTGTGTCCTACACTCTCAGATCAGCGGCTTGTGTTTCAGAATAGTGTGACACTGACAGGGCTTTTGCTGTTGTCCCCTCTCCTCTCTCAAACCCGCCCCCACCCCCCACCCCATCCCCCACCCCACACTTTAACATGAAGTACCCCTTTGCCCTTTTTAAAAAAAAATCTAAAACAAAACTATAGTTGATGTTCAGTAGTTACTCTCACTTCATGTAAAAAATTTTAAAACCAATAATTTATCAAATATGCATAATCTGGAAACAAAGGTCAATATTTCTAGCTATTAAAATACACCCATTACAAACAAGCAATTCAAAATTGTATCATGAACATATGTCAACTTGAAAGTAACATTATAATGCTCTTACGTTCTATAGGATGATTATGTACACAATTATTTTGTGTCAATTTGGGGTAGTACTTATGTATGCTTTTTCATTTCAACAAATCTTACGTATATGAATTTTCATACCTGTCTCTCTCTCGCTCTGAAATGGATGATCTGCAAAATCTGCCGGGAAACATATACTTGAATTTTGTTCAGTGACAAAATATAAAGATGCTTAGGGAAAGAATGTACAAACGACAATTACAAAACGTTTCCCGTAATCAGTGCTGTGTTTTTTTCTCACTGTGGCAGTATCATTTCCCTGAACTGTGGGGCCACCAGTGTCAGATTGCTCTGTGAGCAGGACTTTGAGCTGTTGCTGTTTGTTTTTCAAGCCCAACTCTTCTCAACAGTGCATTGATTGTGGCGTGGGGTCTCCTCGCCTCCTTGCTCTCCCAGCAGTGCCACTCCTGTCCCCCATTCCCGATCCAGGGAACACAGTGATGTTCCAACAGATGTTGTTTTTTGGGAAAGATGCAGCTTGGGAAACTTTTCTCTGTAAAAGGCATGTACCCTTAATGGATTTTCAATATCTTCATCTCATCATCACAGATGGCTCTTGATGCATATGCGCCGATGAACATCAGAGAAGAGGGCATTCAGCTCAGTGAACTTGTCACGAATGTTTCTGGATTATTTGTATGGGACCAGCGATTTGAATTCTCCTTCTTTTCGCAACACTGACAGATGTTTTTGTACACCGGTTCTTTTCAGATACTTGTTGCAATGGTTCCCAACAAAGGCCCTGGAATGATAAGGGCCCGTGGGAAGATCTTGTTTGCCCCCGGGAAAATCTTCTAGATTTGCTGTGATTGGCCCAGAACGGAATAGAATGAAGTGCTGAGATTTCATTTTCTCCACTTCTCCTTGGTTCTTTTATGCTTTCTTCAAGTTCCTTTGTAGTTTTACCCTTCTGCCTTGGCATGGGGTTGTCTCACAGTTTCTTTTTCTTTTCCAATGGCTCTATCTCTTTACATGCTGCTGAAACTTACTGAGAAATACTCACAATGTCAAGAGTGATGTCATCAAGTGAAGCATAATGTCTTGCCAGCCGTTCATCAAGAGCATGGCACTCATCTTCAAGCAGGGTCATGGTGTTTTTTGACAACACCCAGCAAGAGGGGAAGTAGGGAGGTGTCCCTGCTTCATTCTAAAGTCCCAAACTGGTTTTCTGATGACATTGTTGAATAGTTGGCTTTTATTTCATTTTTCCTGCACGCTTATACTTCTGATAGTCCCCTTATCTGACTGACCCTTCTCTTGCTGATGTTTCCTTCTTGTTCTCCGGGGCAGCTGCATCTGTGTCTTCGTTGTTGGCAGTACAGACACGGTGGGATCCCCTGTCACCTGACAGTCCATACATTTTAGTTTAAAAAGTCATAGTCTCCAAAGGAAAAAGGCGAGTTTGTTTGCCTCTCCATTCCATGCTTTCAAGGTCTTCAATTTGCTCTTTGTAAGGGTCCAACATCTTCTTAGGTTTTCAGGGGTGTCCTTTCATTCACAATGGTCATAATGCTGTGTTATGCTTTGAATTAGCGTTCACCAGGTTGCTATTTGAAGCATCATTTTAAATGATCCGCCTCCATGGTCACCGCCAATCTTGATCCAGATTTCGTTCTCGAATACTCTCATCATGCCATGTTAAACGCCCTTTATTTGTCCCTAAGCATCCAGCAGTTTGGTGACAAATGCTGGGACATCCTTAATGCCTGCAAAGTGTTGGAACCAGTTCCAAATCCCATCCATTCTCATTCCCGACCTCCACACTTCTCATCTGACATTCTACTTCTGCACACTGTGCTTTGACTTGTTCTTTTTCCCTTTTTTTCTGTTCACTGGCAAACTGTACCCCGAGCCTCCTATAGAACTGTTTGTGCAGTCTGTACTTTGTCAACTGAGGCCAAGTGCCGCACGAAGGGCAGGACCTTGTTTTGCAGTTACAGATACTTGAACCACATTTCGCTTCATTAAGAACCAGCTGTTTGCGTACTTTGCTTGCCGTCTTCAGTTCTGTGCCCTGCGTTTGGGCCCCATCTTGTTTCAGTGTCTCCTGATACATTTAAACGAATTTTGTTCATTTCTTTTGCTCGCTTCTTCCCGAGTGTTCGAGCTTCACTTGATGCTTTTCCCAGGTTTTGTAATTTTTTTTTAGCACAATCGGCTGTCCACCAGTTTGGCATGTGACAGTCATTTTTTAACTGGACTGTGAGAGCTTAATGCGGGCAAGTTTTGTGAAATAAGCTTCTTCTGTGTTTTTCAGTGGGCCTTCAGCTGACCAAAGGCCTGGATTCTTTTTTCTGAATGGAGACAATGCTTTGTCAATGCCAGTTGGAACGGGCTGCACTGAGGGGCCTCTTGAATCTTTGGTGGAGTTGATGTGGGATAAATGTGACACAAAAGGGAAAATTGTTTTTTTACTGGAGAAATGCTTCATTGAGCCCGCTGGGGCAGTCTGCACTGATACAGTTCTAGGGACTTTTGCCGGGGTTAAAGTGGCTTCAGATGAACAGAAAAGAAAATATCACTATCAAGACAGAGTTTGATTGGCACTTTCGTTTTGCTGGTTGGGAATACTGTTTTAGAACGGCAGATTTCTTTATCTTTTTCTCTGGTCTCCCACCTTTACTCTGCTGTTGAAAGTGAGTGCATAGCGCCACAGACTGACAGATAAACTGGGGGCAAACAGGTGCCATAATTTTTTAGGCTTTTTCAAATTCTGCCAATGCACGGCTCTTTGCTGTAGTTGAATGTTTGCGGTTTGTCAGATTTTTCAAAGTGTTTTTCACAAAACACACAAACTTTTTGAATGTACTTCCTCCCTATCTTCCAGAACATTCACATTGAAGATTAACGTTTTTTTCAGAGCAACACTCAAACACGTTACTACTGATTTGTTTTTATCTTTCTTTGATCTCTTAGACCTTTTCCCACAGTCTACACAAGACCTTTAAACTTCAAAATGTTCAGTGAGAGAGTGACCGTTTTGCCATAATCCTTCGGCCCTCCCCCCCCCCCCTCTCTCTCTCTCTCTCTCTCTCACACACACACACACACACACACACGCACGCACGCCAACGCACGCACCCACGCACGCATGCACACACACACCACACACCCACGCGCACACACAACACACACACCACACAAAACACACACACACACACCACAAAAAGCACCTAATGGTACTTCCAAAATACACTTTAATTTGAATTTTGCCGATAGAAATAGTAGTAGTGACTGGAAATGAAGTATTATTTTAATTATAATAATTATTCACTATTATTGTTTGCCACACCATTACTGTTATCAGTTTGTATTATTTTGCTTGTAGTAAATATTTATCCCTTACGTTTCCCTTTAATTAGGCCTAAATTGCTCTACATCAACCATAGTACATATAAAATGCAGCCAACAATGAAGAAATATGTATATATACAACGGTGTAAATACGGCCCCCTTTACAAATGCTAACTAACTTTTCATTCACAAAGATTTTTGCCAACGCCTGGCTGGCCTACTTCGGCCAAAGATAGTTCGCGCGCCCTCCACCTCCCCCGTCTTTGCTTCGGCTTACCAGGCCACGCACGGCGCGCGCAGCACAGCCGGTCGCAAAGTTCTGTCAGAAAGTTTTAAACACGAACTTAATTATGGTACTCACAGAGAAAACTGAAATGCCAGCTTTTGTCACACTCTCAAGTACTCACTGCGCCATTGTTTTCATACAGAAATTATAGTTAAAAAACTTCTGTACAGTAAATATAACTTAAAGATGTAGCACCAGTCTCGAAGCGTCCAAACACACACAGCGTCTGGCCGTGCGGTGGCTGACTCGCTTCGGCCTCGCCAGAGTCAAAAGGCAAAGCGTTGAGCGCACTGAATGCAGTGGCTCTGAGTGTGGCGGCGCCGCCGTGAACACCATACACAGAGGGTCAACACCACACACAGAGAGTCAAAACCACACACAGATGGTCAATACCACACACAGATGGTCAACACACAGAGGGTCAACACCACACACAGAGGGTCAACACCACACACAGATGGTCAATACCACACACAGATGGTCAACACACAGAGGGTCAACACCACACACAGAGGGTCAAAACCACACACAGATGGTCAATACCACACACAGATGGTCAACACACAGAGGGTCAACACCACACACAGAGGGTCAACACCACACACAGAGGGTCAACACCACACACAGATGGTCAACACCATACACAGATGGTCAACACCATACACGGTCAACACCACACACAGATGGTCAACACCACACACAGATGGTCAACACCATACACAGATGGTCAACACCATACACGGTCAACACCACACACAGATGGTCAACACCACACACAGATGGTCAACACCATACACAACACCATACACAGATAGTCAACACCATACAGAGAAGGTCAACACCACACACAGAGGGTCAACACCACACACAGAGGGTCAAAACCATACACAGTGGGTCAACACCATACACAGATGGTCAACACCATACACAGATGGTCAACATCATACACAGGGGCTTTTGACTTTGTCCCTCCACACACAGATGGTCAACACCATACACAGGGGCTTTTGACTTTGTCCCTGCACACACAGATGGTCAACACCATACACAAGGGCCACACACAGATGGTCAACACCATACACAGGGGCTTTTGTCTTTGTCCCTGCACACACAGATGGTCAACACCATACACAAGGGCCACACACAGATGGTCAACACCATACACAGGGGCTTTTGTCTTTGTCTCTGCACACAGATGGTCAACACCATACACAGATGGTCAACACCATACACAGGGGCTTTTGTCTTTGTCCCTGCACACACAGATGGTCAACATCATACACAGAGGCTTTTGTCTTTGTCCCTGCACACACAGATGGTCAACACCATACACAGGGGCTTTTGACTTTGTCCCTGCACACACAGATGGTCAACACCATACACAGGGGCTTTTGACTTTGTCCTGCACACACAGATGGTCAACACCATACACAGGGGCTTTTGACTTTGTCCCTGCACACACAGATGGTCAACACCATACACAGGGGCCTTTGTCTTGTACTTTGTCCCTACACACACAGATGGTCAACACCATATACAGGGGCCTTTGTCTTGTACTTTGTCCCTACACACACAGATGGTCAACACCATACACAGGGCCTTTGTCTTGTACTTTGTCCCTACACACACAGATGGTCAACACCATATACAGGGGCCTTTGTCTTGTACTTTGTCCCTACACACAGATGGTCAACATCATAGCCTAGTCTTGCAATCTGTCCTTGTTTTTGTCTTGTACTTTGTCCCTACACACAGATGGTCAACATCATATACAGGGGCTTTTGTCTTGTACGTTGAGACTGTTGTTTGGCAGACTTACTAATACATTTTTCTTTTAAAAGGCAGACCTGCCATATTTTGAAAATGAAAAAGAGGGGTGGGGGTCTGTGAGCCGGCGTAGGCCCCCGGTGGGGAACAGGGGTAATGGTCTGTTGGAGGTCAGGGGCAACGCCCTCTGAAACTGAAGGTTTTTTAATGATTAGTGAGCAGAAAAGTACCCCTGAAAACATAAAAATGCATGAATTTTTATCTTATTATTAATGCATTCAACAACAAATTTGCAAGTTAAATCAATCAGCCTTGCAGCATAAAATGATGAAAAGCTGAAAAAAAAAAAAAAAAAAAAAAAATCTACTGTGCATTCATTTTCATGCATATGTTTTGTAAGTTTGAGACAAACACACATAGTGACTCACAGAGAGAGAGAAACAGATTGATTGATTGATTGATTGATCTTTAATACCCAAGGATGAAGATTTTAGGCCAAAGCCTAGTCTTGCAATCTGTCCTTGTCAAGCATACATTATTTCAGCACATATCATTCATACAGACAATTCAACATAGCAACATGATAATCTAATTCTACAATGATAAGCAAACTATTCATAAAAGCACTAATGAGATGGGGGATGGTAAAACAAAAGGAAACTTACAAGCAAACAAACAAACAAAAACTACACAGAGAGAGAGGTCAGAGGAGGGTGGGGAAGAGAGAATAGTAGGTAGGGGGAGGAGAAAAGGGATGGTAGACAGAGTGGGAGTGGGGATGAGCGATTTTAACGGAGTAGGTTTTATGTTGAGACGATTTATTCAAAGTATGGTTCACAGAAGATTTAGCGAATGGACGCTAATCATTGTAATCGAATAATTTAACTACTGAGACATAAAATGTTTATGCAAATGTTCCTTGAAAAGTTTTAAAGTATTCATGTTTTGTAGATTCGGTGGAAGTGAGTTCCAGACATATGGTCCAGAGTAAGCTAGGCTTGTTTTGTATAGATCAATGCGTGGGTAGGGAAGAAGGAATTTCGTCGAGCCAGAAAAGCTGTTCGATCTTGTAAAAAGGGCATTGATATAACATGGCATAGTATCTGTCAAGATTGTAAACATAAATGATGCCTTGTTGAATTCCAATTGCCTATTCAGAGGAAGTATGTTCAGCGCTTTTAGTTTTTCGTCTGTTGTTAGAGATACAGCTGGATCAGGCATGGGAATTGACTGAAAGTGAAAACTCTGAAATCTAGGGGGGTCCGGGGCATGCCCCCCCGGAAAATTTTTTTTTTCAAGATCAAAATCTGTGCAATCTGGGCTATCCTGACTTCATTTTTATGGATTTAAGAACGTAAAAAAAAATGAAGTAAATTAGCATTAAAACAACAAACAAAAACAATTTTCACACAAAATGTTTTTATTCAGTTCTATGAGTTTATCTCCAGCTGACTACAAAGATCACACAGGCTCAAAAAACAAACAAAACAAACAACAAAAACAAAACAACAATCAACCAACCCAACCAATCCAAACAATCACCAATCAACCAACTGGTCAACCAACCAAACAAGAAACACCCCCACACACACAAAAGAAAAGTTAAGCCTGCACACATTCACTTGAAACTGGTTACAGACACTGGCACCAGGCATTACCTCTAGAGCTGAGGCAAGCATCTCTGAAGAGAAAACAGGAAGGTATTTGAAGTTTACTGCTGAGAAGACTGTCACACAAGCAGCTCCCCTGTTTACTGCTGTCACTGAGAAGAATGTCACACAAGCAGCTCCCCTGTTTACTGCTGTCACTGAGAAGAATGTCATAGTATCAAGCAGCTCCCCTGTTTACTGCTGTCACTGAGAAGAATGTCATACAAGCAGCTCCCTTGTTTACTGCTACACACATGCAAGCGGATAACTAGTATAATACTTGAAGTACATCTTACCTGGCAAACGTTGATTACTTTCCAGAGACGCACACTTATCCAGATGCTTCTTTGAGCGGAGATGGTCAGTCAGTGTTGAAACACCACGACTGGCGTAAGATACGTCTTTGTTGCAGACAATACACCGTGCAGCTCCACTGATATTTATCTTGCGAAAGCGCGTCCCAAGGCGCTCCTTCTTTACTACATCTCCGATTTCCACCTCCACAACTACAAATATCCACTCCCCTTTCCATTTATTTGGGCACTTGTCTAAGAACAGATCGCCGAAGTTTACCACACGACCAAGGCACGCCATGTTGAAAACACGCCTGTTCAAAGTTTGCGCATGCGCAGAAAGTCACGACATTCACAAATTTGGGCTGCCCGCGAGAGTTAATAGCTGCTGTTGCTGGCGATTCGGGTAACTGAGGCAGGCGTTCGCAGCACGCAAACACAGTACGCTCGCGTTCCGCAATAGTCTCGATCGTCCATACCCAAACTAGAACGAGAACAGAGAACGAGATAACGCTCGCGTTAGTATAACTTGGTCTAGGCCAGCCGAGACTAGTTCAGCAACAGCTAAAACCGATGCTTTATATTTTTTGTACCCCAGATTTTTTTTTTCGCGGACGCAATTTCGTTTTCGCGGAAAGCAAATTTTACTGCCGCGGAAATCAGCGTTTTCGCTGACAATTCCCATGCCTGTGGATGGAGTAGCTTTGCTGCACGTCTATGGAGAGAATTCAGCCTTTTTTTTGTGGACGTCACTACTGCCGTCCCACACTGTTGAGGCGTAATTGATACGTGACATTATGTGTGCATTGAAGAAAAGTTTAAGCACATTACTGTTGACATAGCGCTTTAATTGAGATAACAGGAAAAGGTGTTTTGAGACTACCTTGCATACGTTATTTAGATGAGATTGCCATTTCAATTCTTTATCTATCGTTAACCCTAAAACACGATGCTCGTCTACCTGCTCGACAGAGACATAGGGAGGGTGATTATGTAGATTTTAAGTGATTTAGATTATTTATAGAAATATAATTACAACCCAGGGATTGCATTTACTGGTAATCATCAGTAAAATACTTACTTCAAATGACAAATGAAAAAAGGCCTCTCCGTCCCTCAGGACTGAGAAATTTTCACTAGTACTGATAAACATTCTAAGGGAGGCCTTAGACTATTTCTTTTTTACTGGTTCATGTTTCTTTTGGACTAGTTCTCACAAAAATTGTGACCAGGTCCTATATTCATACGATCACTGCAAATACAAAAAATTTAACTTCATTTGCGGAATGCACTTCAGGAATGCTTAGTGGTAATACAGTACTCACCAGAATCAATCCATTCAAAAGACCTGAATCTACAGTTTCTGTCTACTATCCTGTCAGGTCACACAATACAGCAATCCCCACACTCACAAGTTAATGACTGCAATAGTTCTAAATTCTGACGCCCCAAGATCTTGAATTTTTTCTGTTCACTCTTAGTAGAATGATTAATTGGACACCAAACTAAAATTGCTATCCAGTCTTTTTGAGTATCCACTCTACTGACACAAACGTTGTTCTGAATCATCAGTAGCAAAATACCTTGCACATTTCAGGGATGAACGGAGGATGAAATAGTTATGTGAAAAATGTCTTAAAACAAGAAATCCAGCTGGACGATATACTTTTTTTCTTGCAGAAAATCAATAATGCAACGTCAAATTAGAATTTGAACAGGAAATTTGTCCTAACAAAGGTCACTGGTTGAAGTGGTTCACTGAATGGATCTATTCAGTGCTTGCTGGATATGTTGAGGACAGCACTGTCATGCTTCACTTGGTGACAGACAACACCCAGGACGTCCATCATTGTCTTGTGGACGAGGATGTTGCTCAAAGTCTCAGTTCTCATTGACGACCTGAACTTTGTTTTTGTCTTGGTGACAAAGCTGAACACTCTTTCACAATCAAGTTTGAGTGGAGGAAGACGAGGATGTTCAACATCAACTGACTGAGGAGCTTGAACTTTCTTCCACCTGTCACGGGAACTTGGATTTTTCCTATTTCTGTCCAGGTCTTATCAGCACGCTCAATAGACAGGATGTCCTGATCAAACTCATGGGTCTGATACCTGCCAAACTCATGCTCAAGTTATCAGGTCTGTCTGAAGGTACAAGGCATGGATAATTTTTTTACGAAAAATTCCAGAGTTGAATTTGGCAGACTTTCTCTTGCTCACATCCACAACAGTTGCATTCTTGAGTGTGAGATCGGTCAAGGGAAATTTCTGTCTCATGTAAAGCACTGCAGTAATGAAGAAGGCTTTGACCATGTCGATGAAGCTCTCTTTATCAATTCCTTCAGCTTTAATGAACTCTCTGGCCTGTGATCCAATCATGACATCATTGTCACTCCGGTGATTTTTCGGATCTTCAACATCCATCCACACCACTGAATCTCCCGATGGTATTTTTTCAGGATTAACAAAGCTGGCCACACAGCTGTTGTGCAGATCAAACAGAATGGTGTGCACCTTGTGAATATATGGGGCTTCTTGCTGCAGAGCTTTGTTGGGAAGAAGAATGTAGGTTTCTGGACTGGTTTTGTTGGGAATGGTGAAAGAAGGCAGGATGAACTTTAAGAAAAGCATCCACAATTTGGTTTCTGGCATGCCTAGATGACCGACAATTCGTTCCAGTTGGCTCTGCTTGCAGAGAGAGCCTGGTTTTTGTGATGATGATGCAACAACACTGCTACAGGTGCCTGATAATGATGATGATGATGATGATGATGATGATAATAACGATGATGATGATGATGATGATGATGATGATGATGATGATAATGATGATAATGATGATAATGATGATGATGATAATGATGAAGATGATGATGAAGATGATGATGATGATGATGATAACGATGATGATGATAACGATGATGATGATAATGATGAAGATGATGATGAAGATGATAATGATGATGATGATAATGATGAAGATGATGATGAAGATGATGATGATGAGATGATGATGATGATAATGATGAAGATGATGATGATGATGATGATGATGATGATGATAACGATGATGATGATAACGATGATGATGATGATGATGATAACGATGATGATGATAACGATGATGATGATGCAACACCACTGCTGACCCTACTCTTCTCGGCAGATTTCCCAGGAAACAGGAAGTCAGCATCTCCCCGTTTCCTTTTGGCTTTGAGAGCAGACAGTGCCCTTGGGAGACACTCTTTCTTGAGTTCTTCCTTGAAAAATTTCTGAAGTGGCTCAAAGTTCTCTAATATTCTGTTGATAGCTGCCTCTAGTGAGCAGAATCCATTGTAGAGAAAGGATATCTTTAAAGAAAATATGATCTAGTCCTGAAACACAGTGATGCGCCATCCCAATCCGATGAATGAATGCATACCAAAGTATCGTCTGCTTTACACATGTTCAGTGAGAAGCAGGTCACTGCCTGTGTTCGCGCCATCCCTCGTCACTATGAGAGAGACCCTGCGTGTGGGCAAGTAGAGTGAACAGCTATGACCAAAACGTTGATATTTGTTCTGTATTTCTTTTCTTTTTTTCTATTTTAATATCTTCTGAGAATCCTCAAAGACATTTAGCATTTTAAACAAAATATACTTATTGATCTACATCCATCCTCTCATACCCCCTCCCCCCCCTCTTCCCTTCCAATTTCACCTTCTTCCTCCAAAACTTGTCAACAAACATTACAAGGTTGACAAGTCACTGGCGCACAACATGCTTAACAAATGATGATGTTTACCAAATCCTTTCATGGCCTTTCTCAGCTTCTGAACGTCCTCCTCTGCATTAAAACGTGGATAGGGCTTGAGGGTGCCTTCCTCCTGTGAAACACACACACACACGCACACGCACACACGCACACGCACACACACACACACACACACACAATGTGCAACCACACACACAAAAGAAGCGCAATCAGTACAAGGGTAAAAGTGATGTTTTAAAATCATTTAGAGTACATTACTTTCAGCCATGATCATGTTGCTTTTAAATAACAGAACCACTTATTATAGTCCGGAGTCAGATTCATCAGTCCTATTTGTATACCACCCCCACCTCCCAACCCTGTCCTCTCCTTTCTATCATGGTGTCTGAATCATTTGCAGTAACTATAGGCCAACAAACATTCCTTTGAAAACTGTGAAGAAAAGGTAACACAGAAAAAAATCTACATCTTAACAAAGGACAGACTGTGAGGGTTGACTGCCAAAACCCAGTATCTCCCTTCTATATGTATGGATCTCCACGAGGGTGGATCTCCACGTAGGTGGATCTCCACGTGGGTGGATCTCCACGTAGGTGGATCTCCACGAGGGTGGATATCCACGTGGGTGGACCTCCACGTGGGTGAATCTCCATGTGGGTGGATTTCCATGTGGGTGGATTTCCATGTGGGTGGATCTTTCTTGTGGGGTGATGCATCTGTTTGCCCATCAAAGCTGAGGACAACTTTCTCATCATCTGGGGTTCAAGAGTTCAGGTTGATATGTGCGTCTGGAGATGGCTAAAAAGGGTTGTTGGGCAGCATGGCCATAAAATGACCTTGACATTGGGAGGGGAGGGAGCTGTCAGTACACTGTTGGCAAAAGCTTTCCTGGCTTGTCTACCCTGTTCAACTGCCACTCTTCTGGCTTCTTCACATTCTACCAATCATTGGTTGAGACACAGCATTGCAGAGTGCAGTTTGGAGCATTCTGTTTCCAGACCAGGACTACTGTCAAAATCATGGGCATGGAAACATAAAGGTCACACTGGACCTTGATACATAAGAACTACTGTCCCTTGGAAATTCATTTTGATCTCCTGCACCTCAAAGGGCATTCCGATGACATACCTGTAAATCTCCACTTCTTGTCAGAAGGGAGAATTAACATTCTAGCATTCACACTATTCTTTTTTTAAGCATTTGCTCGCACATGTTGTAATGAGAATAGGAATATTTGCATCAAAATGTTATTTTCCCTCCTGCCCCCTCATGCATGGAAAAGACATGGGAAAGGATTCCAAATGAATATCTCTAAGACGCTGACATACGCTCAAGACAAGATCACGTTAAAGAAATTTTTGAACAGCTATTAGGTGACCACCCTTTCAACTTTTTTGAACCAGTGTCTGTGAAAGATGAGTGTTTAAGGTTAAAAACTGTACTGTTTGTCTAACATGATGGACAACAATCCAACCTTGAACGCTTCATGGAAGATAAGATAAGATAATGTTGCTTAGAGCCCAGCCGACCGTAAAGGGCCATATCAGGGCTGTCACCACGTTAAAATCAACTCACCAGTCATATTAAAAAAAAAAAAAAAATAAAAAAAAAAACCACTTTCATACATCTCATTAAATGACATCGTCTACAAACGCACCAGAAACTTTGTTAAAAATCCTTCTTCCGTAAAATCTTAAATCAGATGAAAAATGTTAATCTCTCTCAAAAACTCAAGGATCACATCAGGCGGGACATCCCTGAACAGGATCTTCATGGACTCCGCTGTAAAATGTTTGTGTCTCACATCGTGCAAGTCCCAACACTCTAAAAGAACATGTTTCATGGTGAGTGGCGCATGACATGGAATGCACCACGGAGCTTCTTCACTCTTTAAAAGGTAAGCATGGGTAAAATACGAATGGCCGGTGTGCAGCCGGCACAGAACCGTTTCCTCTTTACGACCTCCCGACGTGGATGGGAGGAAGTCCTTAAGGTTTGGACGGATCTGAAAGAGTTTGTTACTCGTCTGTGTGTTCCAATCCTCCTGCCAGAGGTCTCTCACATAATCGTTAATTTTGGGTTTCACATCTGAACAGGGGATATAAATGTTGGACAGTTTCTCTCTTGTGGCGTTCTTGGCTAAACGATCAACCATTTCGTTCCCGCCGATGCCAACATGGCCGGGAACCCAAGCAAGAGTAATGTTGTAACCGTCCGCCTTCAACTTGCTAAAAAGTTCAAAAAAAAGTAAAAGTTCTGGATGCTGAAGGTTGCGGCCAGCTATGGCCTCCAAAGCTGACAGCGAATCCGACAGAACCAAAAAGTCCCTCCTCGAAGAATGGGAGATTATCTTCAAAGCCAGTACTAGAGCAGTAAGTTCAGCAGAATAGACAGAAGCATCTGAATGTATATGTTCCAACAATATCTGAGAAGGAGCCCCAGGGCAGTAGGCTGCACAGGCCACTCCATCCTCAGACTTGGAACCGTCAGTGAAAACTTTTTGATAGGATGGGAATTTGGAACAGAGCTCGGCATACAAAGCCTTGTACGCCAGAGAGCTGGTAGACTCCTTACGGAAAGCTGCGAGATCAAAACGAATCTCTGGTGTGAAAAAGGTCCATGGAGGTTGATCCGGAAACTTGGAAAAATCGGAAACTACTCCCAGGTCTATACCTGCATTCCGCACGTGAGGCTGCATACGAAGCCCAAACGGCGGAATACATTTCGGGTTTGTTTCAAACTTACTTTGGAACGGAGGGTCAAAAACACAGTCATAGGCAGGATTCTGCGGTTCTGAGAACAGTCGGATGTAATAATTCAAAGACAGTTTCAGCCTGCGGTTGGACAGTGAAGGTTCGCCCGCCTCTGCGTACAGGCTGTACACAGGGGTGGTGCGGAACGCTCCAAGACAGAGACGAAGCCCTTGATGGTGGATAGGGTCCAAAAGTTTGAGGTAAGAGGGTCTTGTGGAGCCGTAGACAGCACAACCATAGTCCAGTTTAGAACGGACCAGGGCTCTGTAGAGGTGCAACAAAGTTTTCTTATCAGCGCCCCAGTCGGTGTGTGCTACGACCCGCAGAATATTCAGTGCCTTTTGGCAAGCAGTTTTGAGGTTTTTAATATGGCTGAGAAAGTTAAGTTTTTGGTCAAAAATGACTCCAGAAATTTGGCCTCTGTAACAGCTGGAATGGGAGATTTCCCGACGTGAAGTTCAGGATCTGGAAAAAACTGACGGAAATTATGGAAGTGAATACACTGGGTTTTTGTAGCAGAAAAGGTGAAACCGTTTTCATCCGCCCACCGATGGATTTTATCTACGCAAAGCTGGAGCCTGCGCTGGACACTCGGGTACAGGCTTCCAGTTGCGTAGACGGCAAAATCATCCACAAACAATGAGCAGTCTGAACCCTGCTGAACTGATTTCACAATGTTGTTGATTTTAATACTAAAGAGGGCAGGAGACAGTATGCTCCCCTGGGGAACACCCAACTCCTGCTCGTGGACATCAGAGAGAGTGGTGCCAACCCGGACCTGAAACTGTCGTTCTGCCAAAAAATTTTGAATAAAAAGCGGAAGATGACCTCGAAAACCCAGATCGTGGAGATCATGAAGTATCCCCGACTTCCAGGTGGTATCGTAGGCCTTCTCCAAGTCGAAGAAATTGCCACTGCGTGCTGTCTGTTTAAAAAAGCGTTCCTAAGTGTAGATTCCAGACGAATCAAATGGTCAACTGTACTACGATGTTTGCGGAAACCACACTGTTCTTTCGCCAAAAGGCCATCGGTTTCTAGTTTCCACATGAGCCTAGCATTGACCATTTTTTCCATCAATTTACAGACACAGCTGGTCAAAGCTATGGGACGGTAGTTAGATGGATTAGAAAGATCTTTTCCAGGTTTGGGGATGGGAATAATGAGGGCTGTCCGCCAAGGGGGTGGAAAGCAACCTGTAGTCCACACGTGGTTGTATACCTGTAACAGGATGTTCAGACCTTCTTGCGGAAGATGTTTCAATAGTTGATAATGAATGTCATCTATACCTGGAGAGGAATCGCTGCAAGAGAGTAAGGCAGATTTCAGCTCGTTTAATGTGAAAGGAAGATTGTAGTCTTCCATGTTGTCGGATGAAAAGTTGCAGGGTGATTTTTCTTTTAGGGCTTTGTGTTTCACAAAAGTGACTGATTTATTAGAAGAGGAGGAATTCTTTTCAATGGTTGAAGCAAGCAGATTAGCAACTGCTTTCTTCTCTGTTATTAAAGAATCCGAAAACTTGAGATGGTTCACAGTGGGACAGGTGTTCTTCCCTTTGATTTTCTTAATGATGTTCCACACTTTTTTCTTGGAAGTTTTTGATGTCAGCCTGGAGCAGAAGCTTCTCCAGGACCGACGTTTACTGATTTTAAAAGTGTGTCTTGATTTAGCACGGAGTTTCTGATGGGCTCGAGCGTTGGGACCCGAAGGTCGTTGGTATACCTGACGCTGAGCCCGTTTTCTAACTTTAGAAATTTGTTGGCATTCTGAATCGAACCAGGGTGTTTTTGGCATTTGAAGTTTATCGGAAGACACTGGAATACAGGCCTTAGCACATTTAATCATAATGTTAGTCAGTGATTCAGCTGGGTCAGGACTCTGAAAAAAATCAGTGTCCTGGAACTCCTTAGAAACAGTGGCTGCAAAGAGGTCCCAGTTTGCTTTCTTATAATTTAAATGCTGAGAGACAGAGACATGTTCAGTTATTACAGGTTGTAGAAGGACAGGGAAATGGTCACTTCCGTGCAGATCGTCATGGACAGACCACTCATAGTCCAGGACCAGCGAGGGGTCACAAACCGACAAATCTAAACACGAAAGTGAACCTGTGGAAGAATGGAGGTAAGTTGCAGATCCGTCGTTCAGACAACACAAATCCAAATCCGAAAGGACATCCTCAATCAGCAGACCTCTGGATGACGAACCGGTACTACCCAAAGAGGGTTGTGACCGTTAAAGTCACCCAACAGCAAAAAAGGTCGAGGAAGTTCCCCTAACAGACTGACAAGGTCCTGACGACAAACCGGGACAGATGGAGGTAGATAAAGAGAACAGATTGTGACACTCTTGTGGAGAGTGACTCTCGCAGCTACAGCCTGAAGGGAGGTAGACAGAGCGACAGGACTATACAACAAAGTTTTGTGAAGGAGAAGGGCAACACCGCCCGACAGTCCCAACATGGAAGGTTGTGCAGGCTTTGAAAGAATATTTAAAGCCAGAAAGAGTAAAGGTCTTCTGGCTTTGAATTTGGGTTTCTTGAAGAGCCACGACAGAAGGTTTCATAGATTGACACAGAAGCTGCAGCTCCTCGAAGTTGGAATTTAGACCACGGATATTCCAATGGATTATTGTATTATCCATGGTGCAGAGGGCGAAAAGGAGAGAGATCAGGTCATCTCCTCATCAGCATCTGCGGCCAATGGAGTGAACTTATTTTTTAGTTTTACTGGACTGTGTTGGTCTTTGGACCCGCTGGCAGACTTGCTCGCAGGTGACAAAGGCCTGGAATTTGGAGAAGGTGGAGGTCTGGATTTGGGAGATGGTGGAGGGTTTTTCCTTATCTCCACCATCTCCACACTGGATGGAACTCCCTTGCCCGCACGGGCACTGGACAGAGGAGTTCGAGGGGGAACTGCTGGTTTTTTAATCTGCCCAGCAGCAGATGTTGTAGACTGCTGGGCAGTCTGAGGGGGTGGCGGATTTTTTGCCTCCACCAGAGGCAGTCACTTTGGTTTGGAAGGTGGTGGACCTGCTTCCACCAGAGCTGACAGTTTTTCCTTGCAATGTCTTCGAAAACGTAAAGTTATCAGTCTGACAGCAGACTGACCGAGTTGGAACTGTTGGAACTTTCTTTACGGCCGAAGCGTACGAAGAAGCTGTCGGCGACTGACTGCCCACAACCTGCTTGCGGGCTTCGAAAAAGGAGATCTTCTTTTCTGTCTTAACCCTTTGTATTGCAGATTCCTGAATCCACAGAGGACAATTCCGTGAAGAGGAGGGATGGTCGCCACCGCAGTTTGCACAATGTGCCGGATCTTTACACGGCCCATCATGGGTTGCCTTGCAGCAAATACCACACACCTCCTGCCCAGAACAACGGTCTCTGACATGGCCAAACTTCTGGCATCGGAAGCACCTCAACGGGGACGGAACGTACAAATGAACCCGGACAATCAGGTAGCCGACTTTGATGACCGGAGGCAGCACAGGGTTGCAGAATGTCAGAAAGAGGGTGTTGGTGGCCACTCTTTCTGCACCCTTCTTGATAGTCACCCTGCGCACCTCCGTCACACCCTGGGATGCCAGCTCCGTTTTGATTTCTGCCTCTGAAACACCTGATAATTCCCTGCAGCGAATCACTCCTTTTGATGAATTTAATTGTTTGTGGGGAGTTACCCTGATCTCCCTGTCCACAAGTTTCGTTGCTTTCAGCAGCTGTTCAGATTGCTTTTGTGACTTACATTGAATAAGAAAGGAACCATTCCTCAACCTCTTGATGGACCGAGGGTCACCTGCTATACCTTGAAAGCCCTTTTGGATAGCAAAAGGGCTCAAAGCTGAAAGGGGTCGTTCTTGCTCCGTTCCTTCCATAACGAGCCAAGAAGCCCAAAAACCTGTCTTCTGTCGTACCTCCATATCCGAATCGCTGTCAGAATCGAAATCCCCTGAAATAGGGGATGCTGCCTTCCTCTTTTTGGGGGGGATGTGTTTTGAAAAAGCCATGTGTATTTTAGTATATTTCATCCCTCCCTTACCCACCCACCTTGGAGTCCAACTAAGGGGCCAGGGCCAAGAAACCAATGTCTTGACCCCTTCCAGGCTTCGGGAGAGACATACGACAAGCAGAAGCAACCAACCCTATCCCCCCTGATCATGCTCAACTCCCGGGAACAGAGAGCTGAGCACTGCAGGGGTTTACTTGGCCAGCTGGGGAACTGCCCGTCTTGACCCAACCCCAAGAAGGGGAGCCGATTAGTACACCCGGGCCAAAGTGTACTCCCTGTCTAGGAGAGGTCCGAGCCAAAGTGATGTGTTGAGAGCGCTGGCCCTCTCAATCACCAGGATCTCATTCCCCTCCGACACAGGTCGCACCGCACGGCAAACGCGGCGGATCTTAAGGAGACCACAGAGAGAAAAGGAGTGTGGAAAAGAAGACTTGAAGGGGAGACGAAGATAGAAAAGGGCCAAATAAGGGAGGCAGAAAACAAGAAAAGGAGAAAGGCGGGTTACTGTTAGTCAGGATCCTCACCCTTAGCCTATCTGACATGGGAAGCCCTACCAGGGGCATCAACTCCTTACCACGTTACGCTTAGGCCAAACAGCATCTGCACCTCTCAGGCCTAGAAGCAGTGTGAAAAAAACAGCCTATCTCCAAGTATTGATGCCCCCGCCAGCAAAGCCTAAGGGATCACTGGACCACGCAAACCCTCCGACCACGACAAGGTCGCAACCCCCGGAGGGCTTCATGGAAACAGTACACACTAATTCAATCCTAGATCCAACTCGGACACTGTGGAATCAAGCAGTTCACTGGTGAGGACATGACAGACCCAGACTCACCTTAATCTTATAGGTAGCAGCTGCGGGCACGCTGCCTTGCATGTGCCCCCCAGGTGCTGAGGAGTACCCGGCTCCCTGTCCATAGGAAGGAGTGGTGGTGGGTGCCCCGTACCCTCCATACTGCCCTCCTGCAGGAGCGCCATACTGGCCGGGCGCCCCATACTGTCCTCCCTGAGGGGGCGCCCCATACCCAGGCTGCGTGGCCGCTGGGTACTGACCACCGGGTGGAGCTCCGTACTGGGTGGGGGCGGGGCCGGTGGGGTAGCCTCCAGGCGCGGAGCCGTAGCCTGCTGCAGGGGGCTGGCCGTACCCTCCAGGGGCGGCGGGCTGCTGTGGGTATCCCCCTGGCTGGGGTTGGGCCGGGTAGCCAGCAGAGGGCGCCCCAAAGCCTGGCTGATGGACAGGGGTGTACAACAACTTCACTGACGTCATATCACAACAAGGATGGATGGAAGGAGCAAAGGCAAGAACAATAGGAGAAAGTCACCAGCAACCAACTGAACAACTCCTGTTAAGAGTGATTCAGTGACATGAGATCCCATGTGTTCACTAACAGGAGACTGGATGGATGGAGTACAGACCTCCGCTGTTGTCAAACACACATTTGCATGCAAACGAATTCAAGTAGTGAATTCTCTGAGCCTTTCTCTGGAACTACTCTGTTGAAAGACAGTGACACAAACAACATGCCAGCATGGGGGGACCAAGAACAATCATAAAGATCTTGAACAGGTCCTTGATCTACAAGGGTGGGAAACAAACAGAACAATCATGAAGATCTTGAACAGGTCCTTGATCTACAAGGACAGGAAAAAAAAGAACAATCATAAAGATCTTGAACAGGTCCTTGATCTACAAGGGTGGGAAAAAAACAGAACAATCATAAAGATCTTGAACAGGTCCTTGATCTACAATGGACAGGAAACAAACAGAACAATCATAAAAGATCTTGAACAGGTCCTTGATCTACAAGGGTGGGAAACAAACAGAACAATCATAAAGATCTTGAACAGGTCCTTGATCTACAAGGGTGGGAAACAAACAGAACAATCATGATGATCTTGAACAGGTCCTTGATCTACAAGGACACGAAAAAAAACAGAACAATCATGATGATCTTGAACAGGTCCTTGATCTACAAGGACAGGAAAAAAACAGAACAATCATAAAGATCTTGAACAGGTCCTTGATCTACAAGGACAGGAAAAAACAGAACAATCATAAAGATCTTGAACAGGTCCTTGATCTACAAGGACAGGAAAAAAACAGAACAATCATGATGATCTTGGAAACAAATTACATCTTTTGAAAATGAAAACACGTTGTTGTTTTTTCAAAGGACAAAATAAAGAATAATGCTGAAAATGGAAGCAAAGGAACGGAGTCAAACTAGTGCCGGTCAATCATTTCAACACCTCTCCTTCCAGCTCACAGACTGTGTACAGGTGTCTTCAGTCAGTCAAACTAGTGCCAGTCAATCATTTCAACACCTTCAGAGCTTAATCTAGGATCTTTGAAAAAGGGGGGCAGTACCCCCCTCATATAAAAAAAAAAGGGGGGCACTCCCCCCCCCCCCCCCCCCAGGGCCACTTCTTCAGCCAATCGTCTTGAAACCTGTGTTCCCTTGCACTGGCACTCTTTTCGGGCTGCTTCTCCGAGCTTTTGGATGTAGTCGCGGTTTCTTCATGATCTTCTCCACCCTCGTATGGCACAGAATCTTTTTTTTTTTTCACTTTTCCTCTACGAAAGTTGAAGTCGAATAGGGTGGGTGCACGCGTCATTTTGGAAAATATCCAATATGGCGCCTCAAACTCTCGCAACTTCTCGTCGGTGATCGAGATGGAGGAGATGAACGCCGCCGACTGGTTGATTTACACTAACAGCCAATGAAATATCAAGAAATCGTTCGCTCCTGCTCAGTCCTAGTTTCACTTTCAGTTTTTCAAGCAGTCGACAAACGAGCGCCCGCAACGATCAGTGAACAGGGCGGGCAGTCCTGCAACTGTGCGGGAGTCTGCCCGCATTCAGACTCGATAATTGCGGGAA
This sequence comes from Conus ventricosus, assembly GCA_018398815.1. Classification (NCBI taxonomy): domain Eukaryota; kingdom Metazoa; phylum Mollusca; class Gastropoda; order Neogastropoda; family Conidae; genus Conus; species Conus ventricosus. The sequence continues at coordinate 112,275,335 of CM031596.1, forward strand.
GGAACAGATTTTCGGGGGATTGTACCAATCCCGAGCTCTAGATTACTTCCAGCACAGACTGTGTACAGGTGTCATCAGTCAGTTTAAACTAGTGCCGGTCAATCACTTCAACACCTCTCCTTCCAGCACAGAGACTGTGTGCAGGTGTCTTCAGTCAGTTAAACTAGTGCCGGTCAATCACTTCAACACCTCTCCTTCCAGCACAGAGACTGTGTGCAGGTGTCTTCAGTCAGTTAATACTATCCAGCCGACAGCGACACGACGGCGCGATTCCCGGCTGCCGCACGCCGCGCACAGCGCTCATTTCCCTGCCGACGCACAGATTTGGCCACTTTCTAATTTATTTTTACGGTAGCTCTACAACAACTGACAGTCTTGTGTTAGGTGTCACAGGAAAGAACAAACACTCAACTCCCCTCATCACCAGACCCACTTTGTAATACGATTTCAAGCGCTTCATTCAGCGAGAAATTGCTACCACCTCTTTGCCTGACCGACATTTTTTCTGGCACAGGAAATACTTGCCACGCACCACGTGGTGGTGCCGTCAGTCTCTTTGTTTGAAAGCTCGTGGGGTCAGCCAAGTTCACAATAGGCCACTGAAAGTATGGTCGACAACTCGTTCCAACATCCCCAAGACTAGTTACAGCGCTTATTTCCCTTGGACCATTTCATGGAAAGTGTAGGTGTACTGCTGTCTGTCCGTCACCCGGACTTGGACGACTCGCCTCAAGGGAGAGAAATCCTGTTACCCACTTTTGAACGACTCGGCTGGTAGAGGTTAAACTAGTGCCGGTCAATCATTTCAACACCTCTCCTTCCAGCACACAGACTGTGTACAGGTGTCATCAGTCAGTCAAACTAGTGCCGGTCAATCATTTCAACACCTTCAAAGCTTAATCTAGGATCTTTGAAAAAGGGGGGCAGTCCCCCCCTCATATAAAAAAAAAGGGGGGCACCCCCCCCCCCCCCCCCCCCGGGCCACTTCTTCAGCCAATCGTCTTGAAACCTGTGTTCCCTTGCACTGGCACTCTTTTCGGGCTGCTTCTCCGAGCTTTTGGATGTAGTCGCGGTTTCTTCATGATCTTCTCCACCCTCGTATGGCACAGAATCTTTTTTTTTTTTCACTTTTCCTCCACGAAAGTCGAAGTCGAATAGGGTGGGTGCACGCTTCATTTTGGAAAATATCCAATACACAGCAGTTGGGCCTAGATGAAAATCGGTCCGTTTAGTTTTCTGCCCGGGCGCTGACCTTCACCGCTTTCGTAAGCGCTGGCATCGCACGTACACCACACACGTGTTTATCAGCTGCAGACCGAGTACCGATTCTTTGTGGTGAAGTTTTCTCTTGTGATTAATGCATTATTATTCTTCGACACTCCATAACTGGATATAATTAACTCTGTCAGTGATTTGTGTGTTGTGATTCTTCTTTGTGCCGTTTGATATAACTTCGGTTCATACCGCGTTCTTCATTTTTTTGTGTGTGTTTTTTTTTTCCGTGGGTGTTGTTCATCAGTTGCCGGCGGAGAGTGACTTGTCAGGCGGCCCGGGTCAGTGTGGTGCAGTGCTGAGACTTGTACACTCCACCAAGCGCTTATTTTCCCTCTCTCTCTCTCTCTCTCTCTCTCGCACGCGTGCGTGCGTTCGTGTGTGTGTGTGTGTGTGTGTGTGTGTGTGTGTGTGTGTGTGTGTGTGTGTGTGTGTGTGTGTGTTGTTGCTGTTGTTGTTGTTGCTCTCTCTCTCTCTCTCTCTCTGCATTCATAACAGTAAGAGTGTGCAAGTTAGTACCCAAGCGTGTTTTAATGATAGAGTAAGCTGTAATCTCTCTCTCTCTCTCTCTCTCACACGCGCGCGCGTGCGTTCGTGTGCGTGTGTGTTATCCATCTGTTTATATACTGCTGTTGTTGGGTGTGGGGTTTCTGTCAATGTGTGTGTGTGTGTGTGTGTGTGTGTGTGTGTGTGTGCGTGTGCACGCTCTCTCTCTCTCTCTCTCTCCCCGTCGTGAGTAGGCTCACCATGAAGATGAAAATGCGGCAACATTTTGCATTGGTGTGTGTACATGTGACATCAGTTTCAAATGATTGGAACGGGCAAAAGTACAAGGTCAGGTAGGAAGCATTTCATTGTTTATAACTGACATCTGCATGTGTAGCATGCTAAAATCTTGCTTTACTAAAAGCATGGTGTGGCTGTGATAGAATCAGTATCGGCATTCTTCACAAGCACGTAGAGCACGCAGATAGACAAGCAAAACATGTCTAGGCTGTGGTAGGGAAACCGCCGCCGTGTTCCCAGTGAAGCTGACCAGTGCCGACAGTGACTGTTTATTTGGGCCCTGTACTAGCTGTCAGGTAGGAGTACTTGGAATAATTTTCTGTCAGTTGTAAAGGAAAGACATGCATGTCCAATATGCCTGAGTTTGCGTGTGATTGAAAGGACGACGCATGCTCGCCACCGAGTTGAACTTTCATTTCATTTGTTGTGTGTTCGTTTGTCTGTTTCAATCGTTTTTTGTTGGCAAATCTTTGTGGTGCTTGCCCACAATGCGCATGAAAGAAGACCTATTCATGTTTGGTATCATTTTGTCAGTCAAAGACCCCACAATCCATTGACATCAATCGACCACAGCTCGCTGCATTCTGGCGCAAAGTATTAATGAAGAAACACAGCACCCCATTTCCAAAACACTAGTATCAGTGAGGCTGACCAGTGCCGACAGTGACTGTTTATTTGAGCCCTGTACCAGCTGTCAGGTAGGAGTACCAGGTATACTTTTCTGTCAGTTGTAAAGGAAAGATATACATGTCCAATATGCCTGAGTTTGAGTGTGATTGAAAGGACGACGCATGCTCTCCACTGAGTTGAACTTTCATTTCATTTGTTGTGTGTTCGTTTGTTTCAATCGTTTTTTGTTGGCAAATCTTTGTGGTGCTTGCCAACAACGCGTATGGAAGAAGACCCATTCGTGTTTGGTATCATTCTGTAAGTCAAAGACCCCACAATCCATTGACATCAATCGACCACAGCTCGCTGCATTCTGGCATAAAGTATTAATGAAGAAACACAGCACCCTATTTCCAGGGCACTATCAGCCAGACAGCTAGTATCACATTACGCGTAGGGAGGAAAGCTTGTGGGAGGTTAGGGCAAGGAAGCTGACAGGTGTTGGCAGCCGTGCGCTATCTAAACAAACTGTGGCCGACTCTATCCCTTCCCTCTCGTCTTTGCTCTGCGACTGGTAGGCGGTCAGAAGTTATTGCCCTTGTCTTCAACTAAATATTCCCCTGCAGACAAGCGTGAATATGGCGCCTCAAACTCTCGCAACTTCTCGTCGGTGATCGAGATGGAGGAGATGAACGCCGCCGACTGGTTGATTTACACTAACAGCCAATGGAATATCAAGAAATCGTTCGCTCCTGCTCAGTCCTAGTTTCAGTTTTTCAAGCAGTCGACAAACAAGCGCCTGCAACGATCAGTGAACAGGGCGGGCAGTCCTGCAACTGTGCGGGAGTCTGCCCGCGTTCAGACTCGATAATTGCGGGAAGGAACAGATTTTCGGGGGATTGTACCAATCCCGAGCTCTAGATTAAGCTCTGCACCTTTACTTCCAGCACAGACTGTGTACAGGTGTCATCAGTCAGTCAAACTAGTGCCGGTCAATCACTTCAACACCTCTCCTTCCAGCACAGAGACTGTGTACAGGTGTCATTAGTCAGTCACTTGCCTGTCCCTCATTTATCTTGGAAAAGGATCCACATGAGAACCGAC
>CM031596.1:112284105-112286605 GCA_018398815.1 Conus ventricosus
ACTTTTCAAACCTTCTCATTCATGAAAAATTTTTCAAATCAACAGAAAATCTTATAAACACAGACGCCAGAAGATCAAATCAGCTGATACTTTCAAATCAGTTTTCAACCAAACTTTGTTTTTGCTAGAAGTCAGATAAAATATGAAATATACCGGAATACTTACCCTGGAAACATTTGAGAGCAACCACAGGACAAATACAGATTATTTAAAAAGTAAGTTTGAAAAAAATGAACATATTTGAAATGCACATCAAACTCTGCTATCAAATGACTTTTTAAAAAAGCATAACTGTTCTTTAATCACCCTCAAAGCATTTTCTCTTAAATCACTATTTCTCTTGTATTAACCTCAAACCTGTGATAAACTTCTGTAGATATCTGTTTTCATAAAAGGTATGCAGCTTTCCTTGCTTAGAAGGTAAGAAACTGTAATCTCATAAAGTGTCACGTCACTGGATTTGACTTTGAGTTACTGAAAATACTGCTGAAAATGATGGAAATTGAAGATTTACAGCTCTTACATTTGAAAGACATGATTGTGTAGGGGATGGAGGGCACATTCTAATCACTTTGCCAAGTTTGGCCGTACCATCATTTGTAACTATTGCCATGAAAATACTGAAGTTAAGACGCTCAGGAGTAAAACAACAGGATCTAAAGGCTCCTCCTTAAAAATGCAGACGCCAACATTCTTCTACCAGTTTAGCAGTCTGGGATTTGGGGGGCACTCCGGAGAGGGCAGGCACTTACCAAAGTCGATTAAATTATGGATGCACCCCTTTATCCAGATCTGCATCAACATTTATGGCTTCATTCATTGGCCATATTCCACCTTTCTATCAAATTTGGTTAAAATTGGTCACATTTCATGTGATTTTCATCTGAGACACACAAGCGAAAAAACAACAACAGACAAAGATAAAAAAAACAATCCTTGGCTAGGTCTCTCCTGGCTTTATGCTGGCTAAAATGACTGACGAGGGAGTGGGCTAACTGCTGTAAGGCTGATATAGAGTGCAACCCAATGTCGTTATAACTTCTCATGTTTTGTTTATGCATGCAGTTACACCTTTTGTTAGACTTTCTGTACTTCATTTATCATGTTTTTATTATTCTTCAACCCAGAAGTTAAAAAATAATTCTTTAGGCATGGCTACAAAAAACTGTAAAAGATGTTTCTTTTGTTCGATCTGTTGACCACCAACAGATATATCTGATCAAACATTTCATGTGTTGCTTCAACCGCTTTCTCTTTCTCTCACAGGTAACCAGCGAACTGATGTTCCCAGACGCAGCACACACCACTCCGTGCTGATAGTCACCTGTCCACCTGGCGCTGGGTACCCCCCTGGCCCTGAGAACCCCCCTCCCTGGGGATAGCCGCCAGGCTGACCTGCAGGATAGCCCCCGGCTGGGGGATAGCCCCCAGGAGCACCGCCGTAAGGTGGGTAGCTCATTGGACTCTTTGGGTTCCTGCAACAACAACAAAAAACAATCAACAGCTAATACTTTGAGAATATGTTCTACATACAGAACACAAAGGTAACAGATTTGTACAGGATTTTCACTTTCAAATTCTCAAACATTTTCACAAAAAAATGTATAAATACTTTTAGAAATCAGTCCTACCAAATGTACTACTATGTACTTCAATGTTACTGTATTTAATATTCTAGACGTTTTGAGTTAAAAATCACTCAGTTTTAGGTGCAAAAAAAAAAAAAAAAAAAGATAGCTTACTGGCAATGGCCTAAGTAATTGCAAAATGAGTCCACTTCTGTAGTGCTCTATTCTTCTGTCTCCTTGTACATGCAACAGTTCTACAACTGAAAGACTTTCACCAAATTTTCTCATTGCTTACTTGTCAAAATTTACAAACTTTTCCAGATTCTGCTCCCAGTTTGCCAATCTTTAGCACCTTGAAAATGCCACCTATTTCTCCTTAACCTTATCCAACATTTGGTGACAGCACAAACCCTGGGGAAGCTCTCCCCACTGCCAGTCATCTGAACTAATCTAAGTCTGAATCAGTTAACAACTTAAAGTATTCATCATTAAAATAAATCAATCCATCAAACATAATCCTTGTTACTTGAACTAAACTAAGTCTGAATGTATTCATCATCAAATCAATCCATCAAATATAATCCTTGTTACTTGAACTGAACTCAAACTAAGTCTGAATGTATTCATCTCAAATCAACCCATCAAATATAATCCTTGTTACTTTTTAACTGGTATCTTTTTTCTTTTACTTTCTGTGACAAGTATACAACCATTATTAACTGTTTATATTCTGTAGAGATTATGGTACTGGCGCAGGTTCCACACAATTAGCAGGAAGCTGCATCATAATTTGCAACTAGAAGAAATACTTTGCAAACTCTGTGTGTACTAAGTACTACTGTTAGTATTGTTTTGCTAATGATGCAATCACACACACACACACACACACACACACACACACACACACACACACACACACACTCACTCACCTT
>CM031596.1:112291605-112329105 GCA_018398815.1 Conus ventricosus
ACATAGCATGCACCCTGCGTGAGAAATGGAAAGAATGAAGGAAGTGAGGAAAATGAGTGATCGATATTGAACGATATTGACTGGATGACACGGGAAACGACTGAATGAAGCGCCAGCTGGCAGCTCTTCAGTCGGCACTACCCAGGTAGGCAGCCCGTTGTGTAAACGAGTGTGTGTGTGTGTGTGTGTGTGTGTGTGTGTGTGTGTGTGTGTGTGTGTGTGTGTGTGTGTGTGTGAACACATGTTAGTGCGAGTGTTTGAGTGTGTGTTGAGCGCAATGAGTTGATCCCAAGAATTGCGCTATATAAAATCTATACATTATTTATTATTATTATTAAAATGTTTGTGTCTCACATCGTGCAAGAGACGCCTCATGTCCGTCTTGTAATCTGTACATTTTATTTGGCAGCATAGTCATTTTTGTGGCGACAGCCCTGATGTGGCCCTTTGCGGTCGGCTGGGCTATAAGCAACATTATCTTATCTTATAGTCATTTGTCTTTTGTTAATTTCCCCTGCAGTCGCCTCCCTTTGAAACTTTCTTCAGCTTGCAATCAATTGGGTTACACTTGACATCACTGCTGACATCCTTTTCAATGTCATGATTTACAATCAATTGGGTTACACTTGAAATCACTGCTGACATCCTTTTCAATGTCATGATTTACAATCAATTGGGTTACACTTGAAATCACTGCTGACATCCTTTTCAATGTCATGATTTACAATCAATTGGGTTACACTTGAAATCACTGCTGACTCCTTTTCAATGTCATGATTTACAATCAATTGGGTTACACTTGAAATCACTTCACTGCAGCTGACATCCTTTTCAATGTCATGATTTTACAATCAATTGGTTACACTTGAAATCACAGCTGACATCCTTTTCAATGTCATGATTTACAAATCAATTGGGTTACACATTGAAACACTGCTGACATCCTTTTCAATGTCCATGATTTACAATCAATTGGGTTAACACTTGAAATCACTGCGCTGACATCCTTTTCAATGTCATGATTTACAATCAATTGGTTACACTTGAAATCCTGCTGCATCCTTTCAATGTCATGATTTAAACATCATTGGGTTACACTTGAAATCACGCTACATCCTTTTCAATGTCATGAATTTACAATCAATTGGTGTACACTTGAAATTCACTGCTGACAATCCTTTTCATGTCATGATTTACAATCAATTTGGGTTACACTTGAAATCACTACATCGCAGCTGACATCCTTTTTCAATGTCATGATTTACAATCAATTGGGTTACACTTGAAATCACTGCTGACATCCTTTTCATGTCAGTGTTAACAATCAATTGGGTTACACTTGAAATCACTGCTGACATCCTTTTCAATGTCATGATTTACAATCAATTGGGTTACACTTGAAAATCACTGCTGACATCCTTTTCAATGTCATGATTTACAATCAATTGGGTTACACTTGAAATCACTGCTGACATCCTTTTCAATGTCATGATTTACAATCAATTGGGTTACACTTGAAATCACTGCTGACATCCTTTTCAATGTCATGACTTCCTGTTTTTGTTCAGCTGTACTGTCACAAGTGATGTATGCTTACCGAGTTGGGCTCACCTTCAAGCTGAGGGTATGTTGGCTGACGAAAGTCTTGTTTTGTTGTTTTTGTTAGGGTAATGTCACGCAGAGGTCAGGACACAGCATTTAATAATCCACCACAGTGTTTCCTGTAAATCCCCTGTGGCTGACTTTTCTCTAAAAATAGTCAATGGTCCAATGTATGTGGGCTTCCTTGTTATGGGCATTTCCCAATGTCTTGTGACATAAGCCTTCACTCTAAATACCCATGGAATCAACGTTTCTGTCACACCATCACTGCTCTCATTTCACTGGGCTTCTTTGTAATAGGTAATGGCTTCTCTGTACCACTTTTCGCAGAGCCTTGTGACATAAGCCTTAACTCAGGATGAAATAAAAAATTTTCTCACATCCTCCATTCTGCTGACTGTCATGTCCCGAATGAAGAATGTTACCTACCTAAACCTTACAAACTGATGTGTGTATTACACAATCAGGACACACAGATCAGATATATATACTGTATATAATATTCATCCCATGAAAGCAGTACCTCAATATAGCCCACAGACTGGTTTTTTTCTCTTAACTCTCACTGGCCCTCCAAAGATGAAGTGCTGATTATGTGATCATCATTGTGCCTCATGAACTTTGACCTGCAGACGACCTGTCGATGTTTAAAACTATTGTCTCGGCATCTGCTGTACATCCAAGCATTATATGTCAGCAGTGACATCTTTTTTTCACTTCTTACATCCAACAAGTATGTAGGTATGTCATCTTGATAAATACCCATACATATCCCAAAAGTACGTAGGTATGTCATCTTGATAAATACCCATGCCCTCTGCATTTTGAGGCTGGGGGATTTCTTGTCACAGTATCTTCCAGAAACCAGTGGTATTTCCCCAAAAGTTCTTTATACTCAGCATTCTCTGTATTAAATGCCAAAGGCCTTCCATGAGAATTCTAACATGATCAGAACCATCAAATAGCACAAGACCATTTCTAAATTCATTTCAGATGCAAACCATTATCATTAATCTTATCTTGTAATTCACAGTGTGAGAAGACTAGCTATACCCTAACTGAAACCAAAAAAAAATTATAAAAAAGAAAAAAGCAGAAACAAACTATCTTGCATCCAAGTACTGCACTCCATAACATTTTCATTATGAGTACTTTTGGTAATGTAAAATAGTTCACAAAATTCATTTACACTAAATCAGAGTTTACAAGTGCAAAGGTCTGTTAACAGCAAATCAAATCAGTCTTTCCTTTTAAAAGAAACGGATCAGGAATGCTGAATAAGACACAAGTGTTTGAAACTCCTCTCTAGATCCAACTGTTCGGAAGTTTGAAATGTTCTTCTCTCTCTCCCTCTAAATGTTCACTGCCAAAAGAGAATGCTTTACTACCCAAAATGTAGTAAACAAACTGACCACATCTTGCTGTATTTCCCAATAATCACCACAAACATGAACATCCTAAAAAACAATTTTTTTTACATAAAAACAAACAAACGAACAAAAACAGCCAAAACATGAATTACAAAACATTGGAAGAAATCAAACTGCTAATAATCACCACCAGTTGCATTTGACAGACCAGCTGGTACAGAAAGCATGTGTGCTGTGTGTGTGTGTGTGTGTGTGTGTGTGTGTGTGTGTGTGTGTGTGTTAATATAATTTTAATCCATGCTGGACATGATATTGTTGCACTGAAAGAGCTACCGTTATGAATGTTGCTTTTTCCTCTATGGCCACTTCCTCATCACTTATCTTCTCAAATTCCGCTCAAGACCAGCATCCCATCCATCGCCCATTTTGCGTTGAATATGAGAAGATGAGTGATTGTTCATTCTTAATTTTCATTGTCCTGTATGTTGTTTATCTTGCCTGAAGAAGACCTAAGAGGTCGAAAGGCATGCGCACGCTTGTGTGTGTGTTTGTGTGTTTGTGTGTTTGTGTGTTTGTGTGTGTGTGTGTGTGTGAATTTGTTTGGCCATCTTAATCGGCGGAGTTACTTAAAATTCCTTTAAAAATTCATTTCAATTTTCAACCTCAGTCAACTCACTTTGAAACTAACTGTACAGATACTAGTTAGAAAATCACATGTTAATACATCCTCTTCAAAACTTTTCATCTGATATAAAGTCAAGGAGGTGAAAACACTGTACTGAAGCTAAATAATGACAAGACTGCACTATCTAGCACCCCTCTTCTCTGGATCAGCTGTTTCAACTTCCGAAGTATTCTCTGCCCTCTTTCACCCTCACCACAGATCTCCTCTGACAGTGCAACACTGCAAGACACCTTGGCTTTTTGCATGGACCCCACTCTATCCATGCAGCGACTATCACATCGCTTTTCAAATATCTTTCAGTTTTGTAAACTTTGAGTAGAAAAGGAGAAGCTCAGCCAGATAATTCCTTACTGTAGACAAAGACTCTGACCTTACTTCATCTCCCATGCCTGGAGTAGATCACTGGAACTTCCTGCTCTCTGGCTGCTCTGAGACTAGTTACCTTTCAGTCACTGTGCACAGTGACTTCAAAACTCAGCAGTATAATCCTCAAAGCGCAGCACTGGTCACAAAATGGCCAAACTTGCTCTTTCCTTGTGATGAAATCCACTGAAACTCTACCTGCTCCAAATCTCAGAGAGAAAATTACTGCCTACCTCTATTTCGACATTGGTTCTGCATCTGGTTCAATACCGAACTAGTTTCATTTCTACTCCTTGCTCTCTCCCTCAGCCATTGACATACAACTTCTCTGTCATTGTATTATTTAAAACGCACATCACATGGACCCTCCTTTTGCTAGTCCTTCCCCACTCAAGGCCCATGGGCCTTGGACTGGAATTCCCTCAACTTTCATATTTTCGTATTAAGGCAGCATACTGGGACCTATATTATTTACTATATTTATAAATGACTTACCAGACGGGTTAAAAAGCACATGCAAGATTTTTGCTGATGATACTAAGTTGTACAGTTCACCATCCAAACACCTTACAATGCAAAATGACATTGAGCTACTCATAAATTGGTCTAACTCATGGAATTTGTACTTCAATGCATCCAAATGCAAAGTATTACATATCGGCAAAAGAAACCCTAAATTAAATTACAGTATGAAAGTTGGGGATCAAGAAGTTCAAATAACGTGCTGTGAAGAGGAAAAAGACTTGGGAGTAACATTGATGAAGACTTACTCTTTGACAGACACATTGCACAGACCGTCAAGAAAGCCATGCAGATGATTGGTATTATTAAGAGAACTTTTACATACTTGGACAGAGATACCTTTCTTAGACTATACAAGGCAATGGTGAGATCGATTCTTGAATATGGCAATGTGATATGGTCTCCAAGATTAAAAAGGCAGTCAATAGAAATAGAAAACGTGCAGAGAAGAGCAACTAAGTTAATACCGGACATTGCTGATTATCCATATGAAGACAGATTAAGGTACCTAAGGTTGCCATCCCTCAAAGCCAGAAGGATAAGAGATCTGATCCAAACTTATAAAATTTTCAATAATCTAGATGATATTGATCAAGCATGTTTTTTTTAACCTGCACTAACCAACATAACCCATAACAGTTGTGACAAAGTACAAATACAGCAAGTTAATACTAATATAAGGAAACATTTCTTCAGCCAGAGGATAGCACCAATTTGGAATAAACTAACTCCGAACATCAAACATGCACCAAATATTAACTCTTTTAAAAATCTTATCGATAAGCATGAAATAATAACTGACATCATGTTCGACTTTGATGGTCGAAAATAAAAACTGGGCTCGCTGTCGACCTGACCAATGACAGAGCATATAAAGAAGGGGCATATAAAGCCGCGAGGCTATGATGAAACAATCATCGCCCCTAAATCTGAACCTGAACCTGAAAGTTCTCTATCTAGAAAAAAGAAGCCCACCTTCAATGTACTGACAGAACTTTGCAATGGACTCTGTGGACAAGATGAAACCATTAACAATGGAGCTATGAGCAATATTCTGTTACATCCCACAGCCCTTATCTCCTTCTTCGTGTTGCAGCAACATGTCTACATAATTTTTTTTTTTCTTTTAAACCTTTTTCGCTTTCCTAAATTAAACCTATAAATAGCTATTGCTTGCAATGTAATACTAATAGGGAATCGTTCGTGTTCATACTGTGAATACATGTATCTGTTTATGCTATGCATCTGTTGATAACATGCTAGTCATTACTACAATGGACAAACACAACTTGAAAGCTGAGTGTGAGAACATGCACAAACCTAGTAGTAGTACCAAAGGGCAGGCACTACACTGTGATTTGCTTTAATAGTGTGGCATTTCAATGTCAGGCAAATTTCTTGAAATGAGCCAATAATGACAATTTCAAAATGTGAAATCACCAGACCATAATAATTAACTTATTCATACTAATCTTCAGCTTGATGAAGGTGGACACTCAACGAAAGAAGAAGAAAGAAGGAAAAAGCTGTAAAATTTACTTCCCTGGAGTTTTCAGAAGCTTCTATTTCCTTCTTCTTCTTCTTTTTCTTTTCTTTCCTTTCTTTATTGTAAGTTTATGTTGGTATTACTTTACACGAGATGGGTCTGGCTGAGTGGTACAATCAGGCCTCTGCTTTTTGGCTGATTCGCCTATGGCATAAACATTTTCATCGAATTCAGCGTTCATCATGACTAGCGGCCTACATAAAATACGGTGCATTTCCGATTTCGCAATGCACCGATGAAGTCAATCATTCATATGTAGGTTACTCTTCTGCTTTCAAAATGCCCGGTTATCTAATCCGCCAAAGATCCAGCGTTCTAAACCACTGCGACTGTCCAGTGTCGGCTCTCACTTCGGCAATCACTGGACAGCAGTGGACTCCGTGGACAAGATGATCCATTAAAATCTCGTTCACTGAAGATCATTCATAAAGTCTCCCACATCGCAATTACAGCAAAACAAATATGGATTATCAAAGAATCAAGCTACTAACATTCGTAGCACATTGTACCCAACTCACCCAACAAGAAAGTAGTCTGAAATTCAACCGCTAACTGATAGCATGCAAGAATGCAAGCAGAAATGCGGAACAATTTAGGTCGGTTTCCAACTAGAGTTACCTCCAGTTGTTTGTTGGAGCACGTACGCCCTAGGCCTATCGCTTCCGCTTCAGCCTGTAGGCCTACAGAAAGACAGGAAGTAAAAGAAACAAGATGATGATGATGATGATGATGATGATAATCTTTATTTCCAAGGGTAACAGATAAGCAAACACATGCTTTTTTTCATCCGGCCCTTGCCCCGTTAAGGGACTAAGTATGACTAGCGACGAAAACTTACAAAACTTTCAACAAACACACATATATCACAACATTAAAAGTTTATGCATTAACAGTGCAGGCGTAGATGACTTTAAAAGGAAAAAGAAACGATTTAAACAACAAACAGAATAAAGAAATTGATTACAAAGAAGAAAAAGAGTTAGCACACACATATATATGGAATAAGCGATCCTCCTATCGAAGGGGAGAGGAGAGAGAGAGAGAGACAGAGAGAGAGAGACAGAGAGAGAGAGAGAGAGAGAATTACATTCCTTTTGTAAAAGATTAACATACAACAAACTGCTAAGAATAATAAACTAAGACAATTACAATGCATCAATAATATCAACATTTGTTCTTTCTTTTACATTTATATGATGTGGTTATAAGGCAAAACGAGAACGAACAATCAATTATCAGTAAAGCAGCAATAAATTCCTAGCATCAATAATTATAACATTTATTTTTCATGATACGTACGTGTATATGTGTGTGTGTGTGTGTGTGTGTTGTGTGTGTGTGTGTGTGTGTGTGTGAGAGAGAGAGAGAGAGAGAGAGAGAGAGAGAGAGAGAGAGAGAGAGGGAGGGAGGGAGGAGGGAGGGAGGGAGGGAGGGAGGGAGAGAGAGAGAGAGTGAGAGAGAGAGAGACAGAGAGAGATTCCATTATTATTTACCTTCCCCCATCTTTGTTGTTTTCTTCTTTACCATTCATACACTACCCAAATTTACAATTATTAATTAAGCGACAATCCATCGAAACGCAGCCGTAGTTAACGAACAGAGAGAGAGAGAGAGAGAGAGAGAGAGAGAGAGAGAGAGAGAGAGAGAGAGAGAGAGAGAGAGAGAGAGATTATAATTCCATTTTTCTATCCAAAATATCACATGCTAAACATTACTATAAATTTGAATAAAGAGCAATACATCAATATGATCAACAGTAATCCGGACACACATTTATCACCTTGCAGTTACAGTGCGCTCAAAGAATAAAAGTATTAAGACATCAATCAATTCGTGACAATGCACCAATAAAACCAGCGACCACAATAGTCATTCATCATAATATGATTTCAATCATTAATATAACCAATAGTAACCATATCTCACATTTATCATTATCTGTTTTTAAAAACATCAGCGGAAAGGAAACGGCGTATCAGTTAAATATGCAGCAAAACAGAGGGTGTGCCTGGTATATGTATTTTGTTCTAATAGCAATGGTCTGCTGTGAAATGTGTGATTAGTTTTTTCCCTGAAGGATTCTGTAATATGAGTACATCGGAAATGTAGTGGAAGTGAATTCCAAACCACGCTACCTGAGTAAGATAAGCTTGATTTAAAATAGATCTATTCTAGGTGTGGGAACCTGGAATTTGGTTGAATCCCTAGGGTTTATGCTAAATTTGGACTGAAGAATTTGTGGTGCTAAACCCGATGCAATTTTTTGCATTAGCTGACATTTGTTGACAGCAAACATTTCTTGTAACGGAAGAGCCCCCGCTTTAGTATAATCCCCTTCACTAAGACCAGATGATTTTAATAGAACTGCTTTAAGTGCTCTTTTGTAGACACTCTTAAGAGGGTTCATGGCATTAGCACTAGCAGAATCAAATAGTGTTGAACAATAATTGATTGAAGAGAGAACATGTGCGTGTAGGAACAATTTCCTGGCATGAAGGTTTAAGAAATGCTTAATCATTGCACAGCTGATATGTTTGTCTGGATATTGATTTACATAAACTGCGAAGGTGATGAGACCAAGAAGATTATTATCAACATATACACCTAGAACTCGATGGCTATCCACCACTTCAATTTCCTGATTATTGATAAAAACAGATGGGGGCTGTGTGGTTATGTTTTGTCTTCTCTGCCTTGTTGTTATCAGCATTAGTTTTGTTTTGTTAGGATTCAGTGACATGTGATTTACATTGCACCAATTACTTAAGGTATTAGCATTCTTCTGTAATGAAGTGAAAACAGCTTCCAAGCTGGGGCTACTTGTATGGACAGTGGTATCATCACAAAAGAGTTCACATGAATCCTCAATATAAAGAGGGAGATCATTTAATATAAACTGAGAACAGCAAAGGACCTAACACAGAACCCTGGGGTACGCCATGTTGGATAGGTAACTTCTCTGATAAATTGTTGTTGACACAAACGATTTGTTGACGGTCTTCTAGAATGATGTTATCAGTTGGAAGGTATTTCCTGTTATACCATATGATAAAAGCTTTCCTGCATAACAATTGTGGTCAATGACATCAAAAGCCTTTGCAAAATCAACAAACAGTGCGCCACAATATTTATTCTCATTAACACTGGCTAGCCATTGATCTACTAGGTTTGTAAGCGCTGTATGACAAGAATGATTTTTCCTGATCCCGATTGATTTTATTTAGTAGGTTGGAGGAGTCAAAATGGTGGCAAAGATGCTTATTTATGTGTTTTTCCAAGGGCTTGGACAGAACTGGCAAAATGGATATAGGTCTGTAGTTCGAAGGTTCAGATTTGTCTCCAGATTTGAAAATGGGTATAACTTTTGCAACTTTGAACTGAGCGGGAAAGTGACATTATATCAATGCATAAATTGTAAATGTTAGGTAAGAGTTTCACATATAACAGGTGCTGATAGTTTCAGTATTTTTCCATCAATCCCGTCAAGTCGCGGCTTCCTGGTCTGTTTTACATTGGCATAAAGCTTGGCAAACATTTACTAACTGTCATAGGTGGAACTGTGTTGCTGGACGAATGTTCATAGCATTGCAAAAAGTTTTTAATTTTTGTAATTCATTTGAGTCAGTATTCTTTTCTTTGACAACGTGTTCTGCAACTGTTGTAAGTGTTGGTTGAGTTCATTTGGTGTTATGCTGGTAATGGGACTTGTCTTTGACTGTGAAGTTTTATTTGTAAGTTCATTTAATTGCTTGCCATATGGACTTCGAATTTTTTTTGTTGGCTAACAAGTTCACGAAAAAAATTCATTTTTGCTGTCCGTTTGAGTGAATTGACTTTATTTACGTTGCCTTTTAAATCCATCCGACTTCCTTCTGCTTCAGCAGATTCGTCGCGAAGAAAACAAGCAGCTTGTATTTCATCAGTCATCCACTTTGGTTGTGCAGTATGTTTAACTCGACGCGTTTTGAATGGCGCATGCTTGTCATAAACAGAATAAACGTGGTGTAGCCAGTACTCAGCGCTTTCTCTGGATCAGTGTAATTAATAAACATTTATAAAGGGGGAATTCATGAGGTTCAGTGAGAAAGGTATCTTCTTGGAAGTGTCCAAAAGATCTGTAATGTGATATGTTTGTGGCCAGTTTTAGGAATTTTGATTCCACTTCTTATTCCACGTAATGCATACTGGAAAGTGGTTTGCTGTATCCATTCAAAGGCACACATTTCTCAATGACGTTTTGTGGTTCAGAAAGATAGATGTGTCAATTAATGTTTTGCAGTGAATGTTACTCTGGTTGGCATGTCTATAATTTGGGATTAAGTTGTATGAGGTAGTCTATCTGACCATGATGTTTTGGCACTTCAATAGATCAATGTTGAAATCACCTAAAAGTATTAATCTCTGTGGCATCAAGCGATGCTGCATCCATCAAGTCGTAAACTTGTCATTCCAACCAGCATTTCCGCTGGGTTCGATATACAAATCCTATTTTGATGGTTTTGTTCTCTTCAACTTGATTACTAACCAAATGCTTCAATTCCATAAACCTATCAAGATCATACAAACGTTGGGCATTTAATGTTTCATGAACGTAAAGTAAAATGCCTGTAGATTTGGATTCGGTGGGATCTCTGCGTACAATATTGTATCCAGAGATTAAGACAGTGGCATCAGGGACAATATCTGAAAGTCTTGATTCAGTGAAGCCAATATATATGAAAGGGTTTGTCTTTTATTGTACAATATAGTGGGTACCTCCTGTAACTTGTTTTGTATATGGTTTATATTAAGATGTCCAATACGTAGTCCGTTTCCTGTGGCCATTTTGAGATGATTGCACCATTGTGCAACTAAAACAAATATAGCAAGAGAAAGAGAGAGCGACGAGTTGATGGGTCATAATATAATATGATATTCTAATAGATCTGATTCCATGAAGCATGTGTTAAATGTTAATAACACATTCATGTGGAATAGTTGTTCTTCAGTTTAACGTCTTTTCACTAAAAAGAGTGATATTAGACGTGGGAGGAGAGAGTGACTGTATGACTGCATGAGTGAAGAGGTGTGTGTGTGTGTGTGTGTGTGTGTGTGTGTGTGTGTGTGTGTGTGTGTGTGTGTGTGTGTGTGATCGTTAATGGTGTTAGGGAATATTTTTTTCAGGATAAGATAAGATAATGTTGCTTATAGCCTAGCCGACCGCAAAGGGCCACATCAGGGCTGTTTTCTTAACTTTATTTCAAAACAATAGTAAAACTTAACAGTAAGCTGTAAAACGACATTTGAAAACAAATGATACATCAAAATAATGAGAATAGGTGTGTGTGTGTGTGTGTGTGTGTGTGTGTGTGTGTGTGTGTGTGTGTGTGTGTGTGTGTGTGTGTGTGTGTGTGTGTGTGTGTGTGTGTGTGTGAGACATCAAAAAGTCGGCATGTTTTTGCATCACACATGAGAACTTTTTTTCAGAAAACTGACTAACTGGAGAACGCATTACCCCAACCAAACCTCCCCTTAACTCAAACCCCAATCTAATCTAACCTTACCCCAATCCAAATCCGACCGTCCCTCAACTGTCTGAAACATTACTAAAAAAAAAAAAATAAATAAAAATAAAAAAAGTGAAAAAAAAAGTCCGTCAAATGCAGTTGTCTTCTCCTGTATTGAACAATGAAGGAAAGAGCGTACGTCCATCCAAAGACTAAAACTGAACTGTGGTTACTTAAGACAGTTATGTTTTATTCAGACCAGACACCGTAATAAGCATTAACACACACACACACCACACACACACACACACACACACACACACACACACACACACACACACACACACACACACACACACAAATAAGCATTTAAAAAACCCGCAAAAGTCCAAAAGAAAAGAAGAAAAAAAACATAAAAAGAGAAAAAAAAATGAAAAAAAACCTCCCCAGATGGTCAAGTTGTCGGCTACGGGAATAGAATTAAGAAAAGAGAGAGAGAGAGAGAGAGAGAGAGAGAGAGAGAGAGAGAGAGAGAGAGAGAGAGAGGAGAGAGAGAGAGAGAGAGAGAGAGAGAGAGAAGGAACAGTGGGGAAGAGGGACCGGGGCAGACTGAAAATAAGCCTGATCTGTTCCACTACAGGTAGTATACAGTGTGTGCCATGAATGACAGCAGTCTTGATTGTGACTGCCTGACGGTACAGTGGTATACAATGTGTGCCATGAATGACAGCAGTCTTGATTGTGACTGCCTGACGGTACAGTGGTATACAGTGTGTGCCATGAATGACAGCAGTCTTGATTGTGACTGCCTGACGGTATAGTAGGTTATAGGCCTATGTAGGCCTACATCAGGAACTCACTTGTGTAAGGAACGTATGTACACCGGAATACAAGGGTTGAGGAGATGGGATCATACAGTCTTCTGAAGTGATCAACCTAAGCCTGACCGTTGCATCGTCTTTAATCTGACTCCATAGCAGGTTACACTCCACCATCGTATCCGTAGTGGGAACTATCTAGTCAGATGAAGCTGACACGAAAATATGGATTTTTAAAAAAAAAGAAAAGAAAGAACATAAAAAGAAAGATAAAAGGATAAAAGAAAGATAAAAGGATAAAAGAAAGAAAAGTGTGTGTGTGTGTGTGTGCGCGTGTGACGGTGCGTACGTGCGTGCGTGCATGCATGAATACAAGTGTGTGTGTGTGTGTGTGTGTGTGTGTGTGTGTGTGTGGGTGGGTGGGTGGGTGTGGGTGTAGGTATCTGTGTGAGTGTGTGTTCATGGGAGGGTGGGCGATCGATTTCCCAAATTATGGGTTAAAGGTTTATATATGTAATATTCTGTAACACTCACTGCAGATATGGAGACAAATGACCGTAAACCCAGATCACATTTCCAGTTTTACATCACACACACACACACACACACACACACACACACACACACACACACACACACACACACACACACACTTGTATTCATGCATGCGCGCACGTACGTACGCACCGTCACTGATACTGACACCTGCAGTGTTGGTTAGGAAATTTGAGCAACACTCTCAGAGACACATCCATTAAGTGGATGTAAATCGACTGTGTGATCCAGCCTTCCCAGCTGAGCCCGTAGCAAACTCAACTCTAGGTAGGAGCCGGTCTGGGCAGAAAAATCCCACATGACTCTGATGGGAATCGAACCTACCACCTCCCAGCCGGAGTCCGCGACGCTCACCACTTCGCCACGGCAGCTGGTGTTGATTATTAGTTTGATATTCTTTGTTCTGTTTTGGAAAAGGGAGTAGGCCTACACGAAATCTAGAATCGTTGTTTCCCCTTGTCTCTCTTTTGAATGAATGAGTGAATGCATGTATAGAGTGAACATGCCGTGTTTGTGACCGAGTGCATGCGTATGTGGTGTGACAGCTGGATGATGGAGAGGTATGACCGTACCATTGCAGTGTGCGTGCCAGCAGGTTTTCAAAAGGGCCTATAGCTGCCTTAGTTCTTCACGCGCTTTTTCTTTGGTGATATGTTCTTTGTAGAAGATGCGTGCGATTCTGCGGTAGCAGTTTCTTCCAATGCCTAGATTCTTCTTTGCAGATCTGCGGTATCAGTTATCCAGTGCCTAGACTCTTTTTTGCAGATCTGCGGTCAGAGTCGACCTTTCACAAGCAGAAAGAAAGATGGATCAAGTCAGTGTTCCGCGTCATCCTCACTTTGGAACCGAGAGAGTTGTTGTTGATGCTCTAGATGGTGGTGGATTTAGAGAGATGTTGTTGATGCTCTAGATGGTGGTGGATTTAGAGAGATGTTGTTGATGTTCCAGATGGTGCTGGATTTAGAGAGATGTTGGTGATGCTCTAGATGGTGGTGGATTTAGAGAGATGTTGTTGATGCTCTAGATGGTGGTGGATTTTCAGAGAGCTGTTGATGCCTGGGACGTTCAGAGCGGACGTCTGGTTTGGGGCCTTCCTCTGTCACAGCCGTGTGTGCGCGGTTCTGTGGGTGAGAGAGAGAGAAAGAGAGCGAGATAGATAGATAGATTGAGAGAGAGAAAGAGAGCGAGAGAGAGAGAGACAAGACAAGACAAGACAAGACAAAATTCTTTATTTACGAGGATAATAGATAAGCACTAACGTGCTTTTTTACATCCAGTCCTCGCCCTGAGTAGGGACTACAACATGCAGTGAAATCAATTAATGTAAGAAATCAAAGAAGCAAGCAAAGCGGTCATGTAATCATAGAGGAACATCAAATGAAAATAGAAGATAAATGAAAACAAAACAAAAAATAAGAATAATAATAAATAAAACAACAACAAGAGAGAGAGAGAGAGAGAGAGAGAGAGAGAGGAGAGAGAGAGAGAGAGAGAGAGAGAGAGAGAGAGAGAGGAGAGAGAGAGAGAGAAAGAGAGCGAGATAGATAGATAGATAGATAGATAGAGAGAGAGAAAGAGAGAGAGGGAGAGAGAGAGAGAGAGAGAGAGAGAGAGAGAGAGAGAGAGAGAGAGAGAGAGAGAGAGAGAGAGGCATGCGTGCGAGTGTGTGTGTGTGTGTGTGTGTGTGTGTGTGTGTGTGTGATGTGAGAGAGAGAGAGAGAGAAGAGAGAGAGGAGAGAGAGAGAGAGAGAGAGAGAGAGAGAGAGAGAGAGGAGAGAGAAGGAGCATGTAGTGTGTCTGCAAGTGCGTGCGAGTGCCCCCCATGCACAAACACTCACGTGCGTGCGTGCGTGCGTGCGAGTGTGTGTGTGTGTGTGTGTGTGTGCGTGTGTGTGTGTGTGTGTGTGTGTGTGTGTGTGTGTGTGTGTGTGTGTGTGTGTGTGTTAGTGTGTGTTAGTGTGTGTTAGTGTGTGTGTGTGTGTGTGTGTGTGTGTGTGTGTGTGTGTGTGTGTGTGTGTGTGTGTGTGTGTGTGTGTGTGTGTGTGTGTGTGTGCGCGTGCGTGCGTGCGTCGCGCGCGCGCGCGCGCGCGCGTCTAAACATCGGTCGTGACATGTGTTTGGGGCCTTTATATTCTTTTCAAAATTACGCCATTTTCGAGACGTCAATAGCCTTTACGATTTTTGGTGCCGTTGTTTGTTTTCTTTCTTGTAGCGGCAGGATCCGGCTGTCCGTGTCCTCCGTGCTGCAGAGTGGCAACGACCATGTGTTTCCATCATAGCCAACGTTCCAGGCTGCTGGGCTGTCCGTGTCCTCCGTGCTGCAGAGTGGCAACGACCATGTGTTTCCATCATAGCCAACGTTCCAGCCTGCTGGGCTGTCCGTGTCCTCCGTGCTGCAGAGTGGCAACGACCACGTGTTTCCATCACAGCCAACGTTCCAGGCTCCTTGTTGTCTAAAAGCAGCCTGAAGTAGCCTAGCAAACTCAAACATCAGGTCCCTCGAACATCAGGCAAGTGTTAAGTACAGAGCAATCCTAATACCCACACGTATATAAGTGTTAAGTACGAAGCAATCCTAATACCCACACGTATATAAGTGTTAAGTACAGAGCAATCCCAATACCCACACGTATATAAGTGTTAAGTACAGAGCAATCCTAATACTCACACGTATATAAGTGTTAAGTACGAAGCAATCCTAATACCCACACGCATATAAGTGTTAAGTACAGAGCAATCCCAATACCCACACGTATATAAGTGTTAAGTACAGAGCAATCCTAATACTCACGCGTATATAAGTGTTAAGTACAGAGCAATCCTATTACCCACACGTATATAAGTGTTAAGTACAGAGCAATCCTAATACCCACACGTATATAAGTGTTAAGTACAGAGCAATCCTAATACCCACACGCATATAAGTGTTAAGTACAGAGCAATCCTAATACCCACACGTATATAAGTGTTAAGTACAGAGCAATCCTAATACCCACACGTATATAAGTGTTAAGTACAGAGCAATCCTAATACCCACACGTATATAAGTGTTAAGTACAGAGCAATCCTAATACCCACACGTATATAAGTGTTAAGTACAGAGCAATCCTAATACCCACACGTATATATGCACATGCAATTAACAGACATTAGAGCAAGAAGAAGAAGAAGGTAGGGGCAAAAAAAAAAAAAAGACACCATCAGACGTTAACTTTCGCTAATAGGCTTATGTCCTCTATGATCCATTATTTATGTGATCAGACGGAGAAAAAAGAAGAAGAAAGAAATACGATAAAACAAATTCGTTTATAACAAACAACAACAACAAAATTTTGTCGGTGAAGAAGGCATGTGACCCCCCCCCCTCCATCCCCACCGCTTCGTGCATTAATAATGTATCTTTTATGGAAACAGCATGCGATACGATCAAACGTCCGTTGCCCGTTCGCGCATTTGTGTGTGTCGCGTTCATTATTTCGTTCTGGCCGACTGGCTCGTTTGAAAGCAGCCAGCCCAAACTTGGCTAATCGTAATATTTTAAGAATTCCGGACGGACCCTGTGACAGCTTTATGTTTGGAGATCTCTCAGAGGGTTTTATGGGCATGTGCAGGTGTGTGTGTGTGTGTGTGTGTGTGTGTGTGTGTGTGTGTGTGTGTGTGTGTGTGTGTGTGTGTGTGTGTGTGTGTGTGTGTGTGTGTGTGTGTGTGTGTGTGTGTGTGTGTGTGTGTGTGTGTGTGTGTGTGTGTGTGTGTGTGTGTTTGAGAGAGAGAGAGAACGAACGAACGAACGAACGAACGAATCTTTTTTAATGAGGGATAAAGAATAAGCACAATACAGGCTTTTTACATCTTGCCCTCGATGAAGCAGAAAAAATAACAATATGTGACTTCAAAATCAACCAACCATCTTAATAGTGAAAAGAATATTAGCCTGAAATACAAAAGGCAATCCAAAAATATGACAGTCAACCTTTCACACACACACACACACACACACACACACACACACACACACACACACACACACACACACACACACACACACACACACACACAAAGAGAAAACAACTTCCAGCAAATACATTTAAAAAAAAAAAAAAAAAAAAAAAGGAGAAGAGAAATGAAGGACGTCAATGAAAGGTGGACAGGTGAACAGTATGTCATGACAAGGTATAGAGAAGGGGTAACGAAGGAATACAAATGAACATTCAAATACATTTAAACATCATTTGTACTTAAATCAAAACAATAATTTTGAAATACGTATAAAGAAGGTTATATGATGTTCTCATTAGTCACACTGTTTAGGAAGCGTAGCATCAGATATCAGAAGTATTTTTTTTTGAAAACGTTTAGACTAGAAATTACATTAAATGAAGACACTAGGTCATTCCACAAACAACCACCAGAGTAAATGAGGCTAGATTTAAAAAGATCAATCCTCGGTAGGGGTATCTGAATCTTTCTGATATTGCGAATCAGGTTCGTTTTAAATTTATTTTTCAAAGTTGGTGGTGCTTGATTGGACATTATCTTAAACATGAAAATTGCTTTGTTATAAGTGAGTTTCCATTTTAGAGGCAAAATGTCTAAACGTTTATAATCAGAGGGAGTTACAGTTGTAGATTTGAGAAGAACGAGTTTCACAGCCCGTCTATGAAGACTGAAGAGTGGTTTTAATACGTTATAACTGGCCGAATCCCACAATGTAGAAGAGTAATTCAAATGAGATTCAATGTACGAAGTAAAAAAACAGCTTACGACAATGCTGGTCTAAGAAATATTTTAGTTTTGAAAGCTGGTGAATCTTTTGAGACAGACGTTTGCAAAGCATTGTGACATGAGAAGACCATGACAAATTATTGTCTACAATGACACCAAGGGCTTTATGATGATCAACTTCTTCAACTATTTCATTATTTATACTAAGAGATAGGGAATCATAAGAAATATTTTGACGCTTTTGTCTGGTGGTTATTATCAAGTACTTCGTTTTCTGAGGATGGAGACACATGTGATTGAGTTCAGACCATATGATTAATTTGTTTATACTTTCTTGTAAACTTGCATATACATTTTCAATTCTTTTATGACTAAAGAGAGAGAGAGAGAGAGAGAGAGAGAGAAGAGAGAGAGAAGAGAGAGAGAGAGAGAGAGAGAGAGAGAGAGAGAGAGAGAGGTGTGTGTGTGTGCGTGTGTGTGTGTGTGTGTGTGTGTGTGTGTGTGTGAGAGAGAGAGAGAGAGAGAGAGAGAGAGAGAGAGAGAGAGAGAGAGAGAGAGGAGGAGAGAGAGAGGAGAGAGAGTATCGGTTGTTGCGCGCGGTTTGGAGCTTCTTATTTCATCCAGTATCCCGCCATATTCAAGAACTTAAAAGCACCTCGGGTGGTTTTCTTTCTTTTTTGTTTTCCCTTTTTTAATTCCTGGTTTTTTTCTTTGTGCTAGTTGGGTCCGGATATTTGCAGTTTCAATGTTGCAAAAGCAAAGTTGCAGCTAACATGTGTTTTATGATACTGAAAGTAGCACTTCTGTCCAGCCAATCTCTTTCACTCGAGCGGTGGTTTGGTAGATTGTATATTTTCGCAGATGAAACGTTTGCAAGCAGTCTCAATAAACAAACTCATTGACACGAGTTCACCCCTGAGAAAACTAAAATGAACAAAGAAAAATACGTGAAGTTCCAGAAACAAAGAAGCAGACCATACAGAAAGGTCAGACATTGATAATCATTCCGGCGCAACTGATAATTCCATAGACACCAGAACAACAAGAAAAAGACGCAAGCTCTCGCTAGTTGCCTTATGTACATGCATAAAATATAAGGCGACCTATGATGCACGATTTGTGTGATCACACAAAAAAGACAACAAAAGGTTAAGAAAAAAGGGATAGGGGTGGGGTGGGAAAGGCGAAAGAAGAGAGCAGAAAAAAATGGTCATCAAAGGTATAGCCCAGCCGACTGCAAAGTATATGAAGCACCCCCTTCCCCCCTTGTATTGCACCCCCTCCCCCCCCCCCCCCCCCCCCCCCCGAAAATAAAAGATGTTTCGTGGAGTGTTTGCAGATGGCGCAAAAACAGAAACAAACAAAAAAGCAAAACATACAATAACAACAAAAATAAAGAAAGAAAGAAAAACCCAGTGGCAAACTTTCGGGTATATATAAAAACAACACTACTATAAGCTGGTACACTTTTTTTTTCTTAGAAGATAGTTAAAACAAAACAAAGGAACGGATATAAACAGAAATACTTGGTTAAAACAGAACAGACGAAGGGAGATAAATAGAACACCCATCAACCACTCTAAAATACTTGGTTAAAACAGAACAGACGAAGGGAGATAAATAGAGCACCCATCAACCACTCTAAAATACTTGGTTTAAAACAGAACAGACGAAGGGAGATAAATAGAGCACCCATCAACCACTCTAAAATACTTGGTTAAAACGGAACAGAGGAAGGGAGATAAATAGAGCAGCACTTAACCAATCATTCCAGAGTACTTGGTTTTCCCTGTAAGTTTCAAAACGGAGTAACTGAGGGCGGAAAATGAAGCAAAATTTAGAAAGGCGGGGGGAGGGGGGGGGGGGGGGGGGGGGGGCTAGTTACCGCCAAGGACATAGTGTGTGTGAAACAACAACGGTGTTTGTAGCTTGTTTTGTAGAATAGTATTACATATTTGTGACGGTAGTGATTATGGTGGATTGATATTAGTGCTTAATGGGGCCAACGAAAAAAAAAAAAAGGAAAAAAGAATAATAAATAAATAAATAAACGACTTTAATGGTGGTGATAGTGATGATAGTAATTATGTGTGGGTAGTTGTATGCGGGGGTGTGGGTAATGCTAATAAAATCAGATGTACGGGAAAAATGAAATAAAAAGATAATGAAAAAAAAGAAAAATAAAATAAAATAAATTTTAAAAATATATTTAAAAAATTTTCCAAAAGATACAATAAAGATGAAAATAAAAATAAAATAAAATGAAATAAAATAAATGGAGGGTGACTGCAACTTCTGTATGAAGTGTGTAGTGGGAGTATGGTGGTGGTTGTGTGTGTATGTATGTGTGTGTGTGTGTGTGTGTGTGTGTGTGCGAGTGTGTGTGCGTGTGTGTGTGTGTGTGTGTGTGTGTGTGTGTGTGTGTGTGTGTGTGTGTGTGTTGGTGAAGATATTGCCAACTGGTGTTTAAGTGGTGGATGTGTATACTTGTGTTACTGTTGGATGTTGAAGCCTTGGGGCTGTAACGTACCAAGTTTGGCAATGAGATGGCACTCTTGTGCTGTACGTTCAAAGCTGTCACTCTGTGATTGCCAGAGTGCCAAGACTTTCACATGGTTGATGTTGTGTTGGGGGTGGTTGAAATGTAGGGCAACGGGTTTGGGTCGGTGATGGCGGATGTCAGCCAGGTGTTCAGAGGTGCCTGTCTTAAGTGTGCATGATGTTTCACCTATATAGATCTTACCACACAGCTGGCGGTGGATAGCGTATACAATGTTGTGGCTCCGACAGGAGAACGTGCGTTTAATTGTGAAGGAGTCTTTGGGGCCCTGTAGGATGGAGTCTGGTTTGTTGAGAGGTCAGATTTTGCAGTTAGGTTTTGAGCAGGGATGAGTACCTGGGGGTATAGGTGTGGAGATTCTGTTCAATTTGGACTGCACGAGAAGATCTTTTAGATTTTTATCACGTTTGAACGTGATCATGGATCTGGTATGGAAGGCAGAGCTTGCGGTTTTGTACAATGTGCCAACTGGATTTGAGAATCCTGCAAATGGGGAGGGTGTGTGCGTGGAGAGGAGGTAGGCGGTGGGTCTGTCTCTTTTGGATGCTGGGTTCTGGATATGGCTGTGGTGCGGCTGAGAGCTTCTTTGATGATGGAACTTGGGTATCCATGATTTGTTAAAAAATCTGACATTTTGGCTGCTTGTATAGTGAAGTCTTCTTCCTGGAGCAAAGTCTGCGAAGACGGATAAATTGTGAGTATGGAATGCTGTCTTTAGCGTATGGGTGGTGGGAGGATGCGTAGTCTAGGTATGCATGTGCATCAGTGGGTTTGTAGAAAATGGAAGTTTTGAGTAGGCCATCTTCGAGGGAGATGGTGATGTCCAGGAAGTTAACTGACTGTGAAATGGTGTAGGTTAGTTGGATGGATGGATGGAAGGTCTGGGCAAAGTTGAGGAAGTTGAGATCTTGTTTGGGCATGGATGTGGCTCCCAGTCCATTATCAATGTACCGTTTGTACAATTCCGGTGTGGGGCCTGTATATGTGGTTAGTAGGGGGTGTGCCAAGTGTCCCATGAAGAGGAAGGCACAGGATGGTCCCATTTTGGTGCCCATAGCAACACCACTAATTTGTGAAAACGTGTGATTGTTGAAACAAATAATTTGTGAGAATGTGTGATTGTTGATGGAAGTCTGACCAAGAGGAAAACGCAAGCGAGTATCAAGTAATACATTGACTGTGTTCTGTGTTTCCCATTAGCTCGGCCAGTGGTGCAGCACTTAAGTCCAGTACACGTTGACAGTTCGAACCAGGCCAATGTCTGACGTCAGACTGGCCTTCGTGCTGCCCGTCTTCAATGTCTTGTCGTTCTGGTGGCATCGGTGTGGTGTTAGATCGGTCCCTTGGGCCATCTCCTTTGCAATTTTCATATCCTGTGTGCCATTAGCACCCTGACGTAGATATGCAAGTCAAGATTTCAATGCAGTGTGAGAGTAGGCACACACGCTTGTGTCAAACTATAGAACCTGGTCGTTTCTTTGTACCCCCCTTTGTCACACACACAATCACACAAACGTCATGTCTCAGATCCTGTGGTCTTTAACCATTCTCTCCAGCCGCGGTGACCGGCGATTGGTCTTTCCTGTAAACAATGCTACAGCTTCACGTTCCCATAGCACGAATGGTCTTCCCTGTAAACAATGCTACAGCTTCACGTTCCCAAAGCACGAATGGTCTTTCCTGTAAACAATGCTACAACTTCACGTTCCCATAGCACGAATGGTCTTCCCTGTAAACAATGCTACAGCTTCACGTTCCCATGGCACGAATGGCCTTTCCTGTAAACAATGCTACAGCTTCACGTTCCCATAGCACGAATGGTCTTTCCTGTAAACAATGCTACAGCTTCACGTTCCCATAGCACGAATGGTCTTTCCTGTAAACAATGCTACAGCTTCACGTTCCCATAGCACGAATGGTCTTTCCTGTAAACAATGCTACAGCTTCACGTTCCCATAGCACGAATGGCCTTTCCTGTAAACAATGCTACAGCTTCACGTTCCCATAGCACGAATGGCCTTTCCTGTAACAATGCTACAGCTCAGCTTCTCGTTCCCATAGCACGAATGGTCTTTCCTGTAAACAATGCTACAGCTTCAAGTTCCCTTAGCACGAATGGCCTTTCCTGTAAACAATGTTACAGCTTCACGTTCCCATAGCATGCTGGCTGAAGGGACAGTGAACTGTCAGAGATTCAGACTACAGCGTGACAGGGGGAGCCTATCCTCTCCTTCCGCCGCTTTTAACCTTTGAACCGACTCAGGTACCCATGAAGAGGGTGGACAGAAAGGATTTTCCAGCTCATAGGGTCTGATTAGGGGAACGTACTCCGGAGCTGGAAAGCCATTGTTCGGGTTTTCTTCTCCAATGAAGTCCCCTTCTCTATTACATAAACACGCCACCTTGGTGACCCCAGTGGCCGTTTCTTGCCCACAGCCACGCCTGTGGCGGATTGATTCGTTGCAAACCTTCGGTATTAGCAGACTGATCAGGACAGGTGGTGCGTGCACGTGCGCGTGTGCATGCGTGTGTGTGCGTGTGGTATACATGGTAAACTTTAGTATTGGCTTTCTCACAGCATATACAAGTGTAGAACGATCAGTACTGACTTTTCAAGCCCTATTCTGCAGGAAGACGTCACCAAATGACAAATGACATCTGTGATACACACTCAACAATATCATCAAACATTTCCTTAAGGATAGCACGTTTGGAATGGGAGAGAGAGAGAGAGAGGGAAGTGGGAAGAGAAATGGGGAGATGGAGGGGGTGGTGATACCTAATTGTCTACGGCGAGTATTTTAGGCAAACTTGATCAATGTCAAATGTGACCGGGACCCGAGGGTATAAAATTCAGATATTTAACAACAACAACAAGAAAGAAACTACAACCGACAACAAACGATTCTTTTGATCCTGATCTTGGCTGGAAATCAACAGGACACAACAAATTGTTTTGACTTGACATTCTTCGAAGGCCATCGTTAAACAACCGATCATTTTTATCTCCACCTCGGTAGAGAGTCACACCAAGAGACGGAAAACTAAATCTTTCAATCGACTTTTCAAGGAAACGGACAAATAAGTGTTTTAAACTTGGGTGACCAGAAAAAGGCTGACAAAAAATTTACGTTGAAGACCTTGTGCTTACTTAGGAGGTCATCAAAATATTTTCGAAAAGAGTATGGCTCCTACATTAAAGAGCTAGTTGCCGATGCAGACTTCTTAACAGTTTGTCCATTTCCCGATCTGCTGTTATAAATGTAAATATCGGATGAAATAGATACATTGTAAGTTCGCAGCAAAGAACTGCAAATCAATTTCATATAAGCCGGGTTGAATGTGCGTGTACTTTTTTCCAATCGTTCAGCATAATTTCAGTCTGTTCTTCGGCTCGTCTTGCTCACATCTTTCAATGCCCCGTCCCAACTCGTCCTTACATGGACATGTAGCACTTTCTTTTTGCGTTCACACACACATAGACCATTTTATTGCGGTAATAAGAAATAAAGCATCCAAACATCAAACTGTATCACCACAACACATAATGTATAAAAATTTGTCCCCTCGTAACATCAGTAAGGTTTACTTTCAGCGGCAGCTTTTATCTGTAACTATTAAATACAATTAAAAAAACACAAGCTCCAGTACAAAATGTGGTCAAGGTGTCTCCGTTAATACCCCGCCTTTTTCCCCAGGGAAAGGCAAAGAAATGTCTGACACAAACTATAGAATTTACGTGGGTAAAAGACCATGAATTGGTAGAGCGTGCGCGCACACACGCACGCACGCACGCACGCACGCACGCACGCACGCACGCACGCACGCACGCACGCACACACACACACACACACACACACACACACACACACACAATGTGCGAAAAAACGCGCAGATGGCAATAACAGCGAGTCTGGTTATCTGCAGCAATGGGTAGGAGGGGGGAGGGGGGGGGGGGGGGGCACATTTTCAGGGTCACTCACGTGCGTGTAAATACAATTTTCGGTTTTAGGTATCAATGGTTCAACAATCAAAAACATCATTAGATGACAGATAAAAACGGTACATACCCCGTCTTAACTCCCTTTACAACACACTGCTCAGTTGCTGTCACAAAAGGCAAGGTTGATGTACCCAGAACAATGGGATAAACGCCAATGCTCCAACACAAAGCAAGCAGTGCATCTTCATGATTAGACGAACATCAATTCTTATATTACAAATGAATTTTACACACAAAACCCATTCGATTCACTTCCAGCATTAAGTCAGACAGTACTTCAGATCACACCAGTTTGCATGCGCGCGTCCCCCCTTAGCCCATCCTCCATCCACACACACACACGCTCGCACGCACGCACGCACGCACGCACGCACACACACACACATACACACACACACACACACACACACACACACACACACACACACACACACACACACACACACACATACACACACACTGACTGACTGACTGAAACCATTTACTGTCAGATTAACATATTGTTGTACTGACATTTAAAGAGACCTTAATAAATTAATGAGAAACGAAAATAATACAAATGACATCTGAATGCACACAAATCATAAAGGAAAATTAACAGGGAAACATTTAACATTTATAAGTGAAATAATCAAATCAGAAATTGTAACAATAAAACAAATTACATCTTAACTGTACTCAAAATAAAACATCTCTCTCTCTCTCTCTCTCCTCTCTCTCTCTCTTCTCTCTCTCTCTCTCTCAGAACACCATAAAAAGAAAGAAAAGAACCCCCCTCCCCCCCCCACACACACAAAAAACACACAACCCAAACACACACACACACACACACACACACACACACACACACACAACACACACACACACACACACACACTCCGCCCACCCAAAGCAGTGCAGTGTCGTTTTCGGTGGTTGGCCCCTCTGACGATGGAGTTTCTATCGACTGCTGCCTGTGCAGTCCATGCCTACACTGAGGCTGCAGGGAACGACGGCCATGGGTGTGGCTTACAACATGGTAGTGAGATGGAGTTCTGTTATAGCCAGCCCACCACACTGGCCTTTCCAAGTCTGTCCCTAAGAGAGAGAGAGAGAGAGAGGAGAGAGAGGAGAGAGAGAGAGAGAGAGAGAGAGAGAGAGAGAAGAGAGAGAGAGAGAAGTTCCATTCCGAAAAAGAAACAGCACAACCGTTAAACTTTCTGTAGAACCACTAAAAAAAACAAAACATGGCCGCTAAATTTTCGACATGCTTAAGGTAGATAAAGCTAAGCTACTATAAGGGAGGTAGATAAAGCTAAGAAGGGAGGCAGATAAAGCTAAGAAGGGAGGCAGATAAAGCTAAGCTATGATAAGGAGGCAGATAAAGCTAAGCTATAAGGGAGGCAGGTAAAGCTAAGCTATAAGGAGGCAGATAAAGATAAGCTATGAT
The DNA here is from genome assembly GCA_018398815.1 of Conus ventricosus. Classification (NCBI taxonomy): domain Eukaryota; kingdom Metazoa; phylum Mollusca; class Gastropoda; order Neogastropoda; family Conidae; genus Conus; species Conus ventricosus. The sequence continues at coordinate 112,317,267 of CM031596.1, forward strand.
AAGGGGGGCCGATAAAGCTAAGCTATAAGGGAGGCAGATAAAGATAGCTATGATAAATGAGGCAGATAAAGATAAGCTATGATAAGGGGGCCGATAAAGCTAAGCTATAAGGGAGGCAGATAAAGCTAAGCTATGATAAGGGAGGCCGATAAAGCTAAGCTATAAGGGAGGCAGATAAAGCTATGATAAGGGAGGCAGATAAAGCTAAGCTATAAGGGAGGCAGATAAAGCTATGATAGGGGAGGCAGATAAAGATAAGCTATAAGGGAGGCAGATAAAGCTAAGCTATGATAAGGGAGGCAGATAAAGCTAAGCTATGATAAGGGAGGCAGATAAAGCTAAGCTATGATAAGGGAGGCAGATAAAGCTAAGCTATGATAAGGAGGCAGATAAAGATAAGCTATAAGGGAGGCAGATAAAGCTAAGCTATGATAAGGGAGGCAGATAAAGCTAAGCTATGATAAGGGAGGCAGATAAAGCTAAGCTATGATAAGGGAGGCAGATAAAACTAAGCTATAAGGGAGGCAGATAAAGCTAAGCTATGATAAGGGAGGCAGATAAAGCTAAGCTATGATAAGGGAGGCAGATAAAGCTAAGCTAATGATAATGGGGGCAGATAAAGCTAAGCTATGATAAGGGAGGCAGATAAAGCTAAGCTATGATAATGGGGCAGATAAAGCTAAGCTATGATAAGGGGGCAGATAAAGCTAAGCTATGATAAGGGAGGCAGATAAAGCTAAGCTATAAGGGAGGCCGATAAAGCTATGATAAGGGAGGCAGATAAAGCTAAGCTATAAGGGAGGCAGATAAAGCTAAGCTATAAGGGAGGCAGATAAAGCTAAGCTATGATAAGGGAGGCAGATAAAGCTAAGCTATGATAAGGGAGGTAGATAAAACTAAGCTATGATAAGGGAGGTAGATAAGGCTAAGCTATGATAATGGGGCAGATAAAGCTAAGCTATGATAAGGAGGCAGATAAAGCTAAGCTATAAGGGAGGCAGATAAAGCTAAGCTATAAGGGAGGCAGATAAAGCTAAGCTATAAGGGAGGCAGATAAAACTAAGCTATGATAAGGGAGGTAGATAAGGCTAAGATATGATAAGGGAAGCAGAAAAGCTAAGCTATAAGGGAGGCAGATAAAACTAAGCTATGATAAGGGAGGCAGATAAAGCTAAGCTATGATAAGGGAGGCAGATAAAGCTAAGCTATAAGGGAGGCAGATAAAGCTAAGCTATGATAGGGGAGGCAGATAAAGCTAAGCTATGATAAGGAGGCAGATAAAGCTAAGCTATAAGGGAGGCAGATAAAGCTAAGCTATGATAAGGGAGGCAGATAAAGATAAGCTATGATAAGCGAGGCAGATAAAGATAAGCTATGATAAGGAGGCAGATAAAGCTAAGAAGGGAGGCAGATATAGGTAAGCTATGATAAGGGAGGCAGATAAAGCTAAGCTATGATAAGGGAAGCAGATAAAGCTATGATAAGGGAGGCAGATAAAGCTAAGCTATAAGGGAGGCAGGTAAAGCTAAGCTATGATAAGGGAGGCAGATAAAGCTAAGCTATGATAAGGGAAGCAGATAAAGCTAAGCTATGATAATGGGGGCAGATAAAGCTAAGCTATGATAATGGGGCAGATAAAGCTAAGCTATGATAAGGGAGGCAGATAAAGCTAAGCTATGATAATGGGGGCAGATAAAGCTAAGCTATGATAAGCGAGGCAGATAAAGATAAGCATATGATAAGGGAGGCAGATAAAGCTAAGCTATGATAAGGGAGGCAGATAAAGCTAAGCTATGATAAGGGAGGCAGATAAAGCTAAGCTATGATAAGGGAGGCAGATAAAGCTAAGCTATGATAAGGGAAGCAGATAAAGCTAAGCTATGATAAGGGAAGCAGATAAAGCTAAGCTATGATAAGGGAGGCACATAAGCTAAGCTACAATAAGGGAGGCAGATAAAGCTAAGCTACAATAAGGGAGGCAGATAAAGCTAAGATACAACAACGGTGCTAGACTCTCGTGTGAATTATATCCCCAAGACTTAAACAATGTCAAGAGGTTCCTGCCTGCAAATCTTGGCCGAATGGCTGCCAGTATGGTCAATGGTCTTCCGGTTGAAGGTTCAACTCCCATAGCCTCATGGCTGAAGGAGCAATGACTTGTCAGAGGTTAACTGTGTCAGGACCACGGCATGTGTGGGGCACACCGCCTTCCACTTTGCCCGAACTGAATCAGGTTCCCACTTATTGATGGGTGGACAAGAGGATTTTCATTTATTGATGGGGGGACAGAGAGGATTTTCATTTATTGATGGGCGGACAGAGAGGATTTTCATTTATTGATGGGTGGACAGAGAGGATTTTCATTAATTGATGGGTGGACAGAGAGGATTTTCATTTATTGATGGGTGGACAGAGAGATTTTCATTTATTGATGGGTGGACAGAGAGGATTTTCATTTATTGATGGGTGGACAGAGAGGATTTTCATTTATTGATGGGTGGACAGAGAGGATTTTCATTTATTGATGGGTGGACAGAGAGGATATTCATTTATTGATGGTGGACAGAGAGGATATTCAAGCCGAGAAAATCCGACTCCGTGCGTGACTGGCACTTACGTGTGTGTGTGTGTGTGTGTGTGCGTGTGTGTGTGTGTGTGTGCGTGCGTGCGTGCGTGCGTGCGTGCGTGCGTGCGTGCGTGCGTGCGTGCGTGCGTGCGTGCGTGCGTGCGTGCGTGTGTGTGTGTGTGCGTGTGTACGCCCTGACTATACAACAAAGGCCCTTTCTGCAATATAAGCTCCACAGATTCTGTTTGAACAAGTGATTCTCCAAATCCTGACCTCTCTTCTCCCAGTTCCACACTGTCCAGCTCTCGTGTCCATTAAGAAGGAAGCGAACATTCTCATCGGTCAGCTGAAAAAAAAATAGATGTCTAAAATTTCTCTGGCCCTTCATTCATGGTGACCTCAGCTTTGATGTCCTCTCCACCTCTGTGGCTTTGGTTTGGTTCTGTCGAGGTCACCGGTATCGGCAAGTTTATGGGGGCTGTTGTTGAACGGACTTGGTGGCGCCCTCCGGAGGAAGAGCTCACTCATGCCGACGCCTCGACGAAGCAATTATTGTCGTCAGTAGGGGCTTAGTAGGTGGTGTCATGTGAATGTTGGATTTTAACAGGCACCACTGAACACCATCGAAGCGTCTCGGCAGCGGTGAGTGTCCCCTCCGGTGGGTTGCCTCTTGACGACTTGACATTGACTGCTCCCTGTGGATTGCCGGTGCCGGGACTGCAGCGGGCCGGCCCGGCCTGTGGCTGTGGGCGGGGTGTCGAAATGAGCGGCGTGGGTGTGGCTGTGGATGGGTTGTCGAAATGAGCGGCGTGGGTGCAATGCCACTGAGATGGCACAGACGATGGGACAGCAAAACAAAAACAAAAACTAAAAACTAAAAAGAAAATTAAAGGAAGTGAACATCTGACATCCTGATTTTAAAAAAAATGTAAAACGTTAATTAGGAACTGTAATTCAAAACAGAGAATGTTAAAAAAGGTCAATAGTCTGTCACTATGCACAGCTGATGGTCTATCCCTATGCTCCCATGCCGATGCTAATTGTTAAACTACACGAATCGAACAAACATCTTAACAAATGTATCGGTAGAGTTAACGTCTTTAAAGGAAAAAAAAACCATACACTATTTTAAGCGATTAGATATTAACTCAAAGTAAGGCCAACGGACAATAAAGATAAAAATATTTCAAAACAGATTCATGAAGACTTTGTAGCCGAACACACCTGGGGTAAGTACTTTTGTTTTTTGGAGGGGTGGGGATGGCGATGGAGACAACAACACCCGAAGTGCGGTCCTGACGTCAATAATGATTAAAATAAAGAAAAAGAAAAAAAAGACAGCGTTTCTAACTTTATTACGCCAAATGGGGAAAATATGTAAGGTATGACTGCTTAACAGTCCAGCGTACATAATTGTTCCGCAAACACACGTTGCAGTGGTGAGGTGCGCAGTCAGGTATTGACACAACCCTTCGGCATAAGTCATGGGCAACATGACAGAGGAAACATCATCAGTCTACACCCCCCAGGCTTTCTTTGGTCTGCCTTTAAAGCCGACAACCTTGAAGGGTACCCTGTAGCCCGGCTTGAACACAGGGACACGTGGCAAGAGAGATGCCCGCACCTCGCAAGCTTATGGCGCCTCAGAAAGGCAAAGACAGGTGCTTGACCGCCAGACTACACGCTACACCTTGCTGCCAGAGACACTGGTGTCATCTTCCTGGTGTCTTCTCCCCTGTTCCCTTCCCTCACATGTGCACTCCGGCATGTGATAAAAATGCTGCCAGTGGATGCACATCCTTGGTGATGCCCAGCATGGTCGGTGTTGGACCACATGTCTCTGGCGGGGCGGGAGGATGGGTTGTGTCCCTTGGTGTGAGATACGGACATCCCAATTCAAACTGGTTTTCAACGCTTTCTTTTCTTTTTGGCCGAGATCTTAAACACCAATTCCGGAGAAAATAAAATTTAACGTGAAAATGAAGCGGATGAGAATTGACAGGCCATCTTGAAATCTCCATAACTTAAGTTCATGTAAACCTTATAACTGAGTGCAAAAAAAACATGTAGATCAACCGAAAAATTCAGATGTGTGGATGGATACATCCTGACTCCAGCACGCGCACGTGAGCACACACACAAATATTTGTTCGTTCATCAACACACCCACCCACCCACGCACGCACGCACACACACACACACACACACACACACACACACACACACACACACACACACACACACACACACACACACACACACACACACACACACACTCACACACACACACACACACACACACACACACACACACACACACACATACACGCACGCACGCACGCACACAAGCGCGCGCGTACACATGTAACGCATGTGCACATGCGAGATCTTCCGACTGTGCAATAGTTGTCCAGTTGGATGATTTGGTGGGGTTTCTTAGTTTGACACGAACAACATGGTAACCCAACATGTGTTCTCTCTCTCTCTCTCTCTCTCTCTCTCTCTCTCTCTCTCTCTCTCTCTCTCTCTCTCTCTCTCTCTCTTCTCTTCACACACACGCACACACACACACACACACACACACACACACACACACACACACACACACACACACACACACACACACACACACAACTTCCTTTTGGCTAAAAAGCACCACGTAACGTGGCCGCTCAAGCAGTAAGGGACACTTGCCAATAATCACCTCTGCAATCCGCTACTAGCCCCCTCCTCCCCTCCCCCCCCCTCTTCTGAATCTCCCCTGCTTCTTCCCATCCCCTGCACACACACGTGGGTTCTGACTGTTTACATTGTAGCACACTTTCACATCATTCAACTCTCAGTGTTGACACAGCCCCCTCACGCCGTCCTTCCTTGACAACCTGTCCTCTCTGTCTGTCAGCCACAAGGAGTCATCACAACACAGCATGTCGAGCATCACCAGGTGATCAACCTGTCCTCTCTGTCTGTCAGCCACAAGGCGTCATCACAACACAGCATGTCAAGCATCACCGGGAGATCAGCCTGTCCTCTCTGTCTGTCACAAGACTTCATCACAACACAGCATGTCAAGCATCACCAGGAGATCAACCTTTCCTCTCTGTCTATCAGCCACAAGATTTCATGACAACACAGCATGTCAAGCATCACCAGGAGATCAACCTGTCCTCTCTGTCAGTCACAAGATTTCATGACAACACAGCATGTCAAGCATCACCAGGAGATCAACCTGTCCTCTCTGTCAGTCACAAGACTTCATGACAACACAGCATGTCAAGCATAACCAGATCAACCTGTCCTCTCTGTCAGCCACAAGACTTCATCACAACACAGCATGTCGAGCATCACCAGGAGATCAACCTGTCCTCTCTGTCAGCCACAAGACTTCATCACAACACAGCATGTCGAGCATCACCGGGAGATCAACCTGTCCTCTCTGTCAGCCACAAGACTTCATCACAACACAGCATGTCGAGCATCACCAGGAGATCAACCTGTCCTCTCTGTCAGCCACAAGACGTCATGACAACACAGCATGTCGAGCATCACCAGGAGATCAACCTGTCCTCTCTGTCAGCCACAAGACTTCATCACAACACAGCATGTCGAGCATCACCAGGAGATCAACCTGTCCTCTCTGTCAGCCACAAGACTTCATCACAACACAGCATGTCAAGCATCACCAGGAGATCAATATAGGGTAATGCGCACAACTTGGTTCACGGCCTCACAACACACACACACACACACACACACACACACACACACACACACACACACACACACACACACACACACACACAACACACACACATGTTCAGTGCAGTTGAATTGGACATCGCCAACCTATGACAAATATATGCAGGCTGCAGGGTCACGGTGAACAGTCACAATGACAAAAGTCACATTGACAAAAGTCACAATGACAAAAGTCACATTGACAAAAGTCACAATGACAAAAGTCACATTGACAAAAGTCACAATGACAAAAGTCACAATGACAAAAGCCTGTTGGCGAACTGACAGATCAGTCACCACCAGTCTTTTGCTTTTCTCTTGTGACGGAGCTGCGCCTCCAGAAAATCGGGATTGAAGTCAATCCCCGCTTCCTAACATAGCATTGTCAACATCATCTGACGATTCATGACGCCATCTCAAGCGATTTACACCCCCCTCCCCCGCATCCCCACCCTCCCCTCCCTACAAACAGCCTACTCATCATGTACCGCACTTGCGGTGATATCGTACAATGCCCAATTACTCTTCAACAGCAGAAGATCCGCTCAGCTCTAGGATTAGCTTTGGAATGGTTACAAGTGCTTCACACAGAAACAGGTCACCAGTTAGGTATTCGTGGTTCGTACAAAATCAAACTTATTGCCCCAAACCAGTGTCCACGTCTGTCCCTGACCATGTGGAGAGGGGCTGTGGCCAAAGACAGCTGTCTCACAACCGGGTGGCGAAAGGCATGGACCCCGGGCATTGGATTACGCCGTTTCCTCATCATGCAGCGAGTCTCGTCTCTCGGTGCGCTGTCGTCCACTTCCAGCCAGAAAGGATCTCGGGACATCCACACCATGCACGAGTTGTTAGCGTGACGTCACTGCTGTTCCAGGGTCCTTGGAATCATCAGGATGTTAGCATGTTGTCAGTGTCAGGACACGAGAAGCTTCACTTAAAAAAAAAATAAAAAAAATAAATGAAAAAACAAACAAACAACACCATACACAGTTATTTGGCATGAAGAATCGTTCATCAACAACAGGACACAAATTAATTAATCTGGATTCAAACTAAAATCCCAACACACACACACACACACACACACACACACACACACACACACACACACACACACACACACACACACACACACACACACACACCGTTGTCTGAGCTCTGTCTACGTACGATCACACACTGTTCCCTACTGCGCTCTTTGCCCGACAACCATCATTGAACCGCCGATCTGTTGTTGTTGTCCAGCAGGTGGTCAGTGCACGCGGTGTCCCCCACGTCAGTGCTGGCCGCGCACGACCCGTACTGACCGGTCCACAGCGAGGACTGGGCCGCGGGCTGGGCGGGCGACAGGCGGACACTGACCGGCCCGTAGCTGGCCAGCACGGGGTAGGCCCCCTTCACGTCATTGCTCTGCTCACAGTCGTCGCCCGCGTCCAGCGAGTTGTGCTTGGACATGAAGGTGGACTGGAAGTGTGAGCGCATGAGGGCGGTGATCCGTCTCCGCTCGTGCAGCCCATCCTTCATGCGGTTCTCGTCCCTCTTGCGCAGGTACCGCTCCCGGTGTCGGCGGTGGTAGCACCAGAAGTTGGCGCCCAGGAAGACGATGAAGAGCAGCGCGATCAGCACGTAGGGGATCCACAGCAGCCGGGACGGCGACGCCGGGCTCACGTCAGCGGATACGGAAGTGATGTTGCCTGGGGCCGACATGGACGATGAGGGCAGCAGGGCGGGGGTGAGGCATCCCTCGATCTGCACACAGGAAGGGGAAGGGGGAGGGGGGGAGGGGATGTAAGTAAGCCACAGCGGTAAACGTCATCATCGCACCATGCTGACTGCAATGGGTTTGACTGTGATGAGAAAACACCAACCAAAGCAAAACACCCGAACTACAACAACAACAACAACAACAACACAAACACATCTTATCCCGTGGACTCGGGATTCATACCCCATCACAAGCTGATGACAAAAGAAACAAGGCATACTATTTCATCAGACACAGCCATGATGATGATGTAACCTGTTTGATCAAAACAGTCGACTTGTATGTATGGCTGTCTTCAACTCAATTAATTATCACATTCTCAGTCCTATCTAAAGTCTGGAACACACGTGCGTACGTATGTATGTGAACAAATAATGTATATATACATGTATGTATGAAGAGGATTAAGTAAGTAAATACATGTATGTCTCTACTATGAAGTCGAGTCCTTCACAACCACCACACAGCAGGAATGATTGAAGAGTCTGAGAGCGATGCAGGCACTTAGCTGTAGCAGCCTAGTCCTCCCCCCCTACCCCTCCCCCCCCCCCCCCCAGCCCTCATTCAACAGCGACCTTCATTTCTGCACAACAAAATCGACTCTGGATGGGCAAAAAAAAAAGAAGTTCAAAATACAGAATACAGAATTCAACAGTTCGCATAGCAGTCAATCAAGGGTTTCATATCTATACTTTAATGTCGCTCTCTCTCTCTCTCTCTCTCTCTCTCTCTCTCTCTCTCCTCCTCTCTCTCTCTCTCTCTCTCTCTCTCACACTCACTCTCTCTCTCTCTGTTATCTCAATTAAAGCGCTACGTCAACAGTAATGTGCTTAAACTTTTCTTCAATGCACACATAATGTCACGTATAAATTACGCCTCAACAGTGTGGGACGGCAGTAGTGACGTCCACAAAAAAAGGCTGAATTCTCTCCATAGACGTGCAGCAAAGCTACTCCATCCAGCTGTATCTGTAACAACAGACGAAAAACTAAAAGTGCTGAACATACTTCCTCTGAATAGGCAATTGGAATTCAACAAGGCATCATTTATGTTTACAATCTTGACAGATACTATGCCATGTTATATCAATGCCCTTTTTACAAGATCGAACAGCTTTTCTGGCTCGACGAAATTCCTTCTTCCCTACCCACGCATTGATCTATACAAAACAAGCCTGGCTTACTCTGGACCATATGTCTGGAACTCACTTCCACCGAATCTACAAAACATGAATACTTTAAAACCTTTCAAGGAACATTTGCATAAACATTTTATGTCTCAGTAGTTAAATTATTCGATTACAATGATTAGCGTCCATTCGCTAAGCCTTCTGTGAACAATACTTTGAATAAATCGTCTCAACATAAAACCTACTCCGTTAAAATCGCTCATCCCCACTCCCACTCTGTCTACCATCCCTTTTCTCCTCCCCCTACCTACCATTCTCTCTTCCCCACCCTCCTCTGACCTCTCTCTCTCTCTGTAGTTTTTGTTTGTTTGTTTGCTTGTAAGTTTCCTTTTGTTTTACCATCCCCCATCTCATTAGTGCTTTTATGAGCAGTTTGCTTGCATTGTAGAATTAGATTATCATGTTGGTATGTTGAATTGTCTGTATGAATGATATGTGCTGAAATAATGTATGCATGACAAGGACAGATTGTAAGACTAGGCTTTGGCCTAAAATCTTCATCCTTGGGTATTAAAGATCAATCAATCAATCAATCAATCAATCAATCAATCAATCAATCAATCAATCAATCAATCTCTCTCTCTCACTCTCTCTCTCTCTCTCTCTCTCCTCTCTCTCTCTCTCTCTCTCTCTCTCTCTCTTCATCCCCTGCTTCTGTAAGGGAAAATTTTTATCAATATAAGAGACAGTAAATAGTCTTTGGGGCCTCATCTGAGACTATAGACTCGAACCTGAAACACCTCCACGTGACCTTTCAGGCCTTACAGCTCACACGTGAGTCCGTCACTGCGCCAGTAAAGACAGTGCCGTTCCTGTCATGTTCCACTGTCTGCTGGGAACCACCCCCCATGTACCTTCACAGGCATGTGAGACATTGGAACCACCCCCATGTACCTTCACAGGCATGCGAGACATTGGAACCACCCCCCATGTACCTTCATAGACATGTGAGACATTGGAACCACCCCCATGTACCTTCATAGACATGTGAGACATTGGAACCACCCCCCATGTACCTTCATAGACATGTGAGACATTGGAACCACCCCCCATGTACCTTCACAGACATGTGAGACATTGGAACCACCCCCCATGTACCTTCATAGACATGTGAGACATTGGAACCACCCCCCATGTACCTTCACAGGCATGCAAGACATTGGAACCACCTCCCATGTACCTTCATAGACATGTGAGACATTGGAACCACCCCCCATGTACCTTCATAGACATGTGAGACATTGGAACCACCCCCCCCATGTACCTTCATAGACATTAGAGACATTGGAACCACCCCCCATGTACCTTCACAGGCATGTGAGACATTGGAACCATCCCCCATGTACCTTCATAGACATGTGAGACATTGGAACCACCCCCCATGTACCTTCATAGACATGTGAGACATTGGAACCACCCCCCATGTACCTTCATAGACATGTGAGACATTGGAAACACCCCCCATGTACCTTCATAGACATGTGAGACATTGGAACCACCCCCATGTACCTTCATAGACATGTGAGACATTGGAACCACCCCCCATGTACCTTCATAGACATGTGAGACATTGGAACCACCCCCCATGTACCTTCATAGACATGTGAGACATTGGAACCACCCCCCCTGTACCTTCATAGACATGTGAGACATTGGAACCACCCCCCATGTACCTTCATAGACATGTGAGACATTGGAACCACCTGGCATGTATCTTCATAGACATGTGAGACATTGGAACCACCTTGCATGTACCTTCATAGGCATGTGAAACATTGGAACCACCTTGCATGTACCTTCACAGGCATGTGAGACATTATAACCACCTGGCATGTATCTTCATTGACATGTGAGACATTGGAACCACCCCCCATGTACCTTCATAGACATGTGAGACATTGGAACCACCCCCCATGTACCTTCATAGACATGTGAGACATTGGAACCACCTGGCATGTACCTTCATAGACATGTGAGACATTGGAACCCCCCCCCCATGTACCTTCATAGACATGTGAGACATTGGAACCACCTGGCATGTACCTTCATAGACATGTGAGACATTGGAACCACCCCCCCATGTACCTTCATAGACATGTGAGACATTGGAACCACCTGGCATGTACCTTCATAGACATGTGAGACATTGGAACCACCTTGCATGTACCTTCACAGGCATGTGAGACATTGGAACCACCTGGCATGTACCTTCACAGGCATGTGAGACATTGGAACCACCTTGCATGTACCTTCACAGGCATATGAGACATTAGAACCACCTGGCATGTACCGTCACAGGCATGTGAGACATTGGAACCACCTTGCATGTACCTTCACAGGCATATGAGACATTGGAACCACCTGGCATGTACCTTCACAGGCATGTGAGACATTGGAACCACCTGGCATGTACCTTCACAGGCATATGAGACATTGGAACCACCTGGCATGTACATTCACAGGCATGTGAGACATTGGAACCACCTTGCATGTACCTTCACAGGCATGTGAGACATTGGAACCACCTGGCATGTACCTTCACAGGCATGTGAGACATTGGAACCACCTGGCATACCTT
>CM031596.1:112334105-112341605 GCA_018398815.1 Conus ventricosus
CATTCAGATGACTGCCCATGTTACATTCCATTCAGATGACTGCCCATGTTACACAACGCTCTGGTGTGACTGTCCATGTTACATTCCACTCAGATGACTGCCCATGTTACATTCCATTCAGATTACTGCCCAAGTTACACAACACTCTGGTGATTGCCCAGGTAACATTCCATTCAGATGACTGCCCATATTACATTCCATTCCGGTGACTGCCCTTGTTACATTCCATTCAGATGACTCCCCATATTACATTCCATTCAGATGACTATCCATGTGACACAACACTCTGGTGACCGCCCATGTCACATTCCATTCAGATGACTGCCCATGTTACATTCCATTCAGATGACTGCCCATGTTACATTCCATTCAGATGACTGCCTATGTTACATTCCATTCAGATGACTGCCCATGTTACATTCCATTCAGATGACTGCCCAGGTTACATTCCATTCAGATGACTATCCATGTTTCACAACACTCTGGTGACCGGCCATGTCACATTCCATTCAGATGACTGCCCATGTTACATTCCATTCAGATGACTGCCCATGTTACATTTCATTCAGATGACTACCCATGTTACATTCCATTCAGATGACTGCCCATGTTACATTCCATTCAGGTGACTGCCCATGTTACATTCCATTCAGATGACTGCCTATGTTACATTCCATTCAGGTGACTGCCCATGTTACATTCCATTCAGATGACTGCCCATGTTACATTCCATTCAGATGACTGCCCATGTTACATTCCATTCAGATGACTGCCCATGTTACACAACACTCTGGTGACTGCCCATGTTACATTCCATTCAGATGACTGCCCATGTTACACAACACTCTGGTGACTGCCCATGTTACATTCTATTCAGATGACTGCCCATGTTTCATTCCATTCAGATGACTGCCCATGTTACACAACACTCTGGTGACTGCCCATGTTACATTCCATTCAGGTGACTGCCCATGTTACATTCTGTTCAAATGACTGCCCATGTTACAGCCCATGTTACACTCCATTCAGATGACTGCCTATGTTACATTCCATTCAGATGACTGCTCATGTTACATTCCATTCAGATGACTGCCATGTTACATTCCCTTCAGATGACTGCTCATGTTACATTCTATTCAGATGACTGTTCATGTTACATTCTATTCAGATGACTGTCCATGTTACATTCCATTCAGATGACTGCCCATGTTACATTCCATTCATTTGCGTCTTTACTGCCCGCCTCAGCATGGCAGTACAGCATCAGAAACCTCACAACAACCTCACCATCTAGCCCGCGCTTAGCATCCTAGGTTGGTTACCCCTGTCTGGCATTTTATCTTCGAGGAATGTGGAAGTTAAACTTGAATCCAGGCTTTGAAGACGGGTTCACTGACCTTCTTCTTTCCATAGTGACAGTGGACTGATGGCACGGAACCCAGCCTTTTAACGTGGTTGTGGAATCCACGGTGCCACAAAACAGACGACAGGCGGTGGTTTGGCTTCTCCTTGTCCAACACCACGGCTGATCTGCATGCTTTACTGTAACCACCCTCTCCTTGTCCAACACCACGGCTGATCTGCATGTTTCACTGTAACCACCCTCTCCTTTTCTCTTGGCTTTTAGATCTCTAGTGATTGCTCGTTCTTCACTTCTGTTTTCCTGCGAGTTGTTTCTCTTGCCTAAGGAAGACCTGAGATGTCGAAACGCGTCATGTTTTGTCCTGTTATATGTTTGTCTGTGTTATTTGGCGGAGTAATCTTAAATACCTTTTAAAATTCTTAGATTCCTTCATACCATTCTCAAGAGCAGCCATTTTTCTGAATAATCTTATGCTGCACGTCTAAGGTCTCTGATAATGTAAAACGATATGACGTGTACGAAGAAACTGTAAAAGCTGTTGGTGAATAAAATGACATTGTTAACCGAGAAATGAGCACAGGCAAAAAAGTGAATGAGAGAATCCCAACAATATGTCAAACAATACACTAATGAACTAGCTGTTCAACTATTCATCACATCAGCAAGCAAGCAAAAAAAAAAAAGGAGGGGGGAGGGGGGGGGGGGGGGGGAAGAAAAAGAAATTAATCAATCAGCTAGTCAGTCAGTCAACGACCCAATAAGTCAAGAAATAAATGTCACTTGTTCAGGAGCACATCAGCGAGTCATCAAACGTCGACAGATTTGCCCGGCAGCTGTGCCGCTGCCTTGCTGCTAACACACCCCATTATCTCCCCTGCCGTCACCGGGGCCGTGTGGAGCCTGCCTCGCTTGGCCGGGAAAGGTCACGTGTCTAATTCCGTCCAGACTCTCTCTCCGGGGCTGCTCTTCATCAGCCATCTATTCAAAACAGGTGTGGTGTCATTCCGTCCAGACTGGCAGCGAGCAAAAGAGAGAGAGAAGAGAGAGAGAGAGAGAGAGAGAGAGAGAGAGAGAGAGAGAGAGAGAGAGAGAGAGAGAGAGAGAGACACAGAGAGAGAGAGAGAGAGAGACAGAGAGAGAGACAGAGACAGAGGCGGGGATGAACCAGATGATCCAGATTTACTTCATGAGGGAAAATATACCGATTCAAAACAGGACGTTTCATGTCCTGTCTTTTAAAAAAGTGCCAAGGAATCGGTATAGGAAGGAAGCAAGAATGTGCCTAAACGAACATTGTAAATGTCCAGTTACAGCGGAGGCAGGAGCAGACAGCACCATTCTTGAAAACGAGTCAAAACACACACACACACACACACACACACACACACACACACACACACACACACACACACACACACACACACACACAACGGTTCAAAGAAACGATTATCAATTTTAGATACAATGCGTAACAGTCCTGTTTTGTATTGTAGAAAGAAACTCTAAGGTGAACTTGACAGAAGAAACTTTTCAAAGAAGACTACCTTCTTCTCTTCCCGATCTCCCCAGACACGTGTTTGTGCCCTGAACGCCTTACACTCTATGGAGGCCATTCTCCCTTCTCTTCCCGATCTCCCCAGACACGTGTTTGTGCCCTGAACGCCCTACACTCTATGGGGGCCAGTCTGGATGGAGGTCATGGACTCCCTGATCCCCTGCTCTGGCTGCAATGTGTGCCGGCAATGTCTGGACCACTCAGCATCTCACGGCACTGCCTTCCTACACTACTGTCGGACATGCTACGGGACCCTAAGCTGGTCAAGTTAGGCAGTATGGCGCTGCCTTCCTACACTACTGACTGACATGCTACGGGACCCTAAGCTGGTCAAGTTAGGCAGTATGGCGCTGCCTTCCTACACTACTGACTGACATGCTACGGGACCCTAAGCTGGTCAAGTTAGGCAGTATGGCGCTGCCTTCCTACACTACTGATTGACATGCTAAGGGACCCTAAGTTGGTCAAGTTGGGCAGTATGGCGCTGCCTTCCTACACTACTGTCTGACTGACATGCTAAGGGACCCCTTCCTACACTACTGACTGACATGCTAAGGGACCCTAAATTGGTCAAGTTAAGCAGTATGGCGCTGCCTTCCTACACTACTGTCTGACTGACAGGCTAAGGGACCCTAAGGTGGTCAAGTTAGGCAGTATGAAGTTCAAGTTTGTTCCTCCTCGATCAGATCCTTAATTTCCTTTTGGAGATAATAAAATGTTCTTGACTCGACTTGACTTGAGATCCAGATGGAACTCTTTTTAGCGGCCTCTGCTGTTGCCTTGACGGTTCTCTTGTGCACTTCTCACCACAAATCCCGAGCTGTTTGATGAGAGCATTGGCTGATGAGCTCAGCCAGTCTGTGAGCCTATAAACCCTTCTTGCTCTGATTCCTATGTCCAGGACTTTGACTTGCAAGCAGCTCGCCAGACTAGCATACTTAATTGCTTTTCAGTCTTGTAGACGTGAGCTTCCTCCATACACAACACAACGACAAACATGCCTGTAGACGTGAGCTTCCTCCATACACAACACAACGACAAACATGCCTGTAGACGTGAGCTTCCTCCATACACAACACAACGACAAACATGCCTGTAGACGTGAGCTTCCTCCATACACAACACAACGACACACATGCCTGTAGACGTGAGCTTCCTCCATACACAACACAACGACAAACATGCCTGCGCGTACACCCACCCACTCACCCAACTACACACACATGCACGTTCATCCACCCCCACACCCCTGAGAGAGAGAGAGAGAGAGAGAGAGAGAGAGAGAGAGAGAGAGGAGAGAGAGAGAGAGAGAGAGAGAGAGAGAGAGAGAGAGAGAGAGAGAGAGAGCCAGCCTTGAGAAACATGGTGACTAATGCATCATCTCGAGAGTTCAGATCTAGCCAGAGTAACTTCATTTCCCAAGTAGAATGAAGACAGGAATTCCATCCATGATTCAGAAGTCTTTAGAAGAAAACAGCAGAGAGCAACATCGAATACTTCGACAGAGTCAGCGTTGAGAACATTCTGGCTTTTTTTTTCCGTTTAATTAGTAAGCCACTGGTCGAATAGATTTATAGCCCTTAACCCGGTCTGTGCTTGTTAAGATAAACTGGAAGAATGAAAACGACGAAGGATGTTTGTTCTTGAAAGGTGTAGACAGGAGGGACAAGATGCAGATAGAGGGCTGATCTGTAGTTCGGCAATTCTGTGTTATCATCAGCTTTAGACAGGTATGACTTTGGCGGTTGTAAGAGCTTTTGTAATGTTATTCTCTGATTTGAAAATGCTGTAATACAATATTTCAACATTGACAGAATCTGAGAATTCTAAGACTTTCCCAACAATGCTACTAAGGCCCCTCATGGTTTTTTTTTGTTTAATGAGTATGAGAATAGTTATACATTTCAATAAAAATTTTGAAGAATATCTTATTTATCTTTTTAATACCCCCCCCCCTTTATCGTAATTCAGCAACGTTGCAGGCGTATTTATCTCAGATTCAAACTGACGTGTCTCTAATTAATGTGCTGTACAACGTACATTTTACCGATTAGTTTATCAACATTATCAAAAACAGGTGAACTTTTCGTGCAAAAAATTTGATCTCGAGAACACTTTTTCTGTACTGAAAGCTTAAACTGAATGATTAGGTTTTGTTGTTTTTTGTATTAATTTCGATTCCCTTTTGCCACAAGCAAGTCTTCTAAATTCATGGAAATACCATTCATAATCAAAGTTTGTTTATGTCTTTTTGATACGTAATGCTTTAAGTGGAGTATGCATATTATGAACAGCCAGACTATTGGTGTACAAAAGATCTACAATATCAGCGGGTTTGCAAACAGGCAGACACAAGACTGACAAAGGCAATGAATGTAAAAACAAGTGTGTGTTAAAACTAAACGTTTCGGTATGCGATAAAGCCTTTTTATCATTTGTCGGAACTTTAGCAGAGAGAGAGAGAGAGAGAGAGAGAGAGAGAGAGAGAGAGAGAGAGAGAGAGAGAGAGAGAGAGAGAGAGAGAGAGAGGTGCGGGGCAAGAAGGAGAGAGTGAGTGTCTACATAAAATGGAAGGTGCATCCGATGTCATTTTGATGTACATTTGCACCTATTGTCATAAACATGTTATGGGCTGTTAATGCCATCTATGTCTTGAAGATCTGATGTAATTCAATAGCAAGGGAATCTAATGTCATTTATACGGCAAGGGCACTAAATGTCATATGTCATCATGAGCACCTAGCGTCATTCATATGTCACGGCTATTTCTACAAACCATGTCATGACTTCTGTTTTCGTTCAACAGTATGGGAACCTAATGCCAATTTAATCATGTCATGACATCTATTGTCGTTTAACAGTAAGGGAACCTAATGCCAGTTATGTGGCAGGGGCACCTAATGTCATCTAATGTCATAGGCAGCTGATGTCATAGAGGCTTTTTACTGGGGGCGGAGGGAGGGGGCTCTCTCTCTCTTTTTTTTTAAAGTGTCATTTCAATGGCGGTCCTCTCACGCCGCTCACCTCGCCTCCCGGTCACAGACCTGACCCACGGCAACCCCCAGCAGTCCACAGGTCGCCAGGCCGCCCACCAAAGACCTGATCCACTGCAGCCCCCGGCACTGACAGTCCACAGGTCGCCAGGCCGCCCACCAAAGACCTGATCCACTGCAGCCCCCGGCACTGACAGTCCACACGTCGCCAGGAGGCCGCCCACCAAAGACCTGATCCACTGCAGCCCCCGGCACTGACAGTCCACACGTCGCCAGGAGGCCGCCCACCAAAGACCTGACCCACTGCAGCCCCCGGCACTGACAGTCCACACGTCGCCAGGAGGCCGCCCACCAAAGACCTGATCCACTGCAGCCCCCGGCACTGACAGTCCACAGGTCGCCAGGCCACCCACCAAAGACCTGATCCACTGCAGCCCCCAGCATTGACAGTCCACACGTCGCCGGGCCACCCACCAAAAAAGACCCTGCACTACTGCCCTGTCACTTCGTTGGACTTTGATGGTGCCTGTTCTGGTCCAACAAAGGCAGGACACCACCACCTGAGCCCTGCCCAGGACAATCATTATTGAGGTATTGAGTCAGCATGTAACGCCCCCCCCCCCCCCCCCCTTACAGAGGACGCCTCCACATCCGTCCAATGACAGTCTCGATGAACTCGCCGAAGCCGGTGACCTGTACCCCAAGTCATGGAGGGCACAGACTTGAACAGGAAATCAAAACAGAGGTCACCAAGAGAGTACAGCTGGAAGGAACACAGGATTGCAGACTTTTTCTATGGTGCTCGATGAGGATGACGATGACGAAGACGATGCTAAAGAATTCCATTCTGGTCAAATACAGGGATGCATTTTGCGCTCACCCCCATAATACATACCGGCGTCAACCAGGCCCGAGAGATACGGACACCTGTTATGTTGGTCAGGAAATTTCAGCAACATTTTTAAAGACGCATCCACCGAGTGGATGAATCTCGACTGTGTATTCCCAGTCTTCGAAATACAGCCCAGAGCAAACCCAACCCTGAATAGGATCCGGTCAGGGCAGACAAATCTAACAAATAAATGGCTATGGTGGGAACCGAACACATCACCTACCAGCCCGCAATCCGCGACGTTGACCACAGCACCACGGAGGCTGGCTCTTTATGTCTACTACATGTAACAGGCACATGATGTCATGGCCACAGCGCCATGGAGGCTGGCTCTTTATGTCTACATGTAACAGGCACATAATGTCATGGTCATTTTACGTCATTTATGCCTTGGGCATCTACTGTCATTTTACAGCATGGGAACCAAATGTAATTTATACGTCAGGGGCACCTCGTGTATTGCAGCTTCTGAGGCACTTCATGTCATGGGTATAATAACATCCCAAAATGTCGTCAGCGTCTATGTCGCAGACAGTATTAGGCGCCCTATAGAGCGTTCAATGTGGCAGACAGTATTAGGCGCCCAAAAGAGCGTTCAATGTGGCAGACAGTATTAGGCGCCCTATAGAGCGTTCAATACCTTGAGCACCGACGTCACGAGACTATGATAATTATGCTTGCTGTCTGCGCGCGCCAG
>CM031596.1:112346605-112361605 GCA_018398815.1 Conus ventricosus
CAGTTAGAGAAAATATGGCTTCTCAGCCCAGTATGGTTGTAATGAATCAAATACATTAATTTTTGTGACTTTAGTGACGTACATACAACTATGTAGGTTCTGAGGTATTCATGATTTAAAGAATTTACACAATTAAAAAATGAGATTCGACCAAGGGAGGTAAGGGGAAGATAACTCTCGAACAAAACATTTTCATCCACGAAAAAGTAACCAAACGAAACACTGTTACACCCCGGCTACATCCCCCCCTACTCTGTCACAACCAGCATCCTCGCTGGCACAAAAATGACATAAAAATGGCAGAGTTATCAAGTAGGAGTGCAAAATTCAATCAATGAAAAAAATGAAGCATCAGCTATCAAGTCTTTAGGGGCATGGCTACCCCCAAATCAAACCACTTACATCAATGCATCAAAACATCAAAACGTCGAAACATCTTGTTCTCCCTCTCATTCTTTGCATCCAATTACTCTGACTACCAACAAGGGCTTGTTCTTTTAAACAAGGTGCCTGAAAGTCGGCAGATTCACACTGACTAGAATGGACATGTATTTTAACAAAAATTCCAAAAAGTCAAATACAAAATGACTACAAGGGATTCCTTTCATGAACAAAAACCCGGACTTTGGGCACATAAGTGACTAAACTGGACTTGATATTTAAAACAAAATTCCAGGAGGTCAAAAGGGAACTCATTAGGCAAAATGTGTTAAAACCCAAAGCACGGGTTAGGTACCAAGTGACAATAATGGACTTATTATTTCAATAAAATTCCAAAATGTCGGATACCAAAATGACTTGAAAGAATTTGTTACTTAAACAAAATTCAAAAAGTCAGATGCCAAAAATGACTGGGAAGAGAAATTCATGAAGATCCAAATCAGGTACCAAGTGACAGTAGTGGACTAGTTATTTAAACAAAATTCCAAGATGTCAGGTACTAAAAATGACTTTGCAAGGATTTGTTATTTTAAACATTCCAAGAAGGTCAGGTACAGAATATACCTGGGAGGATTTATCAAAACTCAAAACACGGGGTGCCAACGTGACAATAATGGACTTGCTATTTGAACAAAATCCATAAAGTCAGACATAGCATGATAAAAGTGAAGAAAAAAAGGATTTATCAAAACTCAAAACACTGGGTGCCAACGTGACAATAATGGACTTGCTATTTGAACAAAATCCATAAAGTCAGACATAGCATGATAAAAGTGAAGAAAAAAAGGATTTATCAAAACTCAAAACACTGGGTGCCAACGTGACAATAATGGACTTGCTATTTGAACAAAATCCATGAAGTCAGACATAACATGATAAAAGTGAAGAAAAAAAGGATTTGTTATCAAAACCCTTTTGAGTTAAGTCCCCAGGTTATGAATTGGACAGGTTTTTAGCACTTTGAGGCAGAATCTCAGCAAAAGTCACTCAACTTAAATCCTCTTTTATGACTTCTGGTGGCTAAAGAGGGGTTCCCATCATTATCAAACATGAAAACAACAACATACTGGTGGCTGAAAACAACTAACATAGACTAGCTTGTGAAAAAACTTTAATGAACAAATGAACTGTCTGGCAAACGGTCCGCAACACACCTCTTTTTAAAAAGGTGTTCGCTATCAAGCGGGGGTTTATATCAATCTATAACTGTCCTCTAGAATGCCTGACCAAGCCAGTTACCCATTAAGAAAGTCTCTAATAGTCTCTAATTGTCCAGGCGGGCATTAAGGGTGTACCTTTTTGCTGGCTTTTCTGCAAGACGCAAAGGGACCGCCGTGGGGCTGGCATGGGTCGGCAACAGCACATGCCGCAGGTGGAACAGGAGGGGGTGCAGGTGACCAACCGTCCTGGAGCCGGTTGGGGTGCTGGTCTGTCTGGGCAATACAGCATTGTAGAGGACTGGCTCATCCTCGCTGTCCGACTCGGAATCGGAGGTGGGTGGAGATGGCGTCACCTCCGCCGGGTCGTCTTGTCGCAGGTCCAGAGGGGCACTTGCAGCAGCAGATCTTTTCGGTTGATGGTTTGTTCTGGACCACCAGCCAGGGCTGGACTGTGTAGGCGTGCAGACCATCAATGGTCGGGACGTCACCTGGTAAAGATCAGGTTTCCATAGGTCCTGGATCTTTTGCGACCGATGATGCGGTTCCGGGTGTAGACATAGTCGCCTATGTTCAGGGCATGGTCAGCACCCCTTTTGTCCGTGAAGCTGTCCCTTTTTGCTGCACTTTCTTTTAACTAGTTGTACGCCTTCAGGTGGGCCTCCTGGAGGCGGAGACGGGTGCTGGCGGACCCAGTCAACTGCACCAGCAGCAGCTGTGGTAGGGCACCCCAGAAGGTCGTCGACAGGGAGCCTTGGTTGCTGGCCAAAGAGCGGGAAGTGTGGGGCAAAACCTGTGGAGGCGTGAGGGGTGTTGTTATACGCCTGCACAAGTTCTGGCAAGTGTACAGGCCATCTGGTCTTCTCCTCTGGGGGTAGAGTGCGCAGAAGGCCGTGCATGGAGCGGTTGAAGCGCTCACATTGCCCATTTCCTTGTGGATGGTATGGCGTGGTGTGTGACTTCTTCACGTCATAGATCGAGCACAGCTCCCGGATCAGGCGCGACTCGAAGTCTCGGCCCTGTCGCTGTGTATCCTCTCTGGGACCCCGTAACGCTGGAACCAGTCGTGCACCAGGACTTTGGCGACGGTCACAGCCTCCTGGTTTCTTGTTGGTACTGCCTGTGTGAATTTCGTGAAAACGTCCGTCATGACAAGGACGTTCTCTCTCGCCATCCACTTGCTGGGTCTAGCTTGGTGAAGTCGATGGCCAGGACTTCCAGTGGTCGGGATGCCAGCAGATGACCGGACGTGGTGTGACGGTCGGCCGACGCCCCATGGTGCACCGGTGGCAGGAGTCGATGTTACGCCTTCGTGTCCTGGTGCATGCCTGGCCAGTAGACCCTGGATTGTAGGAGACCAAGCGTACGTTCTAAACCTTGGTGGCCCATCTGTTATGAAGCGATGCTAAAACGTCGGGTCTCATGACGCTTGGCAACACCAACTGCTCCACTGGTCCTTGCTGATGGTGCTGGATGCGACGGTGTAAGACACCATCTTTCAGGCAGAGGCGAGGGTGCTGGTCACAAAGTGCCTTCAATTTTCGGTTCCTGCCTGCAGGGGGCTTTGCTGGCCAGTGGTCCAGGACTGGGCCGATGATGGAGTCTTGTTTCTGGAGCTGCAGAAGTTCTGGTAGGGACTTTAAGGGGTAGGTAGGGTCAGGCTGCATCTTGGACTGGGTTCCTTCTGAGATGATGGGATCAGGGTCAACTAAGGACTGTTTCTGACAATGGGCTTCCTGTGCCATAGCAAGCTGTGGAGGTAGGGCTGTAGGAGCGGGTACAGGAGGGCCTGGGAGCCTGGAAAGGGCATCTGCAGGGTGGTTTTTTCTTCCTGGGCGGTATTGTACATCAAAGTTGAATTGGGCCAGTTGTGAAGCCCATCTCTGCTCTAGTGCCCAAGTGCAGCATGGCGGAAGTGGACGAGGGGTTGTTGTCATGAGGACGGTGAATTTCGCGCCCAGGAGATAGTCTCTGAACTTCTCAGAGATGGCCCACTTCATCGCCAGGAATTCCAGCTTCATACTGGAGTAGTTGGCTTCGTTCTTCTCCGTGGGGCGAAGTCGGCGACTTGCATAGGCCAGGACCCTACGTTGTCCATTTTGCTCTTGGGAGAGGATGGCACCGAGGCCATCGTGGCTTGCGTCTGTTTCCAGGACGAATGGGGACTTGAAATCGGCAAAACCCCAGGACCGTGCAGTTGTCAGTGCCGTTTTCAGATTGTCAAAGGCCACTTGGTGGTGTTGGTCCCACATCATAGATATGTCTACCGTCTTCTTCGTTTGTTTGCTGCCAGCCTTGCCACCAGGTCATGGAGAGGTCCGGGGATTCTGGCGAAGTTTCGAATGAACCGCCGGTAGTAGCTAGCAAACCCCAGGAAACTTCTCAGATCTGTCGTGGTCCTCGGGACGGGCCATTCTTGAACAGCTTCTACCTTGCCGGCTTCGCAGCTGACGCCCTCAGCGGATATTTATGTCCCAGGTATTGGACTTGGCGACGTAGGAACTGGCACTTGTCTGCTCTTAACTCAGGCCATGTCGATTATCCTCTGCAGAAGACGGTCAAGACTCCTCCAGGTGTTCCTCGAAGGTCTTCGAATCACCAGCAGATCGTCCAGGTAGACCAGCAGGAACTGGAACATGAAGTCCCACATGGTGGTCTGCATCAGTCTCTGGAACGTAGCAGGTGCGGTGGAGAGACCCATGGCATCCTAGTGTATTCAAAGAGGCCAAATGGGGTGGTGAAAGCCGTCTTGTGCTGGTCATCAGGATGCATAGCGATCTGGTGAAAGCCCGAGGCCAGGTCAAGGGTGGAGAAGTACTGGGAGCCGACCAAGGCATCGAAAGATTCCTGGATCCTTGGCAGCGGGAAGGCATCTCCTACAGTCTTGGCGTTGAGGCGTCTGTAATCGACGCAGAGGCGGATGCTGCCGTCTTTTTTCTTCACGATGACCACCGGTGCTGCATATGGGCTGTGGCTCTTGGTGATGATTCCTTTTGACAGGAGACCCTTGATGTGCTCTTGCACCTCTTGGAGTTGGTGAGGAGGGATTCGGCGGTATGGCTGGGCAACTGGTACGTCTTCCCTGGTCCTTCAGGCGATGGAGAACCGCATCAGTGTAGCCAAGATCTTCATCATCTGTCATGAAGGCTTGTGACCTTCTTGACAGGAGTTCCTGCAGCTGACGTTGTTGACTGGTGTGCCATCGAACTCTGGACAGGGGACTTTGGCTGATGGAGGGACAGGATTTACAGTTTCTTCCGAGATGATCACTCGTTGATGCCAATGGTAACCTGTGGCCCGTGGTTCTCTCCACTGCTTCAATGGCTTCCAGGACAGCAATAGGAGTTCGTCCTGGCAGAAATATGTCTTCCGGCGAGAGGTTGGCTACCCTGACATAGCGTTCACATGACTTCATGCTGACCAATGTAGGGATCAGCATCAGGCCATGGGGGAGAGGTCTGGAAAAGGGGCGAGGCCAGGAGGTGCGACGAAGGGCTTTGGCTACTCGACACTTGACAGTGGCTATGGAGTAGGCTGGGATCCGTTGGCGGGTCATGGCACGGGCTACTTTGTCCTGCTGCCGTTTCCTGATCTCCTGGGCGATGGCTTGCAGGGGAGGGGGGAGTGCTGATGGGGGCTTGCTTAGGCATTGGCTGAGGACGTTCATACCCAGCAGAACCGGCAGTCGCCTTTTGCGGTCTTGCATAAACGGGTCTGTGGGTTCCTTGACGACCAGAGCGGGGACACTGAGGCAGCGGGTGCCGAAGACCACCCTGTCGACGAGATGGAGGCCAGAGTAGGGTACCTCAGCCCCATTTTACTGCCCGCAGTTTGACGTGGCAGTCCTCTGCCTCAGGTTCCTCAAATGTTGTCTAGGGCCCCGGTCTCCGTTATGGTAGTAACCTCACTACCAGTGTCAAGGGGCGGAGACTGGCATTCCATTGACAGTGATGTCAGCTGTCGGGCAATTCCCCGCAAGCCTGGTGCTGTTCCTGCCCCCACTGCCTGCATATTGGTGGCAACGGGGTTAGAAGTTTCCCTGCCACAGCTGCTCATGTGCTGTTGCTGGCGGTTGACCGTGGGCCAGGATCTGTTCCGGCGGTTGTACTGCTGCTGGCCCGGCAGTCTGCCTCTCTGTGGCCCGGGCGTTGGCACCACCAGCATGGGTGGGCCCTTCTGTCTTCTGGCTGGCGATGACTGGTTTGGTGTGGTGGGGTTTCCATCTCCGGTCCCGGAGGGCTGCGACCAGCAGACTGTTGCTGCTCCCTGAGCTGTTGCTTCAGAGATGCCGTCTCACTGGTGAGGGCGGCAATCTGGGTCTCTAGCCGGTAGAAGGCATCAGCGTTGGCGGCTGCAGCGACTTGCTGCCGATGGGTTCGGGTGTGTGTCTTCCCGCATCCCTCGCTGGGCCTCCTGGCGTTGCTTCCAGAAAAGTGGTCGTTGGTTTCTCCCTCAGAAACCGCTTCAGGTCCCTCCTAAGGGATGGAGGATGCAGCCCGTTGACAAAGATCCCTCAGCATGGCCGGTGAGAGGGTGTTGGCTGTAGCTGCGTTGGTCTTCGTCCAGAGGACCCGCAGTGCAGCGGCATATTCAGCCACGACTCTGCCAGACCTTGCTGGGGTTTGTAGAATGCTCCAGCAAGGGCAGTGGAGTCCTGTGTTCACCCCAGTGCTGCTCCAGGATGGCAAAGATTTTCGCAGGCGAGTCTATCTCCTCTGCCTCCATCGTCAGGACTTGCTGTCGTGCTCTGCCCTCCAAGGCACTCAGGAGCCAACCAGCAGCTGTGAGATCAGGCATGGGCTGTAGCCTCAGCATCAAGGTGGCTTCCCTGATGAAATCCTCTGCACCTTCTTCCCCAGTAAACTTGCGTAGCTTGTGGGGCGTAGACCTGAAGGCTGTGCGCTAGGGTGGCTGGCCTCCTGCCCATCCATACCTGCAGCCTGGTTGCCTTCGTTGTCCCGTGTCTTCTGGTTCCTCCGTACCATTCTGCCTGTCTTCTTGGGCTGTGTCTCCTTGGTCTCTTCTGTCTTCGATCCTGCTCGCAGCGCCAGTTGTGATGGTGTGGAGGGGTAAGGGGTGTGCAGGTGAAGACAGGCAGATGGTGAGGAGTGCAGGAACCCAAGGGACAGCAGCCAGTCAAGAGACGCAGTGGACGAAGCGGAGTTTTCCCCTTTTAATTGCCTTCCATGCCAGTCGCTCACATCAGGAACATCATCCATTCTCACACAGCGCGCCCACTTATATACACCTGACCGGACCGCAAAGCCAGCGCCACGGTGTCGAAGACGAACGAGCCTCGCGAGGCCGAACCAACAGAATTTTGTGTTTTCTATGGCAGCTTCCGTGTTGTCTGGCTCGCTGTCCGTTCAAACTTCAACACATATTTACTATCGATGAAAACCTCAGAACACAAGGAATAAATGCAGTAAGTCACATTTGACAATTTTGTTCCTGTACTAAATCATTGTGATTAATGTCCCAGAGTGAAACCACTTTTAACAAGCTTACATCATATTTTCCTTTATTTCGATGAAAAATACCAAACAGCGTAAATAGTTTTGTAATGAATAAAAGCTGCATCTCGCTCTTTTTATACATATGAGTTTTATTATCCAAGATGCCGTCCAGCGGAGAACTTTGCGTTAAAGTTCGATAGAAAACACAGCTGACTTTTCACTTCGCTGGGCCGTCGGCGCCTACTCTTGACACAATTTTCAACTGAAAAAATACTCTGTTGAAACGTCTGTTAAATAATAAATTCTACACATTTTCAGTTGTATTCACAACAGAAATGGAGTCATTAGCAAATTTCGATCGGAAGTCCGAATTTTCGTAGAATGATAATTTGGATTAAAACTCCGACAGTAAACAAGAAGGCCACTCGCTAAAGGGACCGGCGCTGTCAGTCATTTCGTATAGTCGCAGCTTGTACAGAAAAGATCATAGCATGCGATATACGAAATGGAAGCTTATTTGGACTTTACTTTTAACATGCATCTTCAGATTCTTCGGTTTTCCTCTTACTTTTTGTTAAAATCAAGAATTATTCAATATTCATTCAGCAACAATTGAAAATGGCGCCAAGATTGCTCGTGCAAAATACCAGTTTAGAGAAAATATGGGCTTCTCAGCCCAGTACGGTTGTAATGAATCAAATACATTAATTTTTGTGACTATAGTGACGTACATACAACTTTGTAGTCTGAGTATTCATGATTTAAAGAATTACACAATTAAAAAATGAGATTCGACCAAGGGAGGTAAGGGGAAGATAACTCTCGAACAAAACATTTTCATCCACGAAAAGTAACCAAACGAAACACTGTAGCACCCGGCTACAATAGATACGGACCCTACAAACAACCCTGTAGATACGGACCCTACAAACAACCCTGTAGATACTGACCCCACAAACAACACTGAGATACTGACCTACAAACAACACTGTAGATACGGACCCTACAAACAACCTGTAGATACTGACCCTATAAAACCCTGTAGAAACTGACAGATTACAAACAGCCCTGTAACACTGACCCTACAAACAACACTGTAGATACTGACTCTACAAACAGCCCTGCAGATACGGAAACCCCACAAACAACACTGGTAGATACTGACCTACAAACAACCCTGTAGATACTGACCCTACCAACATCCCTGTAGATACGGACCCTACAAACAACACTGTAGATACGGACCCTACAAACACCCTGTAGATACGGACCCACAAACAACCCTGTAGATACGGACCCTACAAACAACCCTGTAGATACGGACCCTACAAACAACACTGTAGATACTGCCCACAAACAACACTGTAGATACTGACTCTACAAACAACACTGTAGATACTGACCCTACAAACAACACTGTTTACATTGACCCTACAAACAACACTGTCGATACTGACACTACAAACAACCCTGTAGATACGGACCCTGCAAACAACACTGTAGACAACTACCTAGAAACAATCTGTGGACATGACCCTACAAACAACCCTGTAGATACGGACCCTACAAACAGCCCTGTACACACTGACCCTACAAACAACACTGTAGATGTACTGACCCTACAACAACCGGCACCCTGTAGACACTGACCCTACAAACAACACTGTAGATACAGACCCTACAAACAACACTGTAGATACGGACCCAAACAAACAACCCTGTAGATACGGACCCTACAAACAACGCTGTAGACACTGACCCTACAAACAACACTGTAGATACAGACCCTACAAACAACACTGCAGATACTGACCCTACAAACAACCCTGTAGATACGGACCCTACAAACAACGCTGTAGATACTGACCCTACAAACAACACTGTAGATACTGACCCAACAAACACTGTAGATACTGACCCTACAAACAACACTGTAGATACTGAACCTACAAACAACACTGTAGATACTGACCATAACAAACAACCTGTAGATACTGACCCAACAAACAACTCTGTAGATAGACCCTACAAACAACTCTGTATACTGACCCTACAAGAAACTCTGTAGATACTGACCCTACAAGCAACACTGTAGATACTGACCCTACAAAAAACTCTGTAGATACTGACCCGACGAACAACGCTGCGAGTACTGACCCTACTAACAATTCTTTTTCGCATTGTATTGTCTCTTCTACATTATTTCTATGTTATTTCTTTCCAATATATTCCACAATGCGACAAAATTCCGACAAAAATGTACTCCAACTGACAATATTTTATGTCTTAAATTCTTCAGTTCAAACTGCAATGCAGTCTCACACTGGAATCCCAGTTTCACAACTGTTTCAGGAAACTTTAAAAATTTTAACACAAAACTAAGAAAACCGATACGCTGACGTCACTCATAACATTTAAACGACGCAAGTAAAGCATATCTGACAAGGCTAACGGGCCAACTGAAGAAAAAGCTACATGGTCCAAAAACCATGGCTGTCGTTTGCGATCCACAGACTGCGTTCTGTTTTCATCGTTTAATACCATGTTTTCTACAAGAAACAAACTGTAAAGAAAACATATCGCAGATCGTTTTTTTAGGCCGGACAAAGCAGAAAGCTGAGAGAGAGAGAGAGAGAGAGAGAGAGAGAGAGAGAGAGAGAAAAGAGAGAGAGAGAGAGAGAGAGAGAGAGAGAGACAGACAGACAGACAGAGAGTGAAGAGAGAGTAAAGGAAATTAATCAGCGTGCAACAGACATTCAGAACAGACTTAGACAGCGAGCGAGCGAGCGAGCGAGAGAGAGAGCGAGAGAGAGAGAGAGAGAGAGAGAGGAAGAAGAGAGAGAGAGAGAGAGAGAGAGAGAGAGAAGAGAGGGAGAGAGAGAGAGAGACAGAGAGGGGAGACAGAGAGAGACAGAGAGAGAGACAAGAGAGACAGAGAAAGACAGACAACATGCTAGACAGACGGAGAAAAGTGAGTGACTGAGAGAGACAGACAGAGAGAGAGAAAGAGAGAGAGGGAGTGAGAGAGAGAGAAACAGACAGGCAGGCAAACGAAGAGAGAGAGAGAGAAGAGAGAGAGAGAGAGAGAGAGAGAGAGAGAGAGAGAGAGAGAGAGAGAGAATGCGAATGCGAATGCGAATCTTTTATTCAGATTAAGGCCAAAGCCCCCTACTGAAGGGGGTTTCATAAATTAAATACATGGGCACGAAGAAAACGAATCCAAATGCTAACGATGAAATACCGTAAAATTAAAAACAAACAAACAAACATAACCTCAAGATATTGCAGTCTGAATTCTCTTGTTTCCTTCATAAACATACTTAGCTAATTTCAATAGTGTGCTCTCATTACTTGTCGATAATAAGAGAATGAGTCTAAAATTACATGGTTCTGTATAATATTTGGATTGGATAAATTTTATTCTTAAATCACTCAGAGCAGGACAGCAAAACAAAAAAATGTATTTCATCTTCTCTTGCTCTTTTACATAATCGACATGTTAGATCATTTTCAACAACATTGCTATATCTAAAACGATGGCAAGCAATGTCAGATACACCGAATCTAAATTTTGTCAGTGCACACCTAACGTATCTATTCATTTTTAACTTAATATAATGCTCTAATATGTGCGTCGATTTAAATAATTTGTACTGAACAAATCTATCACTATTATACATATGGTCATGCCAGTCCTGCCACCTGCAATCAATAATCCTCTGTTTAAAACAATTTAGAAATCCTAATATATTTTCAACACCTTGGTTATCCCAAACAAATCCAAACCCATATGAATTTAAACATTGTCGAACATTTGAAGCCCAAGTCCTCTTACCATTATTGTCTAACTTCAACAACATCCTGTAACCTTTATAGGGTATCCTGCATTCATCCATTCTCGTTAGTTTGAGCCAGTATTTTATACATTTCAAATAAGAATTTAAATAAACAGGATATCTTCCAAGTTCACCGTATACCAAATCATTGGGAGTTTCTACTATCCACATTCAAAAAGCGCTTCAAACGCATATAAGTGAACTTTCTCAATTAAAACACCTTTCTCAAAAGCCCATATTTCTGCTCCATACTGTAAGATTGGCTGCACCTGCGAATCAAATAATTTGACAAAAACACTGAATGAATTGCAGTCCAACTTATACAAAATATGAAGAATAACTATGACTGCCTTTTTCGCTCTATTTACTATATCCTGACAAGCAAACTCAAAACTAAGTTTGGTTGTAAAATAAATACCAAGATATTTATAAGCATTAACCACAGCAATTCCCTCACCTCCATATGTCCATCTTTCCGCCCGCCCCAAATATCCCCCTTTACGAAACACGACAATATTTGTCTTACTCATATTAACTTTTAATTCTTGTTTGTTTGCTGCAGAGTACAAATTATTTAGTTGTCTCTGGAGACCGACCACTGATACTGCTAGTAAAATAATGTCATCAGCAAAAAGCAGCATAAACAATTCTAGAATGTCAAAAGTTACTCCATGTCGACCATTTTCAATTATTTCCAAGGCTAACTCATTAATAAATAGAGAGAATAATACTGGGCTACATACGTCGCCTTGTTTGACCCCACTTGTACACATGACATGCTCGGATAATTTTGCACCCGATCTATTTTTGCTTTTACCTCACAGTACATACTTTTTATGCAGGGATCATTGGAGTACACGAAGAGAAGAAGTCGTGTTTGATGTGCTCTGTGTTATATGGTTGTATTTGACTGGTTATCTGAGGTATTGTGTCTTATAATTTGGGTACAGCACTGTGAAGCAAGATGCCATCCGATGCGCTGAGGTTTCGACCTGTTTGCGGGACATTTGCGGCAGTGTACGCTTCTTTTATGTTGAAGCGTTCGAAGATGAAGGCCGCCATGAGAATTTCCATGTTGACATGAGAACATGGAGTGACGGTGTAACCCTGGGACTGTTGCTCTCTTTGTTTTTCTACGGACATTTAATTTTTTACGTTGTGGGGATGTCGAGTCAAACCCTGGTCCTGGTCCTGGTCCTGGCTCGAAGGAAGGTCTGAGGCAGACACGGCTTGGCAGTGGAGCAGCCAATCGCAGAGACAGTACCAGTGGACAGGAAACGTACATCCGGGACGTCAGCTCTTCCGCCGGATCCCTCCCTGAAGGATGTGATGTCTTCCTTGAAGGACATGCTGACGAGGATGAACAGTTTGAATTCTAAATTTGATAACATGTACGACGATATAAGAGATCTGAAAGATATGTGTTCCACTTTACAGGCAGATGTTTTGATTTGAAACAGGAAGTGACAGACTTAAAGCTAAATAACGATAGATTGAAAAGTGAAAAGGACAGTCTGAATGAGAAGGTGAAATGTCTGGATAAGAAAGTGGACGATTTGGAAGGTAGGTCCAAGAGGAACAATATAATTATTCATGGCATCCCTCGTAGAAAAAATGAAACATGGCAAGAGTGTGAAAATCTGGTGCACGATATGATAGTTGACAGTTTAGAACTTGCAGATGATGTGCAGTTTGATCGGGTACATCGCATCAACTCTAAACCAGATTCACCATAGTTGCGAGGTGTACTTTCTATAAACACAAAGACAAAATATTGCGCTCAAAAAAGAAGTTGAAAGGAAGTGAAATTTTCATAGGTGAAGACTTTTCTCAGCGTGTTAGAGAGATCCGGAAAAACCTTGTCCCCCACTTAAAGTCTGCCAGATCACAGAACAAAAAAGTATCGATGGTTTTACGACCATTTGGTAATAGAGGGCACTAAATACGATTGTAGGAAAGAAAGTCAACGGAAAAAAAGTCAACGGAGAGAAAGTAACCTAACTCTAACCCTAACCCTAACCCTAAGCCTAACCCTAACCCTAACCCTAACCCTGACCCTAACCCTAACCCTAACCCAAACCCCTGACCCTAACCCTAACCCTAACCCTCCGTTGACTTTCTTTCCCGTTGACTTTCTTTCCGATTACCACTAAATACAGTCTTGATGATAGTGGAAACCTTTTCCAATGTGGATAGCGGTTAGGCCGGCCCTGTGACTGGAGATTTTACCGCTGCCAATTTGTTGAGGGAGCAAAAGTTATGTCGTCACCGCACAGAGTACATGTCTCAAGTTTGCGAGAGGGGGGAGTAGCAACGAGATTGTGAACGCTGTTGACACGAGGCAAGCGTGCTACGAAAATCTCGTGCGTGACACCTGTGCTGGATATGTGAAAACGGCAGTCTCAGATCACGTTGATGATGTTGAATGTGTTAACATGTCGCATGAAGATGTCACGAATAAAATTAGCGATGACGATGACAGTGATGATTTTGATGATGTTAATAGTCATGTTGGGTGTCCCTTGTCGGGAATTGGAAACGATTTGTTGTTGGTGACGAATGATAATGCGTCTTGCATTGGTACTGACAGATCGGAGCATTCTTGCTTGACAGAGAAATATGTTATGAATGCAGACGATGTGTGTGTGGATTTCTATACAAGTAAAAATGGTGATGATTGTGCAGCAGAGTCGGGAATCCACAGGGGTGATGATTGCATGCGTAATTCTATAACAGAAGATTGTGATGATTCTAAGTCTAAGATAATGCGGTCAATATATTGATGAATAAAAAAGACTGTGGTGGTGTGAGTGTGATGACAAAGGGAACGGCCAGAGGTGGTGACAGTAATACAGACAGCTGTGATGACACTGTAATGACGCATGAAACAGATAGAGGTGTGGACGGTGTGACGGTGAATGAAGCGCTCAGCGGTGGTATGATGACTAATGAAACAAGTTATGGTGCTGAAGATGACAGTGAAAATGCGGCGGAGAATGAATTAGGTAGTGACAGTAAATTAGACAGTGACGGTGACAGTGTGAAGTCGAAGAATCAGATAGTGACAGTGACAGTGTGACTGGGAGTGGAATAGACATGAAAAGAATGAATGAGAGTGATGGGAGCATTAGCTCAGAAGATAATGACAATTTATATGGTCAAGATTGTCATATGAGTAAGCATGTAAACAGTATTTCTTTCCTTCACTGGAATGTATGTGGATTGTTTCACAATTAGATGACATGCATTTTATTCAGTTCATTTCTTCATTTGATTTTGTTTGTCTGGTTGAAAACGTTTGCAGAAAAATTTGAATCGAGTTTGTTTACCGATTATCAAATATTCGTCAAACCAGCTGTTAAATTTACGAGACAAGGGAGAGGTTCAGGGGGAATAATTTGTCTAATACGAAAATATCTTCTTCCCTATGTGAATGAGGTTGATTGTGAGAGTCCCTATTCCATGTTATTTATTTTTGATAGGGAGTTTTTTGGTCTTCATAAAAAAATTGTTGCTTGTGTGTGCGTATGTTCCGCCCGAAAATTCGCCTTATTACTCTATCAATGGTCTTGACAACGGCATTGATTTGTTGGAAAATTGTATTGTTAGTAAACTGCTGCATTTGGAGGATACTGAAATATTAATATGTGGCGATATGAATGCTAGAACTGCTGAAAAGACCCCAGACATTTTAGATGAATATGAAGTACACGTTAACTATAATAAGATTGATAGCCGCATGGAAAGAACTTCTC
The DNA here is from genome assembly GCA_018398815.1 of Conus ventricosus. NCBI lineage: Eukaryota > Metazoa > Mollusca > Gastropoda > Neogastropoda > Conidae > Conus > Conus ventricosus. The sequence goes on from CM031596.1 coordinate 112,361,251, forward strand.
AAGATAAAATGTTAAATTCATATGGTAAGAAGTTCTTGAACATGTGTACTGTTTTGGGACTGTACATTTTAAACGGAATGTGTAATGGCGACCTTGAAGGTCGTCTCACATATATTTCTGATGTAGGATGCAGTGTGAACGATTATTTTCTAATGTCAGTAAATGGTTTTGAGTTACTGTGTGAACAGTTAACACTTAATGTTATGGAAAGATTTGAATCTGATCATATGCCCTTGTACTATGTATTGATATACAAAATGCTAAAAAATGCATTAGTACTGGTTCGAATGGTAAACATAATCAGTGTATAGTTAAATATTGCTGGAATAAGGATTATACCTGAAATTTACACAGT
>CM031596.1:112366605-112396605 GCA_018398815.1 Conus ventricosus
GGCCTGCTACACCGGCCCATGGTATCCCCAGCTATACTGTGGCCTGCTACACCAGCCCTATGGTATCCCCAGCTATGCTGTGGCCTGCTACACTGGCCTATGGTATCCCCAGCTATGCTGTGGCCTGCTACACCGGCCTATGGTATCCCCAGCTATGCTGTGGCCTGCTACAACCGGCATATGGTATACCCAGCTATGCTGTGGCCTGCTACACCGGCCTATGGTATACCCAGCTATGCTGTGGCCTGCTACACCGGCCTATGGTATCCCCAGCTATGCTGTGGCCTGCTACAATCGGCCCATAGTATCCCCAGCTATGTTGTGGCCTGCTACACCGGCCTATGGTATCCCCAGCTATGCTGTGGCCTGCTACACCGGCCTATGGTATCCCAAGCTATGCTGTGGCCTGCTACACCAGCCCATGGTATACCCAGCTATGCTGTGGCCTGCTACACCAGCCTATGGTATCCCCAGCTATGTTTTGGCCTGCTACACCGGCCCATGGCATGCCCAGCTATGTTGTGGCCTGCTACACCGGCCCATGGTATGCCCAGCTATGTTGTGGCCTGCTACACCGGCTCATGGTATGCCCAGCTATGTTGTGGCCTGCTACATCGGCCCATGGTATCCCCAGCTATGCTGTGGCCTGCTACAACCGGCCCATGGTATGTCCAGCTATGCTGTGGCCTGCTACACACCGGCCCATGGTATACCCAGCTATGCTGTGGCCTGCTACACCGGCCCATGGTATACCCAGCTATGCTGTGGCCTGCTACACCGGCCCATGGTATCCCCAGCTATGCTGTGGCCTGCTACACCGGCCCATGGTATACCCAGCTATGCTGTGGCCTGCTACACACCGGCCCATGGTATCCCCAGCTATGTTGTGGCCTGCTACATCGGCCCATGGTATCCCCAGCTATGCTGTGGCCTGCTACAACCGGCCTATGGTATCCCCAGCTATGCTGTGGCCTGCTACACCAGCCTATGGTATACCCAGCTATGTTGTCGCCTGCAACACCGGCCTATGGTATCCCCAGCTATGCTGTGGCCTGCTACCACCGGTTTATGGTATAACCAGCTATGCTGTGGCCTGCTACACCGGCCCATGGTATCCCCAGCTATGCTGTAGTCTGCTACACCAGCCTATGGTATCCCCAGCTATGCTGTGGCCTGCTACATCGGCCCATGGTATCCACAGCTATGCTGTGGCCTGCTACACCAGCCTATGGTATCCCCAGCTATGCTGTGGCCTGCTACACCAGCCTATGGTATCCCCAGCTATGTTGTGGCCTGCTACACCCGGCCTATGGTATCCCCAGCTATGGTGTGGCCTGCTACACCGGTTTATGGTATAACCAGCTATGCTGTGGCCTGCTACACCGGCCCATGGTATCCCCAGCTATGCTGTAGTCTGCTACACCAGCCTATGGTATCCCCAGCTATGCTGTGGCCTGCTACACCGGCCTATGATATCCCCAGTTAGCTGTGGCCTGCTACACCGGCCCATGGTATCCCCAGCTATGCTGTGGCCTGCTACACCAGCCTATGGTATCCCCAGCTATGTTGTGGCCTGCTACACCGGCCTATGGTATGCCCAGCTATGTTGTGGCCTGCTACACCGGCCCATGGTATGCCCAGCTATGTTGTGGCCTGCTACAACCGGCCCATGATATCCCCAGCTATGCTGTGGCCTGCTACACCGGCCCATGGTATACCCAGCTATGCTGTGGCCTGCTACATCGGCCCATGGTATCCCCAGCTATGCTGTGGCCTGCTACACCGGCCCATGGTATACCCAGCTATGCTGTGGCCTGCTACAACCGGCCCATGGTATACCCAGCTATGCTGTGGCCTGCTACATCGGCCCATGGTATCCCCAGCTATGCTGTGGCCTGCTACACCGGCCCATGGTATACCCAGCTATGCTGTGGCCTGCTAACACCGGCCATGGTATATCCAGCTATGCTGTGGCCTGCTAACACCGGCCCATGGTATACCCAGCTATGCTGTGGCCTGCTACACCGGCCCATGGTATGCCTAGCTATGCTGTGGCCTGCTACTCCATGGTATGCCCAGCTATGCTGTGGCCTGCTACAACCGGCCCATGGTATACCCAGCTATGCTGTAACCTGCTACACCATGGTATCCCCAGCTATGCTGTAACCTGCTACACCATGATATCTCCAGCTATGCTGTGGCCTGCTACACCGGCCCATGGTATGCCCAGCTATGCTGTGGCCTGCTACCCGGCCCATGATATCCCCAGCTATGGTGTAACCTGCTACACAATGATATCCCAGCTATGCTGTGGCCTGCTACACCGGCCCATGGTATCCCCAGCTATAATAATAATAATGGTTTCTTATATAGCGCTTAATCAAACGAATTTCTCTAAGCGCTTTATAAAGTCGTACTACATTCACCCTTCTCATATACAATAATACACCTTACACCCAGCTACAAATACTATTACTACAATAACTAACAAATCCTTATTCTACGAGTGTGACATTCACTTATTTTTCAAATATCACTACAAAAACTTAATCCTATAACGTTCAATCTACAACAAATTCATATAATAGAGAACATACACATACACTACATTTGAAAAGGCCCAGACGGCTATGAGATAGGTTGTACCCCCCCTCCCCCCCCCCCCCCCACACACACACAGAGCATTGACTAATTATGAGAAAACAGATGGGTTTTAAGTTTAGACTTGAAAGAAGAGATAGAATCTGAATGTCTGAGAGAGTCTGGCAGTCTGTTCCACGTCGCCGGAGCTTGAAAAGAGAAAGATCTTTCACCAGTAGTAGTCCTGAAGCGAGTCATTCGTAGAAGGCGGTCGTCAGCACAGGAGCGTAGTTGTCGAGAGGGGGTGTAGATTTTAAGGAGATCTGAGAGATAAGAAGGCCCATTTTCAAAGAGAGCAGAGAAAGTGAGAGTTGAGATTTTGTACGAGATACGGTTTGAGACAGATAGCCAGTGAAGAGAGTGAAGTAGAGGCGAAATGTGATCAATATTTTCCTGCTCTACAGACGACTCGGGCTGCATGATTTTGGATTCGCTGTAATCTTTCTATTAGGTATTTTGGAAGGTCGGCCAGAAATGAGTTGCAGTAATCTATTCTAGATAAGACAAATGCACAAATGAGAGTTTTGTAGCATCTGTAGAGAGAAGGTGACGTATGGAGCTGATTCTTCTTAGTTCTAAATAGGCAATCTTGCAAATTTTGAAACCTGTTTCTCAAAGGAGAGGGAATGGTCAAGAATGACCCCTAGACTGCAGACAGTGGTGGAGACAGAGACAGTACAGTCATTGATAGTGACAGTTGAAGGCAGAGAAGGATGGTTAGGTTGTTTTGTCACGAACATGAGTTCCGTCTTGTCGTCGTTTAGTTGTAGTTTGTTGGTTGTCATCCAGTCCTTCAGGTCAGCAATGCAGCCCCGCGTCCGAGAAATCAGTGAGTCAATTTCAGCAATGGGAGCCGACTGATGAAGTTGAGTATCGTCAGCAAAGCTCTCATGCGACATGGCGTGACTACTGATGACGTCAGACACAGGACTAGCATACAGCACAAAAAGGACTGGCCCCAGTACAGAACCCTGAGGCACACCGTACCTAAGACGAGAACTGTCTGAGTATCTGCCCTGTACACACACTGTCTGAATCCGTCCAGTCAGGAAAGAAATAATCCTGTTCAGAGCTGTGTCTCTGAATCCAAAGGAAGTTTGAAGCCGTGAGAACAAAATATTATGATCAATCGTGTCAAATGCTGCGGAGAGGAGAGGTCTAACAACGCTAATAAGGAAACATTCCCATCGTCAAGCCACAGAGGAGGTCATTGATTATACGGAGGAGTGCTGTCTCACAACTATGGCCTTGTCTGTAAGCAGATTGATGAGGATACAAAAGGCGATTCTTTTCGAGATATTCTAGAATTTGTTCCAAAACGATCTTCTCCAATAATTTTGATAGAAATGACAAATTTTGATACAGGCCGATAAGTCTTTAAAACATTTTTATCTAATGAAGGTTTCTTGATCAATGGCCTGCTACACCATGGTATCCCCAGCTATGCTGTAACCTGCTACACCGTCCCATGGTATCCCCAGCTATGCTGTGGCCTGCTACACCATGGTATCCCCAGCTATGCTGTAACTGCTACACCATGGTATCCCCAGCTATGCTGTAACCTGCTACACCGGCCCATGGTATCCCCAGCTATGTTGTGGCCTGCTACACTAGCCTATGGTATCCCAGCTATGCTGTGGCCTGCTACACCGGCCTATAATATACCCAGCTATGCTGTGGCCTGCTACATCGGCCCATGGTATCCCCAGCTATGTTGTGGCCTGCTACATCGGCCCATGGTATCCCCAGCTATGCTGTGGCCTGCTACATCGGCCCATGGTATCCCCAGCTAGGTTGTGGCCTGCTACACCGGCCCATGGTATCCCCAGCTATGCTGTGGACTGCTACATCGGCCCATGGTATCCCCAGCTATGTTGTGGCTTGCTACATCGGCCCATGGTATCCCCAGCTATGCTGTGGCCTGCTACACCGGCCTATGGTATACCCAGCTATGCTGTGGCCTGCTACACCGGCCCATGGTATCCCCAGCTATGCTGTGGCCTGCTACATCGGCCCATGGTATCCCCAGCTATGCTGTGGCCAGCTACACCGGCCCATGGTATACCCAGCTATGCTGTGGCCTGCTACACCGGCCCATGGTATACCCAGCTATGCTGTGGCTTGCTACACTGGTTCATGGTATCCCCAGCTATGCTGTGGCCTGCTACACCATGGTATCCCCAGCTATGCTGTGGCCTGCTACACCGGCGCTTCCTCGCTGTGCTGTGACCGGTTGGCTAACGGAGGCTGGCTGTCGACACTCCCTGCATTGTCTCCCCTACCCCTCCGCCCCCCTTCTGTTGCTCCTCATGCGTCCCCGTGGGACTCTCACCAACCCCTTACCTCGCCAGATCGCTCGTCCTCCTTCTGGCATTTCCATTCACATCCCCCCTCCCCCCCCCATCATCCCCTTCTTCCCCCCACACCTCTTCCCTCTCCATCCTGCCACTCACCCCTCCACATTCATGATGTGCCCATCCTCTCTCTTTCCCTCCATCTCTGTCTGTCTGTCTGTGTCCGTTTTTCTCCTTCTATTTCTGTCTGTCTGTCTGTCTGTCTGTCTGTCTGTCTGTCTGTCTGTCTGTCTGTCTGTCTCTCTCTCTCTCTCTCTCTCTCTCTCTCTCTCTCTCTCTCTCTCTCCCTCTGTCTGTCCGTTTCTCTATCACTTTCTCTCTGTCTCTCTTTGTCTCTGTCTCTGTCTTTCTCTCTCTCTCTCTCTCTCTCTCTCTCTCTCTCTCTCTCTCTCTCTCTCTCTCTCTCTCTCTCTCTCTCTCCCATCCTGGCAATGTGCTCGCTGTCTCCCCCGTATTCCCAGGGGGTGGATTATCATTAGCGACCTCATATCCTCAGGCTGACGCTACCAGGGCCCAAAATAACCAGCCAAGCTGAGCCCTGGAACCTTTTTTTTCTTCTCTTCCAAAGGGCTGGAATTAAACTGCCGAAGTTCCGATAGCGCACGCGCGCGCGCGCGTACACACTCATACACACACTCACTCACACACACACACACACACACACACACACACACACACACACACACACACACACACACACACACAATTATCTCTATCTATCTGTCTGTCTGTCTGTCTGTCTGTCTGTCTGTCTGTCTGTCTATCTACCTAACCTACCCTAACCTACCCTACCCTACCCTACCTTACCCTACCATAACCTACCCTACCCTACCCTACTTTACCCTACCCTACCCTAACCTACCTACCTACCTACCTACCTACCTACCTACCTACCTACCTACCTACCTACCTACCTACCTACCTACCTACCTACCTACCTACCTACCTACCTACCTACCTACCTACCTACCTACTTGTCTGTCTGTCTGTCTGTCGGGCGCTCGCGCGTGCGTGCGTGCGTGCGTGCGTGCGTGTGTGTGTGTGTGTGTGTGTGTGTGTGTGTGTGTGTATGTGTGTGTGTGTGTGTGTGTGTGTGTGCGTACGCTGAAGAGAGAGAGAGAGAGAGAGAGAGAGAGAGAGAGAGAGAGAGAGAGAGAGAGAGAGAGAGAGAGACAGACAGACAGACAGACAGACAGACAGACAGACAGACAGACAGACAGACAGATAGGCAGACAGACAGACAAACAGAGACAGAACAGCAGAACCATACATTTTCCAAAAGTCGCGTCCCCACGCCCTCCGCCCGCCCGCCCCTTCCTCCGATACACTTCGTGAACCTCCGTGAACACAAATATGCCTTCACCGTCCCCGCGCCGCATCTCCTACTTCTCGAAGAATTGTAGCAACAGATTGGTCACCAGCATGCTGTACAACAACGCCTATGACCACGGGTTTTTAGAAGATGTATGTTAAAGAGTTGTGTGAATGAATGATGATTTGTGAGTTGATTTTAACCTGATGACAGCCCTGATATGGCCCTTTGCGGTCGGCTGGGTTATAAGTAACATTACCTTACCTTACCTTACGCGCCGAAAGAAAACTACTATTAACGCCCTAGCAAACTCTTATGCTTGCTCCACGAAGTTTCAACAATTAGCATCAAAGCCCGTATTACCATCGGCCAATAAAAAGTGATGGACCTTTAATGAAAATCCTTGTCACGGTGTCCTTTGTCACTATCTAAAATACCCACTACCCTGGATTGAGGTGGAGGTGTTCATCCAAATACCCACTACCCTGGATTGAGGTGGAGGTGTTCATCCAAATACCCACTACCCTGGATTGAGCTGGAGGTGTTCATCCAAATACCCACTACCCTGGATTGAGCTGGAGGTGTTCATCCAAATACCCACTACCCTGGATTGAGCTGGAGGTGTTCATCCAAATACCCACTACCCTGGATTGAGCTGGAGGTGTTCATCCAAATACCCACTACCCTGGAATGAGCTGGAGGTGTTCATCCAAATACCCACTACCCTGGATTGAGGTGGAGGTGTTCATCCAAATACCCACTACCCTGGATTGAGCTGGAGGTGTTCATCCAAATACCCACTACCCTGGATTGAGCTGGAGGTGTTCATCCAAATACCCACTACCCTGGATTGAGCTGGAGGTGTTCATCCAAATACCCACTACCCTGGATTGAGCTGGAGGTGTTCATCCAAATACCCACTACCCTGGATTGAGGTGGAGGTGTTCATCCAAATACCCACTACCCTGGATTGAGGTGGAGGTGTTCATCCAAATACCCACTACACTGGATTGAGCTGGAGGTGTTCATCCAAATACCCACTACCCTGGATTGAGCTGGAGGTGTTCATCCAAATACCCACTACCCTGGATTGAGCTGGAGGTGTTCATCCAAATACCCACTACCCTGGATTGAGCTGGAGGTGTTCATCCAAATACCCACCTCCCTGGATTGAGCTGGAGGTGTTCATCCAAATACCCACTACCCTGGATTGAGCTGGAGGTGTTCATCCAAATACCCACTACCCTGGATTGAGCTGGAGGTGTTCATCCAAATACCCACTACCCTGGATTGAGCTGGAGGTGTTCATCCAAATACCCAAGGTGGAGGTGTTAATCCAAATACCTCCACCTGATGGAGGTGTTAATCCAAATACCTCCACCTCATGGAGGTGTTAATCCAAATACCTCCACCTCATGGAGGTGTTAATCCAAATACCTCCACCTGATGGAGGTGTTAATCCAAATACCCACTACCCTGGATTGAGGTGGAGGTGTTAATCCAAATACCTCCACCTCATGGAGGTGTTAATCCAAATACCTCCACCTCATGGAGGTGTTAATCCAAATACCTCCACCTGATGGAGGTGTTAATCCAAATACCTCCACCTCATGGAGGTGTTAATCCAAATACCTCCACCTCATGGAGGTGTTAATCCAAATACCTCCACCTGATGGAGGTGGTAATCCAAATACCTCCACCTCATGAAGGTGTTAATCCAAATACCTCCACCTCATGGAGGTGTTAATCCAAATACCTCCACCTCATGGAGGTGTTAATCCAAATACCTCCACCTCATGGAGGTGTTAATCCAAATACCTCCACCTTATGGAGGTGTTAATCCAAATACCTCCACCTCATGGAGGTGTTCATCCAAATACCTCCACCTCATGGGGGTGTTAATCCAAATACCTCCACCTCATGGAGGTGTTCATCCAAATACCGACTACCCTGGAATGAGGTAGAGGCGTCAATCCAGAAATGAAACGGTGCAAGCTGGTTACGATTGGACTTCATCGTCATGGTACCAGAAACCCTGGCGTTTCCCCTCAATCAGGACGTGGACAGAGGTCAGAGTGCCAACCATCAGTGTGCCCGTGACTGGAATTTCCTATCCATCATGAACAATGCCAACCATCAGTTTGCCCGTGACTGGAGTTTCTTATCCATCATGAACAATGCCAACCATCAGTTTGCCCGTGACTGGAGTTTCCTATCCATCATGAACAGTGCCAACCATCAGTGTGCCCGTGACTGGAGTTTCTTATCCATCATGAACAGTGCCAACCATCAGTTTGCCCATGACTGGAGTTTCTTATCCATCATGAACTGTCACGATCCACTTGTCAAAACTGGGACGTCATGAGAGAAAAAAAGAAGGTGGGAGTTTCTCAACTGACTTTGCGGACTGTTTCCACTGCTCCGACAATAATGCACGTTGTTTACCGCCCAGCCCATCACAGGGAACAATATCACCCCCACCCCCCCGCCCGCCCCCGCACCTCGCCACGCTCTCAAAATCGACCAGCTGTTCTGTTCTGAAACAACTTCTGGGGTAACACAAAAACAAAGCGTCTGATATGCCAAGCACTGACAAAAAGAAAAACGGACTGATGTGCCAAGCACTTTGACAAAAAGAAAACAGACTGATGTGCAAAGCACTTTGACAAAAAAATCAAAAAAAAAACAACAGACTGATGTGCCAAGCACTTTGACAAAAAGAAAACAGACAGACTGATGTGCCAAGCACTTTGACAAAAAGAAAACAGACTGATGTGCCAAACACCTTGAGAAAAAGAAAACCAGCTAAAACAGCACAGGACAATGAGTGGTTTGAAACGGTGCTGTGCAACATAAAAGACAAAAACACAAAGCAAGCAAAAAAACAACAACAAAAAAACTATGGTCACGGGTCATTTAGCAGTGCCTCCAGACAGATTCGGCTTGGAAATTTCCTGTCTCCTTTGTGGATGACACTATTTGGCGGGCTAGCTAGTAACCCCTCACTTCACTTCCGCTCTTCACTGCATACCTTCTTTTCACACAGGAGTTTTTTTGTTTTTGTTTTTTACTTTTTCTTTGTTTTTCTTCTGGAAGTTTACCATCCATCCCGGTAACGTTTTATTAAACGTTTTCTTCCAATTGTTTTCTCATTTGCCTTGCACGATAGGTACATTCTTCAAAGGTCATCGCACGCACGAAAATATGGACACATACACAAGAGAGAGAGAGAGAGAGAGAGAGAGAGAGAGAGAGAGAGAGAGAGACAGACAGACAGACAGACAGACAGACAGAGAGACAGACAGAGAGAGAGAGAGAGAGAGAGGAGAGAGAGAGAGAGAGAGAGAGACAGAGACAGAGAGAGAGAGAGAGAGAGAGAGAGAGAGAGAATGCAGAAGGTATCAAATGACATAGAACTTTGAAAAATTTGTCACCTATGTCATATAGATGAACAAAAAACAAACAAACAAACAAAAAAACCAACCCTTATTCCAGGCAAAACGTTAAGCACAAACATTGCAATCCTTCCACTGCACCCATTGCGTTCACATTCCAGCTCTTGGAAATGCTGTCCCTCGCTTGACATCAGATACATTTAGAAAAGAAAGAAAGAAAGAAAGAAACGACCCCTGCTTGACGCTTTCTGCTAGGACAATATCCAAGGGGAATAAGACTACAGCATCCGGGATGATATCCCACTGGCACACCAAATGCCGTTCTTGAAGGCCAGAGGTAAAAAAAGAGATGAATTCCTAATATTGTTCAGCCATTGTTTATTTTCCTACACATCAACAGTTACGACGTCCTCTGATATGTACTGGTGGAGAAAGACGACGGAAGTTTTACTGTATGGACAAGCTACATAGATGACCAGTGAGTCAGCTCCCTGTCATCATAGTCCATTGACCCCCCCCCCCTCACCCCCCTCCCCCCCTCTCTCTCTCTCTCTCTTTGTCTTTCCTTCACAACATTCTTCCCCTAGCTGACAGGATATCCAAACCTTGTTTGATGCTTCAGTTTAGGAACCTCGCACTCTCAACTCTTTGTAGCAATGAGAGTTACGGTATACTGTATTGTTTCAGTTCTTTGTAGCAATGAGAGTTACTGTATACTGTATTGTTTCAGTTCTTTCTAGCAATGAGAGTTACTGTATACTGTATTGTTTCAGTTCTTTGTAGCAATGAGAGTTACTGTATACTGTATTGTTTCAGTTCTTTGTAGCAATGAGAGTTACTGTATACTGTATTGTTTCAGTTCTTTGTAGCAATGAGAGTTACTGTATACTGTATTGTTTCAGTTCTTTGTAGCAACGAGAGTTACTGTATACTGTATTGTTTCAGTTCTTTGTAGCAATGAGAGTTACTGTATACTGTATGGTTTCAGTTCTTTGTAGCAATGAGAGTTAGTTCTTTGTAGCAATGAGAGTTAGTTCTTTCTAGCAATGAGAGTTACTGTATTGTTTTAGTTCTTTGTAGCAATGAGAGTTACTGTATTGTTTCAGTTCTTTGTAGCAATGAGAGTTACTGTATACTGCATTGTTTCAGTTCTTTGTTGCAATGAGAGTTACTGTATTGTTTCAGTTCTTTGTAGCAATGAGAGTTACTGTATTGTTTCAGTTCTTTGTAGCGATGAGAGTTACTGTATACTGTATTGTTTCAGTTCGAAGTTTTGCCATTTCTGTCCAATCCATGTCCCAGTCCACAAGGGACAGCCCGCTCGGTTGGCAACAGGCAACATTATAGCTCTCTCTAAGTGATAGCCCTCGTATGGTCTCTCGCGATCGGCTTGCCTATAAAATGAAAAGACGAATTGTAATGAATGACTGCCCCGTCTCCCCTCTTGTCAAGAGGCTGTACAAAGTTTGAATACGAAAGCTCATTAACTCACTCACTCTCTCTCTCTCTCTCTCTCTCTCCTCTCTCTCTCTCTCTCTCTCTCCTCTCTCTCTCTCTCTCCTCTCTCCTCTCTCTCTCACAGAGAGAGACAAAGACAAACAAAGAGATTCATTAGAAGACATACATGAAACACTTAATCAGATATACTGAATTACCATAGAGAAATCACCCATCTCTTTCCGTGTACTATAGAGGGAAAAAATCAGAAAGAATAAGAGAAACAAAACTATTGCAGCCCATGTCACCTCTCTCGTTCATTCATTTCCTAACCCTAGTCTACTTCTTTCATCAGATCCACACACACACACACACACACACACACACACACACACACACACACACACACACACACACACACACACACACACCCTTCCACACAAAAACAACAACAACAACAACAAACCCATACACATACAAAAAGCAAACCCACGACCCTAGTTGAAAGTAGGGGTAGTCCCAACAGCTATGGAAACACCACGCCCATTGCACACACCGACCTGCTGCTCCCTGAAGTATAATATACAATCCACAGGCAATCCAATCTCCACAGACCTAGATCAAGTCACGCCTAAGCCCAGCAGCTGCCCTGACAGCCCACAGTTGGCAAGATGCTGGTCACTGAACACGTCGTCCCATCTCCCCTCTGCCCGGCCACAACAGTTGCAAGATGCTGGTCACTGAATACGTCGTCCCATCTGCCTTCCGCCTGGCCAACGTGGCAGATTTCCTGCGTCAAAACTCGGCATTATAATCTAATGGGCCTCCAAAATATGATTTTCACGCGATAATTTGATCTCCGCGAGTAGGTGAAAAAAGGGTATTGTTTTCGGGTTTCGTTGTCTGTCTTTTTTCCCCCCCCCCCCACCCCCCCTCCCTCTCTCTCCTTTCTCTTCTTGTCTTTATTTTGTTTAATTTTACTTTTCTTATTTCTTTGTACTGTTTTTGTTCTGTTTTGTCTTGGTTTGGTTCGCAAGATATATCGACAACGATCGCACGAATTACATGGATATGGATTTTTCCCCTCCCAGTTTGCATTTGAGGTCAGGATGTAGAACTAGTCGCATTTGGATGCCTCCAACGGCAAGATGAATGTTGAGGGAAAGAACAAACGTTCACACTCGGAGAACAATGGCATACTTTCACCTGCGCAGGGGATGACCAGTTCGAGCAGAGTTTGCGTCCCCTTCTCGGATGCTGCTTGTATATCATTGCGAACTGTAATTATGATACTGACGTGATCAGCATTGTAATTTGACGGCTTTTGACACCATTAGTCCACTGAATATGATGTCCAGAGAAAAGACAATTAATCATAAACATTTCAGTGATCTGAATCACATGCACAGTGAAGCTAATAGTACGCTTGTCTTCCTTCTGTGTGATCCGTTCATTTTCTCCTTGCACGACAAATCTCACTACGATGTGCACTGCGTCGTTGTATCTGACTATGTGCCTTCCGAGTTATGGCGTTACATGAATCTGAAAAGTAAAACAACAGTCATTGTGAAGTAAAGGCTTCTTAAAACAGCTGGCTGTTGTCGACGACTAAATTCCATAGTCTAATGACGAGGCTGTTTTCGCACACTTTGCAGTACTACTGTGCAACAGACGACTCCAAGCTTTCGTCTTTCTAGTGTCACAGTTGATTTAGATTACTCTAGTCATGATGAACATCACGGTTTTTCTAAACTTAGATACAGTAGAAATCGGCTGTAACGACTTTGAGGAGACTGATAAACTCGGTCATTTGATATCACTGAACAAGTGAATACATGGATTAAGAACTGGTCTTCTCGGTTAAGAAATTTTCTTGCCTGGGACTGTAATCTAAGCAGTCTGGTTTAGTTCCGTCCTCTTCTAGCCTCCCTCTCTCTACATTGTTCCTGTGCATTTCCTATGTCTAAGCAATCACCTCCTCCCTCTTGCTTTACCCCCCTTCCCCCTCAAGTGTGTAGAAGGTTACAAAAAAAGGTGTTCGCCTTTGTGGGATCTTCTTGCCTCCATCCTGTGCTGCATTATTGATTCCAGTTCGGAGGTTCCGTAGCCAGTGTTAAGGTCACACACCACGCATGCTCTTCCTTCAATCCCCCCCTCCCGTTCTCCTGCCTGTCTGCCACAAGAGTGGTGCCCCTTCGTCTCCCCCCCCTCCTCCTGTTCTCCTGCCTGTCTGCCACAAGAGTGGTGCCCCTTCGTCTCCCCCCCCCCTCCTCCTGTTCTCCTGCCTGTCTGCCACAAGAGTGGTGCCCCTTCGTCGTCCCTCTCCTCCTCTTGTTCTCCTGCCCGTCTGTCACAAGAGTGGTGTCCCTTCGTCTCCCCCCCCCCCTCCTCCTGTTCTCCTGCCTGTCTGCCACAAGAGTGGTGCCCCTTCGTCTCCCCCCCCTCCTCCTGTTCTCCTGCCCGTCTGTCACAAGAGTGGTGTCCCTTCGTCTCCCCCCCCCCTCCTCCTGTTCTCCTGCCCGTCTGTCACAAGAGTGGTGCCCCTTCGTCTCCCCCCCCCCCCTCCCCTGTTCTCCTGCCCGTCTGTCACAAGAGTGGTGTCCCTTCGTCTCCCCCCCCTCCTCCTGTTCTCCTGCCTGTCTGTCACAAGAGTGGTGTCCCTTCGTCTCCCCCCCCCCTCCTGTTCTCCTGCCTGTCTGCCACAAGAGTGGTGCCCCTTCGTCTCCCCCCCCCTCCTCCTGTTCTCCTGCCTGTCTGTCACAAGAGTGGTGCCCCTTCGTCCCCCCCCCCCCTCCTCCTGTTCTCCTGCCTGTCTGTCACAAGAGTGGTGTCCCTTCGTCCCCCCCCCCCCCCTCCTCATGTTCTCCTGCCTGTCTGTCACAAGAGTGGTGTCCCTTCGTCCCCCCCCTCCTCCTGCCTGTCTGTCACAAGAGTGGTGTCCCTTCGTCTCCCCCCCCCCTCCTCCTGTTCTCCTGCCTGTCTGTCACAAGAGTGGTGTCCCTTCGTCTCCCCCCCCCTCCTCATGTTCTCCTGACCGTCTGTCACAAAAGTGATGTCCCTTCGCCCCCCCCCCCCCCTTCCTGTTCTCCTGCCCGTCTGTCACAAGAGTGGTGTCCCTTCGTCTCCCTCCCCCCCCTCCTCCCCATTGTTAGCCTGCTGTCTGTCACAAGAGTTTTACCCAACCTTTCAGCAAACAGCAATGGATGTACGCCAGGTGCCCGTTGTTATGTTGCATTAAATGATTGTTTTTTTTGGTTATGTATGCCCCAGTACCCCCCCCCCACACACCTTTTTCAAAACAAAAATCCCCCACCTCTCTCTCTTCTGAAACCACACAACACAACACACACACACACCACCACACACACACACACACACACACACAACGAACGCGCGCGCGCGCACAAAACCCACAAAAACACAAAAAACACACACACAATCTCTCTCTCTCTCCTCTCTCGCTCCAAACACACACACACAACAACACCCCACACCACACACACACACAACACACACACACACACAAAACCCCCACCAAAAAAACCCACAGGGGCACGCTTGCTATCTCCGCGAGAAATTACCGAAAGAAATGCACGAATATCCATGGGTTTTGAAAATTAGTGGCGTACAACCCACATTCTCTTGTATTATTTAGGGCAGGGCACTGAAAAAGCTGTCCCCCCGGGGGTTTTGCGACCTTGTGTGGTCGGGGGCTTGCGTGTCCAGTGACCCTAGCTTTGCGGGGGGGGCATCAATACTTTAGGAAAAGGCTGGGTTTTTTAAAACTGCTTCTGGGTCCAAAAAAGCCAATGCTTTTGGGCCAAGCATAACGTGGTAAGGAGTTGATGCCCCTGGTGGGGTTCCCAGTCAGATAGGCTAAGGTTGGGGAACCTGACTAAGAGAAACCCCCGCCTTTTCCTTTTCTTTTTTTTCTGCCTTCTTATTTGGCCCTTTTCTATCTTCGTCTCCCTTAAAGTTTTTTTTTTCCCAAAACACTCCTTTTCTCTCGGGGGTCTCCTTAAGCCCGCCGTGTTTGCCGTGCGGGCGACCTGGTCGGAGGGGAATGAGATCCGGTGATTGAGAGGGGCCAGCGCTCTCAACACATCACTTTGGCTGGGACCTCTCCTGACAGGAAGTCATTTGGGGGCCCCGGGGTGTATAATCGGCTCCCCTTCTTGGGGGGGGTAAAGACAGACATTCCCCGCTGGCCAATTTAAAAACCCTGCAGTGCTAGCTCTCTGCCCCCCGGGATTTGAGCAGATCAGGGGGGATAGGGTTGGTATTTTTCTGTTTGTGAAAAATCCCCCCCCCGAAGCCGGAAGGGGTAAGACATTGGTTTCTTGGCCCGGCCCCCTTATTTGGACTCCAAGGTGGGTGGGTAGGGAGAGATAAAAATAAAAAACTAAACATGGCTTTATAAAAAAACACCCCCCCCAAAAAAGAAAGAAAAGCAGACCCCCTTTTTAGGGGGGTCTTTTATTTGACAGCGACAGATACGAGGTACACAGAAGACGGGTTTTTTTCTTCCGGGCTCGGAGGAAAGGGACGGAGCAGGAAGCCCCCCTTTCAGCTCTGAGCCTTTTGCTATCCAAAAGGTTTTAAGGGTATAGCAGGTACCCTCGGTCCATCAAGGGGTTTGAGAAAGGGCCCCTTTCAAAATTCAATGTAAACACAAAAAACAATCAACAGCTGCGAAGGAAACTAAACAAAGGGGACGGGGAGATCAGGAAACCCCTCCCCACAAACAGAAAAATTCATCGAAAGGCGTGATTCGCTCCCGGGGATTTTTCGGGAGCTCAGAGGCAAAACAAAAACGGAGCGGGGCACCCCAGGGTGTGAGGGAGGTGGGCGGGGTGACGTCAAAAGGGGCAGAAAGGGGGCCCCAACCCCCTTTTTTCTGCATTCGAAACCCCTGTGCTCCCGGTCTCAAATTGGCTACCGGAATGCCGGTTTTTCATTTAAAATTGTTCCACCCCCTTTGAGGTGCTTCAGGTGTCGAATTTTTGGGCAGTAGGACCGCTGTTCAGGGAAAGAGGAGGGGTGTTGCTGAAAAGGCAACCCATGATGGGCCCTGTCAAGATCCGGCACATTGTGCAACTGCGGTGGCGACCATTCCCCCTCTTCAAGAAACTGCCCTTTTTTTGGGTTTCGGGAATCCGCAATTCAAAATTAAAAACTGAAAAAAAAATTTTCCTTTTTTGAGGCCCGCAAGCAGGTTGTGGCAGTCAGACCCCGACAGCCCTTCCTATGCTTCGGCTGTAAGGAAGTTCCCACAGTTTCCACCGATTCGCTTCAGACTGAATTTTTACGTTTTCCGAAGACACTGAAGACGAACGGTCACTCGGGGTGGAAGCAGGTCCCCCACCCCCAAAAAACAAAATGACTGCCCCGGTGGAGGAAAAAAAATCCGCCACCCCCTCAGACCCCAGCACCCTAAACACTGCTGCGGGGAAATTTAAAAAACCCAACCCCCCCTCGAACCCCTTGTCCAGTGCCCGGCGGGAAAGGGAGTTCAATCCAGGTGGAGAGGGGGAGATGGGGGAAGAACCCCCACCGCCCCCAAAATCCGACCTCCTTCTTACCTTTGAAATTTCTGCCCAGTCGACCCCATACATCCATAAACAACCCAACAAATCACCCCCTTGGGACGAGATGTTGAGGGGGGAGATGACCTATCTCTCTCCTTTTCCCCTCGCACCAGGGGATGTAAAATTTTCCATTGGAATATCCTGACAAAATTCCAACTTCGAGACGCAGCTTTTGTGAAATCTTAAAACCTTCCGGTGGCTCTTCAGAAATCAAATTCAAAGCCGAAGACCTTTCTTTTCTGGCTTTAATATTTTTCTAAACCTCACAACCACCCCGTTGGGACTGTGGGGCGTGTTCCCCTTCTCCTACAAAAAACTTTGTTGTATAGTCCTGTCGCTCTGTCTACCCCCTTCAGCTGTACGCGAGATCACTCTCCACAAACTGTGCAACTGTTCCCTTTACTTCCCCCTTTTTCCCGTTTGTCTTCGGGCCTTTTGCAGTTGAAGGGGAACTTTCCTCGACCTTTTTTGCTTTTGGGTGACTTTAACGGTCCAACCTTTTTGGGGTAGTGTCGTAGTCATTCAGATCTGCTAAGAGGGGTCCTTTCGGATTTTGGGTTTGTGTTGTCTGAACGACGGATTTAACTTACCCCTCCCCTTTCCCCAGGTTCACTTTCGTGTTTGATTTGTCGGGGTTTTTGACCCCCTCGCGGTCCTGGACTATGATGGTTTTTTCCATGACGATCTGCCGGAAGTGACCCTTTTCCCCGCCTTCTACAACCCTTAATAACGAACACGTCTCGTCTCTCAACATCTAAATTTTCAAAAACAACTGGGATTTTATTTGCAGCCTCTATTTTTCCCGGAATTCCGGGCCGATTTTTTCGAGTCCGGACCCGCAGAATCACTGACTAACACTGTGATCAAATGTGCTAAAGCTTGTATTCCCCGTGTCTTCCGTAAAATTCAAATGCCAAAAACACCCTGGTTCGATTCAAAAACCACAAATTCCCAAAATTAGAAAAAGGGGTCGCGTCGGTATACCCAAAGACCCGGGCCCAACGCCGAGCCCATCGAAAATCCGTGCTAAATCAAAACACACTTTTTAAAATCAGTAAACGTCGGCCTGGAGAAGCTTCCCCCAGGCTACTCAAAAACTTCCAAGAAAAAATGTGGAACACTTAAAAAAATCAAAAAGGGGAAAAACCCCCCTTTCCCCCTTGAACCCTCTCAAGTTTTTTGGGGTTCTTTAAAAACAGAGAAGAAAGCAGTTTTAAAAAGCTTGCTTAACCAAAGAAAAGAATTCCTCTCTTCTACAAATAAAACAGCCACTTTTTCAAAAACAAAGCCCAAAAAAAAACACCCGCAATTTTCGTCAGACACATGGGCACAATCTTCCTTTCACTTTAAAAAAAGCTGAAATCTGCCCTTTCTCTCTTTCGCGATTTCCCCTCCATCTAGTAAATCCCCCTTTTCAACTCTTGAAACATCTTCCGCAAATAGGTCGAACACCTGACGGTATACAACCATGTGTGGGGTCTGGGTTTTTTTCCACCTTTTTGGCGGAAAGCCCTCATTTTCCAATTCCCAAAACCCGGAAAAGACTTTTTAACCCATCAAACTCCGTCCAAAGGGTTTGACCGCTGTTTTTAAATGATGGAAAAAATGTAATGCTGGCTCATGTGGGGAAATCGAACCGATGGCCTTTTTGGCGAAAGAACAGGTGGTTTTTCCAAAATCGGGGCTACATTACCATTTTATTCGTCTGGAATCACACTTCGGGAAAGCTTTTTTTAACAGCAGCATGCGTGGCAATTTTTTTCGACTTAGAGAAGGCTCCTACCACCTGGAAGCGGGGGGACTTCTACTCCACGATCTGGGTTTTTGAGGTCATCTTTCCCTTTTTTTTCAAAATTTTTTTTTGGGAGAACGCAGTTTCAGGTCCGGGGTGGCACCACCCCCATGTCCACGAGCAGGAGTTGGGGGGTTCCACAGGGGGCAACGCCCTCCCTTTTATTTTAAAATCAAAAAATTTTAAAACAGTTCCGGGTTTGACTGTTTCATTTTTTGTGGGGTTTTTGCTGTCTACGCAATGGGAAACCTGTACCCCCAGTTCCACGCAGGGTCCAGCTTTTCTAGATAAAATCCATCGGGGGGGGCGGGTGAAAACGGTTTCACTTTTTTTCCAACAAGAGCATGATTCACTTCCATAATTTCCCCAGTTTTTTCCAATCCTGAAATTCAGTAGGGGAAAACTCCCATTCCCCGTTTTGGAGGCCAAATTTCGGGAGTCTTTTTGACCAAAACTTAACTTTCTCAGCCACATCAAACACCCAAAAATGCTTGCCCGAAGCACTGAAAATTCGCGGGGCGTACGCACACCGACTGGGCGCGATAAAAGAAATTTGCTGCACCCCACAGAGCCTTGGGCCCTTCCCAAAATGAATACGGTTTTTGGGTGTTACGGGTCCGCAGATCGTTTACCTCAAACCTGGGCCCCATCCACCTCAAAGGGGTTCGTCTCTGTCTTGGGGCGTTCCGCACCACCCCCGTGTACACCTGCCAGAGGCAGGTGGAAAAACCCTTTACTGTCCAACCCAGACGAAACTGTTTTGAATTTTTATATCCACTGTTTTCAGAACCAAAAACCCTGCTATGAGTGTCTTTGACCTCCGTTCCAAAATAAGTTTGAAAACAACCCAATGATTCCGCTGTTTGGGCTTTGTATGCGCCCCACTTCGGGAAACAGGGATAGACCGGGAGTAGTTTTCCATTTTTTTTTTAATTTCCGGATACCTCCAGGACCTTTTTTACCCAAGATTCGTTTTTGATCTTGCGCTTTTCGCAAAGATCACCAGCTCTCTGGCTCAAGG
Source organism: Conus ventricosus (assembly GCA_018398815.1). Taxonomy (NCBI): domain Eukaryota; kingdom Metazoa; phylum Mollusca; class Gastropoda; order Neogastropoda; family Conidae; genus Conus; species Conus ventricosus. The sequence goes on from CM031596.1 coordinate 112,386,145, forward strand.
CTTTTAGCGAGCTCTGTTCCAAATTCCCCTCCTATCAAAAAAATTTTTACGACGGGTTTCCCAATTGAGGTGGGGGGCCTGTTTAGCCCCCGCCCGGGGGTCCTTCTCAGATACGTTGGAACATAACTTCAATGCTTTTGTCATTCTGTGGCTTTCTGCTCAGTACGGCTTTGAAGATAATCTCACATTTTTTTCGAAGAGGGACTTTTTTGGGTTTTGCGGGTTTGCTGTCACTTTTTAGGCCCAACTGCCCCAACCTCAGCATCCAAAAATTTTACTTTTTTTTTTAACTTTTTAGCAAATTGAAAGGGGACGGTTACAACATTACTCTTTTTCTTGGGTTCCTCCAGTTTGGGATCGGCGGAAAAGAAAAGGTTGAAACGTTTGCCAAGAACGCCCCAAGAGAGAAAATGTCTAACCTTATACCCCCCCCCGTGTGAACCCCCAAAAATTAACGATTTTTAGAGACCTCTGGCAGGGATTGGAAAACACAACGAATACAAACTCTTTCAGACCCCTCCCCCCCCTTAAGGACTTTTCCTCCCATCTACGTCGGGTGGGCGTTTTAAAAGGAAACGGGGTTCTGTACCGGCTGCACACCGGCCATTCGATTTTACCCATTCTTACCTTTTAAAGAGTGAAGAAGCTCCGTGGTGCATTCCATGTCATGCGCCACTCACAATGAAACATGTTCTTTTAGAGTGTTGGGACTTGCACGATGTGAGACACAAACATTTTACAGCGGAGTCCATGAAGATCCTGTTCAGGGATGTCCCGCCTGACGTGATCCTTGAGTTTTTGAGAGAGATTAACATTTTTCATCTGATTTAAGATTTTACGGCAGAAAGATTTTTTAACAAAGTTTCTGGGGGCGTTTGTAGACGATGTCATTTCACGAGATGTGTGAAAGTTGGTTTTTTTTTTTCCCATGACTGGTTGAGTTGATTTTAACGTGGTGACAGCCCTGATGTGGCCCTCTGCGGTCGGCTGGGCTATAAGCAATATTCTCTCTCTCTCTCTCTGAAATAGCTGTCTTTTTTCCCTATAAAATTCTACTTCTCTTTTGCCTGCCATAGATTTTTACCAACAGGTGTAGAAAGAGGTGTCACCACATGCTATCATTTGCTCCCTTGTGCCACCCGCTCCTTGAATCACTCTCTACATTTGATCTGAAGAAAGAGCAGTTCCTTTTTCAGCATCCCTGCCTCTTTCACAAGCGTTCTAGCTTCCTCCTGGATTCCACTCGTCCAGTGTCAGCTTAGAAGGGACAGAAACCAAGCACACGTTGTAACGACTTTGGTATAACCAGACTTTATCACACCTGAATTGTGTATTTCGTTATACATTTCGTTATCTATTTCGTTATTTATTTATTCGTTTATCTATTGCGCTAAGTCTTTATTCATTTATTTATTTACATATTTTCATTTATCGTGTTTTTTACTGATTCAAAGAAAATGGGCGGGAAAGAGACGAAGAGGGTGAAAGAGAAAAGAAATGGAATCCGCTTCGTTACAAATCATTTCCTAACAACATCCCAGAACATTACAACTGAACTGACCTTTTTGATCAAGCGCTCTCCTATACACTTCGGGGGCGTGGGTGGGGTGGCATCTTTAGTGACTGGCCTTTGTCCAGACAGCTAGGTGGCTGACATTTCAGGGTAAATAACTGGCACTCTAACTGACCATCTGCGGTCCGTGGCCTATGTCATTATACTGTCATGCCATCTATCATCTTTCCACCTCTTTGTCCGTGTGTCGGTCGGTCTGTGTGGCTTCAATTGATGGCCAGTTTTACTGTGTTCACGTGGGTCTATCCGCCGCCCCCCCACCCCCCGCCCCCCGTAACGGATGAGCAGGATGAGTGTTAGTGTCAGACTATTGTCCGTAATCAGCTGACGTGTACCCTTTCTCCGTGATGTACAAATGATAGCAAGTGGTGTGTTGTAATTTGATATGCTCTCTCTCTCTCTCTCTCTCCTCTCTCTCTCTCTCTCTCTCTCTCTCTCTCTCTCTCTCTCTCTCTCTCTCTCTCTCTCCGTGTGTGTGTGTGTGTGTGTGTGTGTGTGTGTGTGTGTGTGTGTGTGTGTGTGTGTGTGTGTGTGTTGTGTGTGTGTGAGGGAGAGAGAGAGAGAGAGAGAGAGAGAGAGAGAGAGAGAGAGAGAGAGAGAGAGAGAGAGAGCTTGTAGGCGCACGCGCGGAATGTGTGTGCTTGCGGTTGTATGAGGTGTAAGCGCACGCGCGCGCGCCCATGTGTGCATATGTAATCACGTGGCTGGTGTACCCCTAGTCGTCTGTAGCAACTCAGAATTGAAATGTAACCCCGATAGTAGGAGAAGATGCAGCGACTTGCAGTACACTTCTAAGGCATCGACACGTCGCTTCATCTTCTCACGCTCCCGCCAGTCCAGACTGGAAGGCTTCCTCCCTTGCTGGACATGCTCTGCAACTGCTGCCACTGACTGCCATCATCTTGCCAGAGCTGCCATAATGTGGCGGTCAAAAAAAAAAACCACGACGATCAGCCGAAAGTTAACAAATAACAATTCTCTAACCTGAATGAATCTTGGCACTCTGGTCTTTTTATTATCATACTCCATGGTGAAATCAAACGTAAAACACCGTACAGAGGGACCTATAACATGGTTCACAGTTGAAAACAAACAAACATGTCTGCCAATTAACGCGAATGTCTATTCACTACATTACAGACTTCTGCAGGACGAGCAGAGCATGGCTATATAACACGTGCAGAGCATGGCTATAAAAACGTGCAGAGCATGGCTATATAAAATGGGCCAGTCTGCCCGTGCAGAGCATGGCTATATAACACGTGCAGAGCATGGCTATATAAAACGAGCAGAGCATGGCTACATAAAACGTGCAGAGCATGGCTATATAAAACGTGCAGAGCATGGCTATATAAAACGTGCAGAGCATGGCTATATAAAACGTGCAGAGCATGGCTATATAAAACAAGCAGAGCATGGCTATATAAAACGTGCAGAGCATGGCTATATAAAACGTGCAGAGCATGGCTATATGAAACGTGCAGAGCATGGCTATATAACACGTGCAGAGCATGGCTACATAAAACGTGCAGAGCATGGCTATATAAAACGTGCAGAGCATGGCTATATAAAACGTGCAGAGCATGGCTATATAAAACGTGCAGAGCATGGCTATATAAAACGTGCAGAGCATGGCTATATAAAACGAGCAGAGCATGGCTATATAAAACGTGCAGAGCATGGCTATATAAAACGTGCAGAGCATGGCTATATGAAACATGCAGAGCATGGCTATATAACACGTGCAGAGCATGGCTATATAAAACGTGCAGAGCATGGCTATATATAACGTGCAGAGCATGGCTATATAAAACGTGCAGAGCATGGCTATATAACACGTGCAGAGCATGGCTATATAAAACGTGCAGAGCATGGCTATATAAAACGTGCAGAGCATGGCTATATAAAACGTGCAGAGCATGGCTATATAAAACGTGCAGAGCATGGCTATATAAAACGTGCAGAGCATGGCTATATAAAACGTGCAGAGCATGGCTATATAAAACGTGCAGAGCATGGCTATATAAAACGTGCAGAGCATGGCTATATAAAACGTGCAGAGCATGGCTACATAAAACGTGCAGAGCATGGCTATATAACACGTGCAGAGCATGGCTATATAAAACGAGCAGAGCATGGCTATATAAAACGTGCAGAGCATGGCTATATAAAACGTGCAGAGCATGGCTACATAAAACGTGCAGAGCATGGCTATATAAAACGTGCAGAGCATGGCTATATAAAACGAGCAGAGCATGGCTATATAAAACGTGCAGAGCATGGCTATATAAAACGTGCAGAGCATGGCTATATAAAACGTGCAGAGCATGGCTATATAACACGTGCAGAGCATGGCTATATAAAACGTGCAGAGCATGGCTATATAACACGTGCAGAGCATGGCTATATAAAACGTGCAGAGCATGGCTATATAACACGTGCAGAGCATGGCTATGTAAAACGTGTCAGTCTGCCCGTGCAGAGCATGGCTATATAAAACGAGCAGAGCATGGCTATATAAAACGTGCAGAGCATGGCTATATAAAACGTGCAGAGCATGGCTATATAAAACGTGCAGAGCATGGCTATATAAAACGTGCAGAGCATGGCTATATAAAACGTGCAGAGCATGGCTATATAAAACGTGCAGAGCATGGCTACATAAAACGTGCAGAGCATGGCTATATAAAACGTGCAGAGCATGGCTATATAAAACGTGCAGAGCATGGCTATATAAAACGTGCAGAGCATGGCTATATAAAAAGTGCAGAGCATGGCTATATAAAACGTGCCAGTCTGCCCGAGCGAAGTTGCGACAGTCCAATCCCCTCCCTCTCCGTCCCCAATGTCCACTCTGCTAAAGAAAAAAAACACATCAAGAACCATAACTGTGCCAGAACATTTGCTTAATACATTTTCCATACCTTTGCGCTAACAAATGCATGACTGTTTCGAAAAAGCATAAATGAAATTGTCGCATGGCATTTAAGGTGCAGCAGCAATGTTAATGTGGTGAGCATACACATACACAGGCTTGCCCTTCTGATTTTGGGTAAGTGTGTCTCAAAATGTGCGAAGTGTGCGTGATGTTCCACAGAAGTTCACGTGTTCTTCCAAGTGCCAAAAGACCCGAATTCAAAGGGCCGACTGACATTGACGGACAAGAAGATCCTCCTTCATACAATTTGCGGAAAACTGATCACCAGTATTGGATGAAAATTCTCCCACGCACCACATTCCGTGGCGCAGTGGTTAGCGTCTTGGTGTCCAGGCCGGGAGCTCGTAAGGTTCGATTTGCATCACAGCCATTCAGTTCTGGGATTTTTCTGACCCGACCGGATCCTACCAAGAACTGAGTTGGCTTTGGCTCAGACGGGAAGACAAGAACCACACAGCCGAGTTTCGTCCACTTACTGGATGAATCTCTGAGAATAGTGCTAATATTTCCTGACCTGAAGTGTCTGTTTCTCTCGGGCCTGGATGACGCAGGAATACGTTGTGAAGGTAAACACAGAGAACGGCTCTGTCATGCTGTCTCATACCAGAATGGAATTCCATAATATCATCTTTATCAGCCTCATCCTCACTGACCGGCAATTAAAAAGACGGGTGTCAGTGTTTGTTGGATCAGAGCAGGCAGCGCTGGACACCACTACAGAGACTCAGCAGCAGTGCAGTGTCTCCTCTGGTGGGTTGCCTAATGACGACTTGACAGTGACTGCTCCCTGTGGACTGCCGATGCCGGGGCTGCTACGGTACAATTCAGGGTGTAGCTAGAATGAGCGGCGTGGGTGCCAAGGCCACTGACGTTGCACGAAAGACTACAGAGAAAAAAAAAGAGAAGGTAACGAAAGACAGAAAGAAAGAAAAAAAAGAAACATTATCTAAGCCGGTAGGTCACGGAAGACACAATGATCAAGATCATAATGCTATAATCCTGAACAGACATGTCTCTTACACGTTAACATCGAACACAACGGATTTCTTGCTCTAGGCAAACCCTGGCATGCCGGCAATACTAGGACCCAAACTGAAAGTAGTTTTTAAAAAAAAAAACCCAAACCGAACAAGAGAAAGTGTCCTGGACCACATTGAATACATTTCATATTTCAATAATCACATTTCTGACTTTCAAGGAGCGTAAACGTCTTACAATCCAGGTACAGATTTTCCAAGTTCCAGCACTCGGCGCGTTGCAGTTTTGCTGTACATCAACGTCTAGTGACATCCATCAATCGATACACATCAACGTCTAGTGACATCCGTCAGTCACTAGTGACATCCATCAATCGATGCACGTCAGCGTCTAGTGACATCCATCAATCGATACACGTCAACGTCTAGTGACATCCATCAATCGATGCACGTCAACGTCTAGTGACATCCATCAATCGATACACGTCAGCGTCTAGTGATATCCATCAGTCAAACACATCAACGTCTAGTGACATCCATCAATCGATACACGTCAACGTCTAGTGACATCCATCAATCAATACACATCAACGTCTAGTGACATCCATCAATCGATACATATCAACGTCTAGTGACATCCATCAATCAATACACGTCAACGTCTAGTGACATCCATCAATCGATACATATCAACGGCTAGTGACATCCATCAATCGATACACGTCAACGTCTAGTGACATCCATCAATCGATACACGTCAACGTCTGGTGACATCAACGTCTAGTGACATCAACGTCTAGTGACATCAACGTCTAGTGACATCCATCAATCGATACACGTCAACGTCTAGTGACATCCATCAATCAATACACGTCAGCGTCTAGTGACATCCATCAATCGATAAACGTCAACGTCTAGTGACATCCATCAATAAGTACACATCAGCGTCTAGTGACATCCATCAGTCAATACACGTCAACGTCTAGTGACATCCATCAATCGATACACATCAGCGTCTAGTGACATCCATCAATCGATACACGTTAACGTCTGGTGACATCAACGTCTAGTGACATCAACGTCTAGTGACATCAACGTCTAGTGACATCAACGTCTAGTGACACTCATCAATCGATACACATCAACGTCTAGTGACACTCATCAATCGATACACATCAACGTCTAGTGACATCCATCAATCGATACACGTCAACGTCTAGTAACATCAACGTCTAGTGACATCCATCAATCGATACACGTCAACGTCTAGTGACATCAACGTCTAGTGACATCCATCAGTCGATACACGTCAACGTCTAGTGACATCCATCAATCGATACACATCAGCGTCTAGTGACATCCATCAACCGATACATGTCAACGTCTAGTGACATCCATCAATCTATACACGTCAACGTCTAGTGACATCAACGTCTAGTGACATCAACGTCTAGTGACATCAACGTCTTGTGACACTCATCAATCGATACACATCAACGTCTAGTGACATCCATTAATCGATATGGTCAACGTCTAGTGACAGAATGAATTGATGACAGAACTGAGCATGACGACTGTTCTCATCTTTCCATTGATGACAGAACTGTGCATGACGACTGTTCTTATCTTTCCAATGCTATTGATGACAGAACTGTGCATGACGACTGTTCTCATCTTTCCATTGATGACAGAACTGAGCATGACGATTGTTCTCATCTTTCCATTGATGACAGAACTGTGCATGACGACTATTCTCATTTTTCCATTGATGACAGAACTGTGCATGACGACTGTTCTCATCTTTCCAATGCTATTGATGACAGAACTGTGCATGACGACTGTTCTCATCTTTCCATTGATGACAGAACTGAGCATGACGATTGTTCTCATCTTTCCAATGCTATTGATGACAGAACTGTGCATGACGACTGTTCTCATCTTTCCATTGATGACAGAACTGTGCATGACGACTGTTCTCATCTTTCCAATGCTATTGATGACAGAACTGTGCATGACGACTGTTCTCATCTTTCCAATGATGACAGAACTGTCCATGACGACTGTTCTCATCTTTCCAAGCTCTATACCAGCTGAATGCATTCACTCTTCTTGTTCTAAATCTCAGATGACATCCTTGGCGGTTTCCGAGAGGCGGGTCCACCCGATACCTCATGTAGCCTAGGGAAGCTCGACGTTCAATCTCAGATGACATCCTTGGCGGGTTTCGAGAGGCGGGTCCACCCGATACCTCATGTAGCCTAGGGAAGCTCGACGTTCAATCTCAGATGACATCCTTGGCGGGTTCCGAGAGGCGGGTCCACCCGATACCTCATGTAGCCTAGGGAAGCTCGACGTTCAGTCTCAGATGACACATCCTTGGCGGGTTCCGAGAGGCGGGTCCACCCGATACCTCATGTAGCCTAGAGAAGCTCGACGTTGAACGTGTACGTGGCAACTGTTACTTGTACGAGCAATTTAAACTACAATTGTGACACTTTTCTTTCAGCATATCCCTAACCCGTATCAATCCTTTCTGTCAAATATCAAGACTGTCAAAGTATACAAACAAAAGTCTGTGTGAATAAAAATAGTAAAAAGGTCCAGGAAAAAAGACAGCCGTACAGACATGAATTCTCTTTGTTATTTGACTCTGGGACTGATGTACAGCTAAGCCTGCATTGCAGAGGGCGGAAGGAGCACACCTTCTAAAAAAGCATGTAACTATTTCTGAATCAAAACATTTTCCATCATTTGTAATGATAACCATGTGAAGTGGTACTTCTTAAAAAGAAATACAGAGAAAAAAATATAGAAAGACCGAATAATAATTTAATACACATCTATCGACTTCATAATCGATGGTTAAAAGATAGTTATGTAAACAACTAGGTATCGCACAACACGTGACGTTTATTGTGTACATTAAACTTCGTACCTGGTGTGCGTGCCGTAAGGTGATTCCTTCCCATACCACGGATCACTGTGGCTAATAAAGCGTCAACCTGACCATCCACTTGAATGCAATACATCCGTCACGGCTGACAGCCAGATCAACAGCTGCTCAGCCAATCGTAGCGGTTCGCGGGACATGGAGTCCGCCGTCTGCACTGGGGTCCATTCGCCAGGCGACACCTTTGTGACCTCCACCTCCTTGTGCCCACCGCTGATTGATGGCGGCTGACGTTTTACAAAGCAGGGTTCGCTAAGGGGCAAGCTGAAGTCGGTGTCATATTGATTTGGGATGCTTTGGTTCTCTGCCAACCATCGCTCTCTGTCGTCACGCGCACTTCTGTTCATGTCTGGTGATGTAGGTACATACACATGGCACTTCTATTTATGTCTGGTGATGTAGGTACATACACATGGCACTTCTGTTTATGTCTGGTGATGTAGGTATATACACATGGTACTTCTGTTTATGCCTGGTGATGTAGGTACATACACATGGCACTTCTGTTTATGTCTGGTGATGTAGGTATATACACATGGCACTTCTGTTTATGTCTGGTGATGTAGGTACATACACATGGCACTTCTGTTTATGTCTGGTGATGTAGGTACATACACATGGCACTTCTGTTTATGTCTGGTGATGTAGGTACATACACATGGCACTTCTGTTTATGTCTGGTGATGTAGGTACATACACATGGAACTTCTGTTTATGTCTGGTGATGTAGGTATATACACATGGCACTTCTGTTTATGTCTGGTGATGTAGGTACATACACATGGCACTTCTGTTTATGTCTGGTGATGTAGGTACATACACATGGCACTTCTGTTTATGTCTGGTGATGTAGGTACATACACATGGCACTTCTGTTTATGTCTGGTGATGTAGGTATATACACATGGCACTTCTGTTTATGTCTGGTGATGTAGGTACATACAAATGGCACTTCCGTTTATGTCTGGTGATGTAGGTACATACACATGGCACTTCTGTTTATGTCTGGTGATGTAGGTACATACACATGGCACTTCTGTTTATGTCTGGTGATGTAGGTACATACACATGGCACTTCTGTTTATGTCTGGTGATGTAGGTACATACACATAGGCGCTGGGGAGGGAGACAGGGGGTTGATGTAAGGAACGGAAATAATGAGGGAAAGGCAATTTCTGGTCTTTATTTTCTTATGAACGATTTGTATGACTGTTGTTGATGTAAGGAACGGAAATAAAGAGGGAAAGGCAATTTCTGGTCTTTATGTTCTTATGAACGTTTTGTATAACTGTTGTTTAGGAAGAGAGGAGGACTGTAAGAGACGCGCAGAGCCAACACTCACACATCATATCATATATGAGCGCATGCATGTGTGGTCTCTGTGTGTGTGAGTGTGTGTGTGTGTGTGTGTGTGTGTGTGTGTGTGTGTGTGTGTGTGTGTGCGTGCGTGCGTGCGTGCGTGCGTGCGTGCGTGCGTGCGTGCGTGCGTGCGCGCGTGCGAGAGAGAGAGAGAGAGAGAGAGAGGAGAGAGAGAGAGAGAGAGAGATAGAGAGAGAGAGAGAGAGAGAGGAGGGGGGGGGGGGACGGGGAGAAAAACGGTATTTAGATTATGAAGAATTGATAAAAAATAAGAAGAAAACAAAACTTTCTAGAATGTCTCACAAGCACACAATTACGGAAGACATTTGCACACGTTTATACAGCCAATACACGCACATGTGCGTGCCCAAGTCTTCTCTTCACACATCCATCTACGGCCACTTGGTCCCTAGTCGTCCCCAATCACCGTGAGCCGTGTAGTCCAGCCACTGAAGCCACCGTTAGCAGCCAGCAGCTGTCCAGATGGTATTGACTGACCAGCCCCGTCCGCACCTTGGTCCATTCAGAGGTGGAGGGACACACATTGAGACAGGTGCTCCCGTGGTGGGACTGTGGGGCACTTAGCACTTCTGTCTGTGTGGCTGGCACTCCCCGCGGAGACCGGCTGCACCAAGCTACACCATTAGTGGCTGGAGGAATTGCC
>CM031596.1:112409105-112424105 GCA_018398815.1 Conus ventricosus
TGGTCTTAACATTAATTACAGTCTGTCTTAACATTACTACCTAGTTGTGCCTATTGTCCAGTAAGAGTCTTTGTGACAATTAGTCGCTCTGAGTCTGTTCCAGTCTGTCGTCATACGATCCAGGGCACATAACTAATCCGCACACTCCTAGCAGTAAGATGCAAAAAGGTTGCCAATATATCGCCAACTTCAGGGACGGCGAGGGGGGTCGGGGCGCGGTTTTCAATCTCACAGTAGTTGTAAATAAACCTACCACCCCCACCATCCTCCCTCGCACCTCCGCCTCCCAGGGCAGGAAGAGCTGCAGCCTATGATATATCAAGTGACCGTTCCTCTCTGCCCTGTGGCGTGATGGTGCCAGCTCCTACGTTTAAACTGGTCCCTTTGTTATGTTCTCAAGTCCCCAACCATTTCTTGACAGATGTGGAGCACAGGGTGACAAGACAGAGAGCGAGAGAGGGGAGAGAGAGAGAGAGAGAGAGAGAGAGAGAGAGAGAGAGAGAGAGAGAGAGGGGGGGGGGGGAAAGAGAGAGAGAGAGAGAGAGAGAGAGAGAGAGAGAGAGAGAGAGAGAGAGAGAGAGAGAGAGACAAAGAGAGAGATAAAGACAGAGAGAGTGAAAAGAGAGAGAGAGAGAGAGAGAGAGAGAGAGAGAGAGAGAGAGAGAGAGAGTGTGTGTGTTGTGTGTGTGTGTGTGTGTGAGAGAGAGAGAGAGAGAGAGAGGGAGAGAGAGAGAGAGAGAGAGAGGAGAGAGAGAGAGAGAGAGAGAGAGAGAGGAGGGGGAAGAGGAGAGAATGTGCACGTGATCCCCAACACTAGTTGCTGCTTCTTCACCTCTGTCCCACACTTCACATTGTTCATTAGGTCAACAACAGGTTACAGACAAGAGCTTAAGCACTGCAGCTTTACTGACGCCAATAATTAACAAACAGAGTAACTGTTGTTCGCATGATGAAAGAAAATGGCATAAAACTCCCAGCTAGCGCTGCTGATGCAACCCACTCTCCTTGCACACATGTAGGTAAGAGAAGAAATCTTGCTGTTAGTGAAACGTTTCGTTTGCATGTCTCATATTCAGTGACCTCCCAGAGACATCCTAAGTGATGCTTATTCCGGCTGCCCAATACAGAATCACGTCCAGGAGCTCTTTACATCATGTCTATGTTCCCAGTACACAGCCACGTCCAGCTCGGTACATCATGTCTATGTTCCCAATACACAGCCACGTCCAGGAGCTCTGTACATCATGTCTATGTTCCCAGTACACAGCCACGTCAAGCTCTTTACATCATGTCTATGTTCCAGTACACAGCCACGTCCAGCTCTTTACATCATGTCTATGTTCCCCATACACAGCCACGTCCAGCTCTGTACATCATGTCTATGTTCCCAGTACACAGCCACGTCCAGCTCTGTACATCATGTCTATGTTCCCAGTACACAGCCACGTCCAGGAGCTCTTTACATCATGTCTATGTTCCCAATACACAGCCACGTCCAGCTCTGTACATCATGTCTATGTTCCCAGTACACAGCCACGTCCAGCTCTGTACATCATGTCTATGTTCCCCATACACAGCCACGTCCAGGAGCTCTTTACATCATGTCTATGTTCCCAATACACAGCCACATCCAGCTCTTTACATCATGTTTATGTTCCCAGTACACAGCCACGTCCAGGAGCTCTGTATAATCATGTCTATGTTCCAGTACACAGCCACGTCCAGCTCTGTACATCATGTCTATGTTCCCAGTACACAGCCACGTCCAGCTCTGTACATCATGTCTATGTTCCCAATACACAGCCACATCCAGCTCTTTACATCATGTCTATGTTCCCAGTACACAGCCACGTCCAGCTCTGTACATCATGTCTATGTTCCAATACACAGCCACATCCAGCTCTTTACATCATGTCTATGTTCCCAGTACACAGCCACGTCCAGCTCTGTACATCATGTCTATGTTCCCAATACACAGCCACGTCCAGCTCTGTACATCATGTCTATGTTCCCAATACACAGCCACGTCCAGGAGCTCTTTACATCATGTCTATGTTCCCAGTACACAGCCACGTCCAGCTCTGTACATCATGTCTATGTTCCCAGTACACAGCCACGTCCAGCTCTGTACATCATGTCTATGTTCCCAATACACAGCCACGTCCAGGAGCTCTTACATCATGTCTCTGTTCCCAGTACACAGCCACGTCCAGCTCTGTACATCATGTCTATGTTCCCAGTACACAGACACGTCCAGCTCTGTACATCATGTCTATGTTCCCAATACACAGCCACGTCCTGGAGCTCTTTACATCATGTCTATGTTCCCAGTACACAGCCACGTCCAGCTCTGTACATCATGGCTATGTTCCCAGTACACAGCCACGTCCAGCTCTGTACATCTCCAGAGGGATTCCACCACCAGCACCACGAAATTGCCTGTGTTGACACTTGACAACTCGCAATGAGCACAGATGTGAGCAGTAGTGGTAGGACCATCAATGAGGATGAGGCCATGACGATAATGATGCTCTGTTCTGGTCCCAAATTCAATGAGGGGATCATCCTTCATGCATCCGTGCACAAGACGTGCCGGTGTGAACCAGAACGGACACAGAAAGTTGCAGTAACGGTCAGGGAGTGTGAGCAACTCTCAGAGATGCATCCACCATATGAATAAGAACCAAGGCACAAAGCTCTAGTCTGCCAATCGTGACCCATTGCACACTCACCTCTGGCAAGGAATTGGGTAGCAGAATCCCATCCATACATGGATCGGATGAGATTCGAACCCGTAACTTTCCAGTTTCCAACCTGCAACGCTAACGACTGCGCACGGGAGTCGGTTGTAATCATCTGTTTTATTCATTTAGCCATTTCCCAGCGTCTTCTGCTCTAAAGTGTGTCCATTCACTACCGTTCTTTCCTTTCTCTCTCCATTTATTCTGTGAAGAATCATTTGAGCTCCGCGTTGAATAACTCTTCACCAAATTCCCTCATAAAGAAAAAAATTCCCTCATCTCTGTCGCTTTGAGTACCGAAGTGTGTGTCTACTTGTTTTGATTCAAGAGAATAGTACACTCCCTTTCCAATAGTAAGAAACAATGTGAGCAACAAATTGGTTCACTTATTTTCTCTGTCTGTTTTCCTTACAAGGTTCCCCTCTTCATTTATTTTCTCTGTCTGTTTTCCTTACAAGGTTCCCCTCTTCATTTATTTTCTCTGTCTGTTTTCCTTACCAGGTTCCCCTCTTCATTTATTTTCTCTGTCTGTTTTCCTTACCAGGTTCCCCTCTTCATTTATTTTCTCTGTCTGTTTTCCTTACCAGGTTCCCCTCTTCATTTATTTTCTCTGTCTGTTTTCCTTACCAGGTTTCCCTCTTCATTTATTTTCTCTGTCTGTTTTCCTTACCAGGTTCCCCTCTTGCTTCTTTTTATTTCTTTCTGTCCTTTCCTTCTACCTCTGTCCATTCACTTCCTTCAAATGTTCTGTCTTTGTAGAGGCCAATCTTTGTTCTGTTCTGGCCATGTTCTGTGTTTGTAGAGGCCATTCTTTGTTCTGTTCTGGCCATGTTCTGTGTTTGTAGAGGCCATTCTTTGTTCTGTTCTGGCCATGTTCTGTCTTTGTAGAGGCCATTCTTTGTTCTGTTCTGGCCATGTTCTGTCTTTGTAAAGGCCATTCTTTGGTCTGTTCTGGCCATGTTCTGTCTTTGTAAAGGCCATTCTTTGGTCTGTTCTGGCCATGTTCTGTCTTTGTAAAGGCCATTCTTTGGTCTGTTCTGGCCATGTTCTGTCTTTGTACAGGCCATTCTTTGGTCTGTTCTGGCCATGTTCTGTCTTTGTAAAGGCCATTCTTTGGTCTGTTCTGGCCATGTTCTGTCTTTGTACAGGCCATTCTTTGTTCTGTTCTGGCCATGTTGTGTCTTTGTAAAGGTCCTTCTTTGTTCTGTTCTGGCCATGTTGTCTTTGTAAAGGCCATTCTTTGTTCTTTTCTGGTCATGTTCTGTCTTTGTAAAGGCTCTTCTTTGTTCTGTTCCGGCCTGCAAGCCTCCAATTGCAAAGCCAATGCAATGTGGGATTTCTGTCCCATTCAGCCATCTCTCTCATCCTCCTTTACCTCTAATTTGTCCCCACCCTCCCTTCCATCTTTTACTCTCCTCTCTCTCTCTCTCTCTCTCATCTCTCTCTCTCTCTCTCTCTCTCTCTCTCTCTCTCTCTCTCTCTCTCCCTCGCTCCCTCTCCCTATTGTTCTCTCTCTGTGTCAAACACAGAAACGCGCTAACACGTGCCGTGCTGACATTAGAGGATACATACACACACACACACACACACACACACACACACACACACACACACACACACACGCGCGCGCGCGCGCGCGCACACGCGCGCGCACGCGCGCGCGCGCGCAAAAGCGCCACCTTTCCTTCTTAAAACACAATCACGGATTATTCGGAAAAACGTCCCCCTATCCTGCAGTCCTCCCCCCCCCCCTCAGGACCCTCTCCCTCATCACCCCTCTTCCCCTTCATCTATCTCTCTCTCTCTCTCCCGGTACAAGAGTTCTCTAAGAGCCTTCCACAGTAATCCTTTCAATAGCATTACAATGAAAGCTTCAAGACGGCAGATTTCAAGGGCGTGGAGATCACCACCCACCCAGTCTTCTCCCGTCCCACACTCTCTCTCCGAACGAAAGTCTGCATTCTGGTCCAAAAACAATGTGTCTTGCGGCGCATATCAATTTCTCAAAAGGCTCTATATCCAGTGGTCTGAAGCCCTTTAATGTTACCTGTAACCCTGTGAGAAAGACAGACAGAGAGGGAGAGAGAGAGAAGGTGCTTCACACTGTTTACACTTCCCTTTGATGCCAAGTTGATCCAGAACACCTATGGACAAATTGTGATGACTAAACATGAAATTTATCAAATGCACAGACTGACACGCTGACCTACACACATCAGTGGTGTGTCTCCATTCTCTTACTTCCATCTATGC
Source organism: Conus ventricosus (assembly GCA_018398815.1). Classification (NCBI taxonomy): domain Eukaryota; kingdom Metazoa; phylum Mollusca; class Gastropoda; order Neogastropoda; family Conidae; genus Conus; species Conus ventricosus. Next base: position 112,414,100 of record CM031596.1, read on the forward strand.
TCATTTAAATCCTTGCTGTCTCTGGTGAACAGATCCGTGTAGCCTAACCATCAAACCCACCGTCAGCAGCCACCAGCTGTCCAGATGGTATTGACTGGACCAGCCCTGTCCGCACCTTGGTCCATTCAGAGGTGGAGGGACACACTTCTAGCGGAGGGTTTTCAATGTGCAGACTACTGGGCACTTAGCGCTTCACTCGGTGGCTGATAGTCCCCTGCTGGGACCGACTGCACAAACCTTGACCCTAAGTGGATGGACGAATGGCTTGTCCGTTCAACGCCTCCCTCCCCTGAGTGGTGGTGGTCAACGCCTCCCTCCCCTGAGTGGTGGTGGTCAATGCCTCCCTCCCTCCCCTGAGTGGTGGTGGTCAACGCCTCCCTCCCTCCCCTGAGTGGTGGTGGTCAACGCCTCCCTCCCCTGAGTGGTGGTGGTCAACGCCTCCCTCCCTCCCCTGAGTGGTGGTGGTCAACGCCTCCCTCCCTCCCCTGAGTGGTGGTGGTCAACGCCTCCCTCCCCTGAGTGGTGGTGGTCAACGCCTCCCTCCCCTGAGTGGTGGTGGTCAACGCTCCCTCCCCTGAGTGGTGGTGGTCACGCCTCCCTCCCTCCCCCGAGTGGTGGTGATCAACGCCTCCCTCCCCTGAGTGGTGGAGGTCAACGCCTCCCTCCCCTGAGTGGTGGAGGTCAACGCCTCCCTCCCCTGAGTGGTGGTGGTCAACGTCTCCCTCCCCTGAGTGGTGGTGGTCAACGCCTCCCTCCCCTGAGTGGTGGTGGTCAACACCTCCCTCCCCTGAGTGGTGATGGTCAACGCCTCCCTCCCCTGAGTGGTGGTGGTCAACGCCTCCCTCCCCTGAGTGGTGGTGGTCAACGCCTCCCTCCCTCCCCTGAGTGGTGGTGGTCAACGCCTCCCTCCTCTGAGTGGTGGTGGTCAACGCCTCCCTCCCCTGAGTGGTGGTGGTCAACGCCTCCTTCCCCTGAGTGGTGGTGGTCAACGTCTCCCTCCTTCCCCTGAGTGGTGGTGGTCAACGCCTCCTCCCTCTTCCCCTGAGTGGTGGTGGTCAACGCCTCCCTCCCTCCCTCCTCTGAGTTGTGGTGGTCAACGCCTCCCTCCCCTGAGTGGTGTGGTCAACACCTCCCTCCCCTGAGTGGTGGGTGTCAACACCTCCCTCCCCTGAGTGGTGGTGGTCAACGCCTCACTCCTTCCCCTGAGTGGTGGTGGTCAACGCCTCCCTCCCCTGAGTGGTGGTGGTCAACGCCTCCCTCCTTCCCCTGAGTGGTGGTGGTCAACGCCTCTCTCCCTCCCCTGAGTGGTGGTGGTCAACGCCTCCCTCCCCTGAGTGGTTATGGTCAACGCCTCCCTCCCTTCCCTGAGTGGTGGTGGTCAAAGCCTCCCTCCCCTGAGTGGTGGTGGTCAACGACTCCCTCCCTCCCCTGAGTGGTGTGGTCAGCGCCTCCCTCCCCTGAGTGGTGGTGGTCAACGCCTCCCTCCCTCCCCTGAGTGGTGGTGGTCAGCGCCTCCTCCCCTGAGTGGTGGTGGTCAACGCCTCCCTCCCTCCCCTGAGTGGTGGTGGTCAACGCCTCCCTCCCTCCCTCCCTCCCCTGAGTGGTGGTGGTCAACGCCTCCCTCCCCTGGGTTGTGGTGGTCAACGCCTCCCTCCCTCCCCTGAGTGGTGGTGGTCAACTCCTCCCTCCCCTGAGTGGTGGTGGTCAACGCCTCCTTCTCCTGAGTGGTGGTGGTCAACGCCTCCCTCCCCTGAGTGGTGGTGGTCAACTCCTCCCTCCCCTGAGTGGTGGTGGTCAACGCCTCCCTCCCTCCCCTGAGTGGTGGTGGTCAACGCCTCCCTCCCCTGAGTGGTGATGGTCAACGCCTCCCTCCCTCCCCTGAGTGGTGGTGGTCAACGCCTCCCTCCCTCCCCTGAGTGGTGGTGGTCAACGCCTCCCTCCCTCCCCTGAGTGGTGGTGGTCAACGCCTCTCTCCCTCCCCTGAGTGGTGGTGGTCAACGCCTCCCTCCCTCCCCTGAGTGGTGGTGGTCAACGCCTCCCTCCCCTGAGTGGTGGTGGTCAACGCCTCCCTCTCCTGAGTGGTGGTGGTCAACTCCTCCCTCCCCTGAGTGGTGGTGGCATTACGCTTCTGTTTCTCAAGGTGCGAGAAGTATAGTATGTGTCAATTTCAGGCTGGACACTTTCATTTTCGTACGTAAATTGTTTGTCCATTTGTAAGTATAACACTGCTGACAGATTAAATCACCGTTACTTTATCTCACTCATGCTAATGCTGTTTCAGTTCTTGTGGTACACTGATAATCTATTTGTATGAATTGTCAACTGATCGTATCATGACTCTTTAAACAGTTATTCATACACACTTTTATACTTCTTGTTTCTGATCGCATAGGGAAACAGTTTTTTTAAACCAAAATCTAGATTGTGTATTTAATATTCATTCCGCAGGGATGCATTACCTACACATTGACTCTAAATCACGAGTGAAAAACTTTGGCATTTAGATATAAAATATGATAGATTCTGCACTTCTCACTCAACGAACACAAGACCAATGACTGGCTAAGTACGTCGTTGTTACTGGATGTCCTAGACAGTTTGGCACCAATGGGAAATACGAGGGTTAGTGGTGAGAGCGGGTTGGGGTTGGTGGGGGGAGGATGGCAAAAAAACAAACACACACTTGGAAGCAAATAACTTCTCCATTAAACTGGACTCCTTCGGCAAACTGCGAGAACTGAAAGTTTTGAAGAGAAATCAGGTGTTTACAAATCACAGACAACAAGATGTAAACGGTTGAACATCGACAGTAGATGGTAACACTGGGATGATCGAGTTCAGTAAACTGAAAATGTTCAGACCTGTCCATACAAGTCGTCTAAACACTGTGACAAGAACGTTTCTTTACTGCTGATAAACACATTAACTGACACTTGATATTTAGAGCGACAGGCCTAGCAGCATGCAGCCATCTTCATGACATGCTCCAGAGACAGGTAAATGACCAAACCCTCTGTGCACAGATGACAAAGAAGGTGAAAGTCAGTTTTCTTTGTTGCTCAATAATCAAACTGCACCGTCCTGCTTGAGCGCTCAGCGACCTCGGGTATACATTCCTCTTATCTTATGTATATCCGTGACTGTCTTATGAGAAACCACATTTGTCAAGACAGGATAATGTATTTCAACTTAAGAAGTTTCAAACTGCTGCAAAATTCAGTCAACCCTTAGTATTAGGAATATGCCATTCAAAGGAAACTAGAACCTATTCACACAGACTTGTAGGGAAAACAGCACTTCGTGTCTATACTTCCACAACAATTCTACTTAAAACAACCGATTAGATCCATAATAACAATTAACATAAACACTTTGAACAAGGACGTATCTTTGTGACATTCATGTCAGTGCTGCTAATGACTAACAAATAGAAAGGAACAGGTGCATGACTCTACAAGCTAAGACAGAAAATCCTAAGCATGTGGTGTGGTCGATGATCCAACTTATATTTTAGGTGGCTGCTCCAACTGTCTGAAACTGAAGTTAACAGAACAGTTGGCAAAAGATGGACCAAACCCTAACCTATTTAAACTAGGCCCAAGTGAAATGCTTGGCAATGATGATCAACAGGTCTTTATCATAAAATATGTTTATAATTGTATAATTATGAACAGACATGAATGGCTCCCTGCACTAGCCTCGATAAATTATGGTATAAACATTAATTATGATCTGTTATAAAACATCAGTCTCACTTGTAGTTCAAGTCTGAGTCTACAAATGTTCTCCTACAATCCAAGCCACATAACTGATCCACATACTGCTAGCAATAAGATGCAAAAAGGATGCCACTGTATCGCTAACGTTTGGGGGGGGGGGGGGGGGGAGGTGTGGGGCGGTTTTTTCTGTCGTCTGTCTCACGATATCTGCAAACATACCTTCCTCCCCACCACCCTCCCTTGCACCTCCCCCTCCCAGGACAGAAAGAGCTGAAGCCTATGATGTATTGAGTGTCTGTTTAATCTCTCTCTTGCGGCATGCTAGCGCCAGCGTGTATATCTGAAACTGGTCGGTTTGTTTTATATCAAAGTCCTAGATCTTTCGGTGTGGAGCACGGAGAGAGAGAGAGAGAGAGAGAGAGAGAGAGAGAGAGAGAGAGAGAGAGAGAGAGAGAGAGAGAGAGAGAGACAGACAGACAGACAGACAGACACAGAGAGAGATTGAGAGAGAGAGAGAAGAGAGAGAGAGAGAGAGAGAGAGAGAGAGAGAGAGAGAGAGTGTGTGTGTGTGTGTGTGTGTGTGTGTGTGTGTGTGTGTGTGTGTGTGTGTGTGTGTGTGTGTGTGTGTGTGTGCGTGTACGTACGTACGTGACCCCCAACATGTGTAACTGCGTCTTCATCTGTGTCCCACATTTTACAGTACTCCTTAGGTAAACAACTGGTCAACTGACACCAACAGTTAACAACAAAGTAGCTGTTGTTTGCATGGTCAAAGTGGATGGCCCAAAACTCCAAGCTGGTGCTGCTCACACAACCCATTCAGCATGGTGAAACAGGATGGCCCAAAACTCCAAGCTGGTGCTGCTCACACAACCCATTCAGCATGGTGAAACAGGATGGCCCAAAACTCCAAGCTGGTGCTGCTCACACAACCCATTCAGCATGGTGAAACAGGATGGCCCAAAACTCCAAGCTGGTGCTGCTAACACAACCCATTCTGCTAGCACACGTGTGAGTAACGCAAGTCACAAGCTTGACCACATTCTCCTGGCCTGATAAAGATGACGTCACACATGGTCAAAATCGTGTTGTTACCAAAACGTTTAGTTTGGATGTGACATTTTCAATGACCTCCCAGGGACATTATACACACGACCCTCATTCAACTTCACCAATACACAACCGCATCTGGGATCGTCCTGGTGGGGTCCCAGCATCAGAAACCCACGTGGAGTTGTTCACTTCATGCCCGTGAGGCACCTCACCACAGTAGACACCGCGCGCACTGCTGCTGAATTACTGTGCTGGTATACAGCGGTACCTGCTCTGATCGAACACAGAGAGAACACAAGACATCCCGAGCTGGCCCTTCTACTGACGACAATAACTGATCAGTTCCGGAGCCAGTGGAAATGAATGCCTCCCTTCTGCCGGATATCAACGTCACGACCATTTCAACGACAGTCCGATGGAATGACCGGTACTGACCACTTGACAGCAACTCACAACAGGCATGGACATCACCATCACGTCCATTTCAACGACTAATGGAATGACCAGTACTGACCATTTGACAGCAACTCACAACAGGCACGGACATCACCATCACGTCCATATCAACGACAGTCTGATGGAATGACCGGTACTGACCATTTGACAGCAACTCACAACAGGCATGGACATCACCATCACGTCCATATCAACGACAGTCTGATGGAATGACCGGTACTGACCATTTGACAGCAACTCAACAGGCATGGACATCACCATCACGTCCATGTCAACGACAGTCTAATGGAATGACCAGTACTGACCACTTGACAGCAGCTCAAAACAGGCACGGACATCACCATCACGTCCATGTCAACGACAGTCTAATGGAATGACCAGTACTGACCATTTGACAGCAACACAACAGGCATGGACATCACCATCACGTCCATTTGTCAACGACAGTCTAATGGAATGACCAGTACTGACCATTTGACAGCAACTCACAACAGGCATGGACATCACCATCACGTCCATGTCAACGACAGTCTAATGGAATGACCAGTACTGACCATTTGACAGCAAATCACAACAGGCATGGAGTAGGGTAGTGTTGATGGTGGGAATCAAAACTGAAATCACCACGCGTGCAGAGGGAGGGTGAGTGTGGATGGGGGGTGGGACTCGAAACTGAATTCACCTCGAATGCAGGGCATAAAGATCCACAGAATGCAGGATATAAAGATCCACAGAATGCAGGATATAAAGATCCACAGAATGCAGGATATAAAGATCCACAGAATGCAGGGCATAAAGATCCACAGAATGCAGGGCATAAAGATCCACAGAATGCAGGATATAAAGATCCACAGAATGCAGGATATAAAGATCCACAGAATGCAGGGCATAAAGATCCACAACATGCAGGGCATACAGATCCACAGCATGCAGGACATAAAGATCCACAGAATGCAGGATATAAAGATCCACAGAATGCAGGGTATAAAGATCCACAGAATGCAGGGCATAAAAATCCACAGCATGCAGGGCATACAGATCCACAGAATGCAGGGCATAAAGATCCACAGAATGCAGGGCATAAAGATCTACAGAATGCAGGGCATAAAGATCTACAGAATGCTGCCTGCTTCGACACAACGATCCGTGAGAACGGGGGATCACAACCATCAGGATCTATGGGAGGTCTGTTTCAGTCTCAGACTACATGAAGGGATCATTCTTCAAACATCCAGCTGCAAGACTTCCCAGCGTCTACCAGGCCATAGAGAGACAGTTGCATTGCTGGTTAGAAAGTCAGGGCCACTTCAATCACACATCCACTATGTGAATGAAAATCAGCCGTGTGGTTCTAGTCTACCATGGAACCCATGCCATATTAAACGTCTACCATGGAACCCATGCCATATTAAACGTCTACCATGGAACCCATGCCATATTAAACGTCTACCATGGAACCCATGCCATATTAAACGTCTACCATGGAACCCATGCCATATTAAATGCTGAAGAGGCAGAATCACATCAATCACGCATCTCATGAGATTTGAACCTAGGACTCTCCAGACCCCAATGCCGCCCGCTGTGCCATGTTGGCCGGCTGTAGCAATGTTTGTTCATTTAGTTAAATAACCCGTTTCCAGTTTCCTTGGTTTGAAGTTTGTCCATTCACTTGTTTGCTTTGTCTCTCCTTTCATTTTGTGGACAGTCCCTGGGGCTCTGCATTGAAGAACTCTTCAGCACATTCCTCCTTCTTTGTCTCTGTCTCTTTCAGCGCGGACATGTGTGTGTGTGTGTGTGTGTGTGTGTGTGTGTGTGTGTGTGTGTGTGTGTGTGTGTGTGTGTGTGTGTGTGTGTTCTTGTTTCAATTCAAGAGAATAATTAACTTCCTGTAACAATTCTTCGTAATTTCTTCGTAACAACAACAAAAACAGACAACAAATTGCATCATGTTTCATTGTTTCTGTCTTTTTATTGAACAGAATAATAATCTTCCCTTTTCAATAGCATTAAAGAAAATGAGCAAAAAAAATCTTTCAATTCATTATCGCTTTTTGTTTTCCTTGCAGGTTTCCCTCTGTGCGTTCACTTCCTTCCAGTGTTCTGTCTTTCTACAGACTCTCTTCTGTTCCGTTCGGGCCTGCAAGCCTCGAATCACAAAGCCAATGAATTGTATGATTCCTCTCACAATTAGTCTTCTCCCCCCCCCTTTGCCCCTCATTGTCCCCCACCTTCCCTTCCTTCTCTCTCTCTCTCTCTCTTCTCTCTCTCTCTCTCTCTCTCTCTCTCTCTCTCTCTCTCTCTCCCACCTCTCGCTCGCTCTCTGGCAGACACACACAAACGCGCGTGAGCTCGCCGCGCCAACGTTACAACACACACACACACACACACACACACACACACACACACACACACTAATGCCGTTAGCTCTATTTCCCCACGATCATGGTTTCAGTATTTTAGAGATTTGCTGAATACAGAAACAACCGAACACACTGAATTTCTAAATGAAGTGAGGAACACTCTTACTGAACATAACTCAGAAACCTGTCACGAATGTTTAAACTTTAGCATCGATGCTGAAATTTCTGAAACCGAAATTTATGATGCCATCAATAGAATGAAACGAGGAAAAGCTCCAGGACCTGATGGCTTGCCTACTGACTTCTATTTCCATGCAAAAGATACGTTGGTGAAATTTCTACACCCGCTGTTTAACAAAGTGTTCAAAACTGGGGAATATCCTGAAAGATGGATCCTAGCGATAATCTTTCCATTACACAAAAAAGGAAACCGAAATAATGTCAGTAATTACAGGGGTATTTCACTTATAAACGTAATAAGCAAACTATACAGTTCTGTCATAAACAGAAGACTCGAACAGTTTTGTGAGCAGAACAACATAATCCCTGAAGCACAAGCTGGTTTTCGTAAAGGATATTCCACAACAGACAATATATTTACACTTCAATCAATGATACAAAAGTACTTGACAAAACAAGGAGGCCGTTTTTATGCACTGTATGTGGACTTTTCAAAGGCATTTGATTGTATTCACAGGGAAAAATTACTTTATTTATTGTTATCAAAAGGTGTGCATGGAAACATGTTTAATACTTTACAAGGAATGTACAAGAAAGTTAAGGCAGCAGTGTGTGTAGGGAGTAAGATAACAGAATGTTTCGAATATGTCACTGGTGTCAAACAAGGTTGTATTTTAAGTCCCCTTCTGTTTTCTATGTTTCTGTCCGAGCTTCAACAAGATTTAATACACTGTGGTGCACATGGGGTCAATGTTTTCGGTGATTCACTTGATATTTTTTCATTGATGTATGCCGATGATATTGTTTTAGTATCAGATTCTGTTATTGATCTTCAAAAGAAAATAGACTGTTTAGAAAACTATTGCAAAAAATGGGGTCTCTCAGTAAATATGGATAAAACGAAGACGGTCGTCTTCAAAAACGGTGGCTTTATCAAAAAGTCTGAAAGATGGTATTTTAACCGTCAGGAAATAGAGACCGTGTCTTCATATAATTACCTCGGTGTAATATTCTCTTCTACCTTAAAATGGACAAGGTGTGTTGAGAATTTAAGTGGTAAAGCCCTTCGAGCACTTATAGGGGTTAAAAGATTACATCTGAAATTGAAAACTCTTCCCGCCGGTACTATCTTTCGTATCTTTGATACGAAAATCAAGCCCATTTTGTTATATGGATCAGAAATCTGGGGCTTTAAACAATATGAAGCTATTGAGCAAGTACAGATTAAGGTTTGTAAAATGATATTAGGAGTTGGAAGGACCGTCAGAAATAAGATAGCACTTGCAGAATGTGGCAGATTTCCTATTTTTATAGATACAAACATTAATCTTGTGAAGTACTGGTGCAGAGTTATACATTTAGCAAATGACAGATATCCCAAACAGTGTTATAACATGTTGTACATGCAAGATAGGTCTGGAAGAAAAAACTGGGTTACAAATATAAGAACTATCTTATGTACCTATGGTTTTGGGTATGTTTGGGAGATGCAGGATTCTGGCCATGTGCCGACATTTCTGTCATTACTTAAAACTAGACTCCAAGATGTTTATCGTCAAATCTGGCATGACTCTTTGTCAACAGAGCAAGATTACCTTATGTACCATCCTGAGTTTATAAAAGCGTCATATATTACAGATCTTGATAATGTAAAGCTTCGAAGGGCATTGTGTCTGCTGAAAAGCAACCGACTTCCTCTCAATGGTATCCCTCGTTTTGGCAAACTACCAAATGATAGTACATGTAAACAATGTAATGAGAACTGCATTGAAGACGTGACACACTTCATGCTGAAATGTCCAAGATATCTTTCTTTAAGAACGAAATACATTCCTCACTATTATTATCGTTTTCCTTCTCAGCAAAAAATACAATTTTTGATACTAAGACTTAAAGGAAAGTTGGTGTACAAAGTAGCTCTCTATATAACAGAATGTTTAAAATTACGGGAACAACTATGATATCATGCGTGAAAAGAGATCTTTCATGTTTACTTCATAATTATGATGATTTGCCTCTCCTGTTCATATGGGTCAGATGGCCTTGAAAAGACTGAATTAAAATTATTGTTATTGTTATTATTGTTATTGTTATTGTTATTGTTACACACACACACACACACACACACACACACACACACACACACACACACACACACACACACACTAAAATTACCACCACTTCTTAAAACAGCTTTTTACCGCAAGCTATTCCCACCACCCACCCCTCTGCCCC
>CM031596.1:112436605-112444105 GCA_018398815.1 Conus ventricosus
GAACTCAGCTAACGCTCATCGATTAATCGATGGGAAACGTCTTTCACAGTACAATGTGTCGACATACTGAAAACCCTTCCTTTTAGCAGAGTACACTTTTCCCCCCACATTGGACGAAATACTGGGGACAATGATGAAAACCCATCAATGAACAAAAAAACCCAACTAATCTAAAAATAAAAAGGAAATAACACAAAGACGGGGAGAAAGAAGAAAATGTCGACGAACTTGGCAGAAACCAATGGCCCGTTTTCCCCTGTTTTTTTAGAGCCAGACAAAGACATCAAACTGCTGAAAATAAAAAGTCATGTCTTTCTACAGCTCAGCCAACTAAACAAAAAACAAAACTTACTGCCGTCCCAGCGTGTAATGAAAGTCAGTCTTACACAAGTCTACCGTGACAAGGTGGTTAACACCATGATGCACAGTCACACAGCTGTCTGCCGTGACAAGGTGGTTAACACCATGATGCACAGTCACACAGCTGTCTGCCGTGACAAGGTGGTTAACACCATGATGCACAGTCACACAGCTGTCTGCCGTGACAAGGTGGTTAACACCATGATGCACAGTCACACAGCTGTCTGCCGTGACAAGGTGGTTAACACCATGATGCACAGTCACACAGCTGTCTGCCGTGACAAGGAGCTCTTCCTTTTTACAGGATAAGACAACAGAACACGATATCCACTTCACCTTCCCTCTCCTCTCTGCAAAGTTGGCATGATACACAGGCATTGCTATGGAGTCGGTGACGGTAACAGTGCACTGCAATTTCAGATACACCAAGTCTCAATCTAATAGTGACGTGTTTTAAATGCCTGTCAGGATTCTGCAATAGATAGGTTTTACCTTTAGGCACAGTGCAAAAGGACCTGGAAACATGAAACCTTTCGCTATGCTCATACAACTATTCAATTATTCAATCAGTCCGTCTCTATAGATTGGAAGAAAATCCTCAATTGCGGCAACCCCTTGGTTCAGCCAGACATAACCGGACCCATACATATAATGATTTACAACGAACAGTTGAGCCCAGTTTCCTTCGTCACGTTCTATCCAATCAAATCAAACCGGATACAACATGCCTCATATGGTAATCCACGCTCATCCATTCTTGTTAGTTGTTGTTTTTTTTGTTTTTTTTTTACCAAAATGTAACACATTTTCTTTAACAGACTTAATGTAAATAGGGTACTTACACATACACAACATCATACGTTGTTCGTAAGAACACACAGAGAGATATGGAGATAATGGGTGAGTGGGGGGGGGGGGGGGAAGAGAGAGAGAGAGAGAGAGAGAGAGAGAGAGAGAGAGGGGAGAGAGAGAGAGAGAGCGAGAGAGAGAGAGCGAAAGAAAGAGAGCGAGATAAGAGAGAGAGAGAGAGAGAGAGAGAGAGAGAGAGAGAGAGAGAGAGAGAATGAGAGAGAGAAGCAATTATATAGAAAGAAAGCAGGAAAAAAAAAACGATCAAAGAAAAGAAAGAGGGAGAAGGGAGCATTAAGTGAAAACAGGATGGAAGCAAAGAAATGAATAAAACAACAACAAACAAATCACGACCCATGAACAGAATGAGAGAAGACGAAACAGAAGAAAGAGCGAAGCCAAACTCCCTGACTACAGGAAAACCAGGCCAGGCCGATGCTGGGTGTTATCATTGAGGAGGGACTGTTACAGTTTGACGAAGGGCATAATCACTATCGACTTGCCAAGCAAGAAACACAACGTTTGCCGTCAATTATTTCCAGCTCTTTGCCCTCTCATAATTCCTTTCCCAGTGTCAGTGTGTGTGTGTGTGTGTGTGTGTGTGTGTGTGTGTGTGTGTGTGTGTGTGTGTGTGTGTGTGTGTGTGTGTGTGTGTGCGCGTGTGCGTGAGTGCTTGCGCGCGCGCGCCCGCGCGTGAAACCAGAATGGAAGACAGATTCGCAGACATAAGAAAACTTATAGGAGAGAGGCAGAAATTAAAAAAAAACATCTCAGAGAGAGGGGGAGGGGGAGGGAAAGAGAGAGAGGGGGGAGGGAGGAAGGGAGGAAGAGACAGACAGAAAGACACAGACAGATAGACAGATAGACGGACGGGCAGAGAAAAGGAGCCAAAGAGACAGAAAAAAAGGAGAGAGAGAGAGAGAGAGAGAGAGAGAGGAGAGAGAGAGAGAGAGAGAGAGAGAGAGAGAGAGAGAGAGAGAGAGAACGAACGAACGAACGAACGAACGAACTTTTGTTTATTCAGGGATATGAGATAAGCATACAAGTGTGCTTTTTTACACTCAGCCCTGAGGCTAAACAAAAATCCACAACAATAGTGCAGAAAGTAAATTGTCTATATATGTATACCAAAGAAGAGGAAGAAGAAGAAGAAAAAGAAGAAGAAGAAAAAGAAGAAGAAGAAGAAGGAGAAGGAAAAAGAAGAAAGTATGAGAAACATAAATACGCAATATAGTGTACGCCAACTATTTACACGACTGACAAAGGCCACAGGAGATAATTCGGTGATCAATTAAAGAAAAGAATAAGACAGAGCATATGCTAGTTTAACCGTGAATTTTTTAAATAAACATTGATCCAATGATAATGGAAAATAGTACATACATATGAAATAATAAGTAAAAAGATAAAATATGCCGGGTTCAATTTCTGAATAACAACAGTTGCTGACATTTATACTTATGATATTAGCTCAGACTGAATACTAGGGAACTGTTAAAATGTTTTTCATTTTTTCAAATAGAAGGCGTTTATACGCAACTTTAAACGAATTAATGCTTTTCTTCTGTTTAACATATTTTGGCATAGAATTCCAAAGTGTTCCACCAGAGTAAACTAAGCTACTTTTAAAAGATCGATGTTGTTAGTATATCTTGATTGATTGATTGGAAATCTTGCAGATATATTTGAGGGTGCTAATTGGTTCATAATTCTGTACATCATTATTGCTTTATTATATTCAAATTTAAGAAAGGGGCAATATATCTAATTCGAGGTAATCTTGACTAGTTAATGTTGATGCTTTTTGAAGTACTGTTTTGATAGCCCGCTTATGGGCCCTGCGCAACGGTTTTAACGTAATTGCACTGCAAGAATCATAGAGAGTAGAAGAATAGTCAATGTAGGACTAGATATATGCATGATAGAAATGTTTACGAGAGTTTATATCTAGGAATTTTTTTAACTTAGAAAGAGAGAGAGAGAGAGAGAGAGAGAGAGAGAGAGAGAGAGGAGAGAGAGAATAAGGGAAGAGCAGTAGAGAAGAAAAGGCAGCGAGAGAGAAGAACTGGTAGTTTGAGACACAGAGAGATAGTGAAATGGACACTCTCACACCAACGCACAGGCAAGCATGCACCAAAACGAACGCTAGAGCGCACGCACGCTTGGAACACAAAGACACATCCAGGAAGAGAGACAGAGACAGAGTGACAGAGAGAAAGAGAGAGAGAGAGAGAGAGAGAGAGAGAGGGGGGGGAGGGAGGGAGGGAAGGAGGGAGAATCAGATGGAATAAACATGTTCACACTGCAGTGACCTTGGCAGAGATGGTTTATGGCTGAATTAATCTCATGCTGGCTGATGTATTGATACGGGACGTCGTTCAGAGGTCGGTCTGGCGGAAAACTGGTGGCTCTGCCCGGAAAATGCACATACAGCACACAGACAAACAATCTGAAAGGGCGGACGGGAGAGAGAGAGAGAGAGAGAGAGAGAGGAAGAGAGAGAGAGAGAGAGAGAGAGAGAGAGAGAGAGCGAGAGAGAGCGAGAGAGAGAGAGAGAGAGCAGTTAAATAGTCTGTATATTTCACACACACACACACACACACACACACACACACACACACACACACACACACACACACACATACACACACACACACAAACACGTACTTACACATATTAACCCTGATTTTTATGTGTTACAATAGTTCTTCCCCTTCTTTCCAGTTCTTCCATGTAATTTTCCTTTGTTTCCGGTTTCTTTTTCTTTTCCTTTTTTTTTTTTTTTTTTTTTTGGGGGGGGGGGGGGTCGGTAATGTTTCTTTCTTCAATCAACACCCCCCCCCCCCTCCCCAGTAATTCTTTGTTTGTGCCGTTTCTGTTCAAAGTTTCTCTTCCCTGTTCCGATTGTTCTTTCAAGCAATTCATCCCTGTTCCGATTGTTCTTTCAAGCAATTCATCCCTGTTCCGATTGTTCTTTCAAGCAATTCATCCCTGTTCCGATTGTTCTTTCAAGCAATTCATCCCTGTTCCGATTGTTCTTTCAAGCAATTCATCCCTGTTCCGATTGTTCTTTCAAGCAATTCATCCCTGTTCCGATTGTTCTTTCAAGCAATTCATCCCTGTTCCGATTGTTCTTTCAAGCAATTCATCCCTGTTCCGATTGTTCTTTCAAGCAATTCATCCCTGTTCCGATTGTTCTTTCAAGCAATTCATCCCTGTTCCGATTGTTCTTTCAAGCAATTCATCCCTGTTCCGATTGTTCTTTCAAGCAATTCATCCCTGTTCCGATTGTTCTTTCAAGCAATTCATCCCTGTTCCGATTGTTCTTTCGAGCAATTCATCCCTGTTCCGATTGTTCTTTCAAGCAATTCATCCCTGTTCCGATTGTTCTTTCGAGCAATTCATCCCTGTTCCGATTGTTCTTTCAAGCAATTCATCCCTGTTCCGATTGTTCTTTCAAGCAATTCATCCCTGTTCCGATTGTTCTTTCGAGCAATTCATCCCTGTTCCGATTGTTCTTTCAAGCAATTCATCCCTGTTCCGATTGTTCTTTCAAGCAATTCATCCCTGTTCCGATTGTTCTTTCAAGCAATTCATCCCTGTTCCGATTGTTCTTTCGAGCAATTCATCCCTGTTCCGATTGTTCTTTCAAGCAATTCATCCCTGTTCCGATTGTTCTTTCAAGCAATTCATCCCTGTTCCGATTGTTCTTTCAAGCAATTCATCCCTGTTCCGATTGTTCTTTCAAGCAATTCATCCCTGTTCCGATTGTTCTTTCAAGCAATTCATCCCTGTTCCGATTGTTCTTTCAAGCAATTCATCCCTGTTCCGATTGTTCTTTCAAGCAATTCATCCCTGTTCCGATTGTTCTTTCAAGCAATTCATCCCTTTTCCGATTGTTCTTTCAAGCAATTCATCCCTGTTCCGATTGTTCTTTCAAGCAATTCATCCCTGTTCCGATTGTTCTTTCAAGCAATTCATCCCTGTTCCGATTGTTCTTTCAAGCAATTCATCCCTGTTCCGATCGTTCTTTCAAGCAATTCATCCCTGTTCCGATTGTTCTTTCAAGCAATTCATCCCTGTTCCGATTGTTCTTTCAAGCAATTCATCCCTGTTCCGATTGTTCTTTCAAGCAATTCATCCCTGTTCCGATTGTTCTTTCAAGCAATTCATCCCTGTTCCGATTGTTCTTTCAAGCAATTCATCCCTGTTCCGATTGTTCTTTCAAGCAATTCATCCCTGTTCCGATTGTTCTTTCAAGCAATTCATCCCTGTTCCGATTGTTCTTTCAAGCAATTCATCCCTGTTCCGATTGTTCTTTCAAGCAATTCATCCCTGTTCCGATCGTTCTTTCAAGCAATTCATCCCTGTTCCGATTGTTCTTTCAAGCAATTCATCCCTGTTCCGATTGTTCTTTCAAGCAATTCATCCCTGTTCCGATTGTTCTTTCAAGCAATTCATCCCTGTTCCGATTGTTCTTTCAAGCAATTCATCCCTGTTCCGATTGTTCTTTCAAGCAATTCATCCCTGTTCCGATTGTTCTTTCAAGCAATTCATCCCTGTTCCGATTGTTCTTTCAAGCAATTCATCCTGTTCCGATTGTTCTTTCAAGCAATTCATCCCTGTTCCGATCGTTCTTTCAAGCAATTCATCCCTGTTCCGATTGTTCTTTCAAGCAATTCATCCCTGTTCCGATTGTTCTTTCAAGCAATTCATCCCTGTTGCAGTTCTTCTCTGAAGTCATTCTCCTTTGTTGCAGTTCTTCTCTGAAGTCATTCTCCTTTGTTGCAGTTCTTCTCTGAAGTCATTCTCCTTTGTTGCAGTTCTTCTCTGAAGTCATTCTCCTTTGTTGAAGTTCTTCTCTGAAGTCATTCTCCTTTGTTGCAGTTCTTCTCTGAAGTCATTCTCTTTCGTTCCAGTTCTTCTCTGAAGTCATTCTCCTTTGTTGAAGTTCTCTGAAGTCATTCTCCTTTGTTGAAGTTCTTCTCTGAAGTCATTCTCCTTTGTTGAAGTTCTCTGAAGTCATTCTCCTTTGTTGCAGTTCTTCTCTGAAGTCATTCTCTTTCGTTCCAGTTCTTCTCTGAAGTCATTCTCCTTTGTTGCAGTTCTCTGAAGTCATTCTCCTTTGTTGCAGTTCTCTGAAGTCATTCTCCTTTGTTGCAGTTCTCTGAAGTCATTCTCCTTTGTTGAAGTTCTTCTCTGAAGTCATTCTCCTTTGTTGCAGTTCTTCTCTGAAGTCATTCTCCTTTGTTGAAGTTCTTCTCCGAAGTCATTCTCCTTTGTTCCAGTTCTCTGAAGTCATTCTCCTTTGTTCCAGTTCTTCTCTAAAGTCATTCTCCTTTGGTCCTAACATTCTTTGAAGTCATTCTCCTTTGTTCCAGTTCTTCTCTGAAGTCACTCTCCTTTGTTCCAGTTCTTCTCTGAAGTCATTTTCCTTTGTTCCTTACATTCTTTGAAGTCATTCCCTGTGTTAGAATTTGTCATTTGGGTAATGGCCTTCGTTCTACTTCCTCCTTCACCTCCTAAAATGACAGGCCATCTGGGTCATCGTTTTCTGAACAGATCAGCTTGATGACAGACTCTACAATCATGTGCATGACTTTCTAGAATTCTACATTGTGAGTCGAATTCACATGGATGATCAATTAATGAGGGCTGAAAAGAACCCAGACATGGTTCTCACCTTAACCACTAGTGCACTTCGCTAACAGCTAACAAATGCTACTACCACTGCTACAGTTCATATATTGTGCATCACATGGTTCACTAACGCAAAACTTTCTCTGGCGTACCAAAAAAAAAAGATGAATGACAACGAGAAAGGATAACGCCATCTTCACTGGAAGGAACACACTTGCACGGATAATGGTTGGACTGATTAGGTCACCTCTACTCTGAAGCGCATGACTTGCGGTCATCACTGACCACCCCAACGTCCACCTTGACATTCTTTCGGCTCAGTGCACAGGACAACAATGATGACGACCACACCACGCGGTCATCTTGACCAGCCATGGAGGCAGAGTGGCGTGACCAGGGGGAACCTCAATAATGACAGGCGATGTGCTGGGCTTTATCAGTGGAGTGACCAGGGGGAACCTCAATAATGACAGGCAATATGCTGGACTTTATCAGCCTCAGGGAGTGACCAGGGGGGAATCTCAATAATGACAGGCAATATGCTGGACTTTATCAGTGGAGTGACCAGGGGGAACCTCAATAATGACAGGCGATATGCTGGACTTTATCAGTGGAGTGACCAGGGGGGAATCTCAATAATGACAGGCAATA
>CM031596.1:112449105-112451605 GCA_018398815.1 Conus ventricosus
TGAGCTACAACTGCATCTTTCGATAACCCACTAGGAAGATCTGACATTAGAATATTGAACAAGATAGGGGCAATGACTGATCCCTGAGGAAGGCCCATATGAAGAGATCTAATATTGGAGTACGTATTCCCAATCCTTGTCTGTATTGATCGATTAAAAAGAAAGCTTTTGATAAAATCAAACATATTACCCACAATACCAACTTTTCGTAACTTTGTCAGTAGTCGATTGTGCCACACTTGGTCGTAAGCCTTTTTGACGTCAAAAAACGTAGCAAGAACATTCTTTCGTCTGGCAAACTGTTGCTTAATTTGAGTAGTTAGTTTAATCAGGTGATCAATGGTTGATCTACCTCTTCTAAAGCCTGCCTGATTAATTGGAATAACCTTGTACTTTTCACAATAGTGATTAAGTCTCCTTAATATAATTCTTTCCATAAGTTTACATGTGTGTGACGTTAACGCAATTGGTCTATAGCTGTTTTTATCATTCCGGGGCTTTCCTTGTTTGTGAATGGGTACAATTGACTGCTTCCATACGTTTGGTAGTTGTCCACTTTCCCAGCATTTTTGAAAGATAAAATGTAAACATTTCAACATATTTAGTGATAAATGACCTAACATTTCGTTAGAAATTCCATCCAGCCCAACTGATGTTTTCTTGCTGCCGAGATTAGAGATATATTCTTTTAATTCTCCTATCGTAATTGCAGCATTAATAGATAGATTTTTGGTCTGTTCCGAGTCTTCATCACTAAGCTGTAACTCATGTTCTGCTCTGCACTTTCTATTGTTGTCCGATAGTCCATCGCTGCGACTGTTATTTGCAAACATATCTGCAAAGGCTTCGGCTTTCTCGTAATTAGTTGGCAAATCACAATGAGACAACTGTACTGGATATTGTGGCAGTTTTACGCCATTCTTCATTGTTTTCAATTTTCCCCATACTTTCTGAAGATCTTTATGATTTGAAACTTCATTTGTACAAAAAGATTACCAATATTCTTTTTTGACTTCATCTATTACTCTGTTACATTTATTTTTGGCTTTTTTCATTTCCATATGATTTTCAATAGATTGGAGCTTTAGATAAGCATTAAATTTTAACTTTTTCTCGTCTTTTGCTCTCTGGCAAGCTTCATTCCACCAAATGTTACCGACATGCTTTTTTCATGTTATTGACTTATACTTGGGAATGGATTCGTCAGCAGCATGCAGAAAAGCTTTAGTAAACATCATGTATAAGGTGTCAATATCCTGATCAGAAGTTTCGAACTCATCATAAGACAGTAATATGTTTGTAAATTTGTTCCAGTCACTACGTTTGTAATTGTAGTTTGGAATCTTGTCTTCTGTTGAGTCTGTGGCGGAAGGTTGATCTAGTTCAAACCTGGTCACAAGTGGTATATGATCACTGTTCAGAGGATCATCTATTGGGTTCCAGGTACAAAAGGGTGTTAACTCAGGTGACGCCAGTGTTAAGTCGATGGCGGTGGCTCTATGATTGGGGTTATCGGGTATGCGTGTGATTCGCCCATCGTTTAGAAGACAGAGGGAGGAATCCACAAGATTTTCAACAAAACGGTTGCTTGTAACTATTTGACATTCCTTCTCCCAGAAAGGTGAGTGAGCATTAAAGTCACCCGTGATCAAGAATTTTTTATTTTGTTCTGCTGGTAGCATACGAATCCATTCAGTGTTCTGCTCATTTGGACCAAGGGGTAGGTAGACAGAAACTATGGTTAACAGTGAAGAATTGAATCCGACAGTAAACAGCACAAGAATTTAAGTTAGGTATATCAGATGGTGCAGGACTGGGGCAAAGAGTGTAAGAAACCCCTCACGTACATAAATAGCCGTAGAGACTTTTCCAGTGGTATCATCCTTTGATGGATTGGTGGATAATAGTAATTATCTATCTTTGGCAGCTTTTCTTTTTTAACATTCAAGGACTGAAAAGACAGAATCTTGTGATCGTGCTGTGCAAGATGTTGAACTAAACAGTCTAAATTTTTGACAATGGAACGACAGTTCCACTGGAATATATCCAAAATGTTCTCTTTAGTTCTACTCATTATTGGTAACCAGTCGTATCAAGTTGAATGTTAAATCAAGGTAGTCTCAGAGATTTACATACACCGAGAGAACAATTAAAAAGAAAAAGTGAAGCAAGAAAGGTGCGTGAGAAGAGAAGTGGAAAAGTATGTAAAAAAAAGTAATAATGATAACAATAATAATAAAAATAATAATGACGTGAAAATAAAAATTTCTATATGCGTTAAGCAATAGCTTAAATCAACTATCTGTTTATACTAAATGTACTTAGATGTCTAGTAGGCATAAAGTCATTAATGGCGGAGAACAATGGGAAATGCTCAGCTTCGTAAATGTCAGTGAATCTTGATCTCTGTGACAAAAGTTATCACAAGTGTTGATGAAACATGTCCCAGTCATTCAGTGCGTAGAAGCGGTTATGCCAGGCGTGGTGTTGAGGGCCAGGG
>CM031596.1:112456605-112473630 GCA_018398815.1 Conus ventricosus
TCAAGACAGGGGTTAAAACCGCAATGCTGTTACGTTGGTCACATCCTTGCCTGTAGTCACGACAGTGGTTAAAACCGCAATGCTGTAACTTTGGTCACATCCCTGCCTCCCGTCACGACAGGGTTAAAACCGCAATGCTGTTACGTTGGTCACATCCCTGCCTGTAGTCACGACAGGGTTAAAACCGCAATGCTGTTACGTTGGTCACATCCCTGCCTGTAGTCACGACAGGGGTTAAAACGGCAATGCTGTCACGTTGGTCACATCCCTGCCTGTAGTCACGACAGGGGTTAAAACTGCAATGCTGTGGCGGGGAAACGAGTTGGTCACATCATAACGTTTGATTCTACTGGTTTGTTCCAAACAGAATATGGCGCTCCGTGGTGGCCACGTCCTCATTCCTGGACTAAACAGTAGTAAGGATGTCGCTGTTCAGTCACTTACTACACGTTCCTGCTGTCACACTGTCACTCTTGCATACCCGCATTCATGACAGCATTTACTCCATACGCACACGCAATCTTTCCAATCACCCAAAAGGAGCACTACCGAATGTTTTTCTTCTCCCCTCTCCTTCAGGGAAAACACTTTACTAAGTCACAACAACAACTTGTAAACAGATTTTACACCTGTATCTCTCTCCGCACTGAGAGACAAATAAATCTGCACACATGTATCTCTCCTCACACCAAGAGACAAATCAATCTTCACACATGTATCTCTCCTCACACCGAGAGATAAATAATCTTCTTCACACATGTATCTCTCCTCACACGAGAGATAAAAAATCTAGTTCCGCTTCTATAAAGCTATGGCCTTCACATTCCGTTATCCCAAAATTCGGACCAGGAGAATACATAACTCCCGTAATCACTGAGGACCTGCCTGCCTCAAGTAAAAGCTTCCCTGCTTTCTCCTTTCCCTGTCTCCCCTCTCTGAGACAATATACTGCCCCCTCGAATTCTTTGTCCTGGAGATACGAGTCTCGACTTCTCTTCCGCGACTTCTTCTGTCTCTTGCGAAATGACGAGCTTCAACTCCTCTCCTGGAGTTGGTACTGGCTGGGGCTGAATACCGGTGTGTTCCCCACACCATGGCCATCTTCAACCACCTCACGGGGTGAAAGTGAAGGGTGAAGGGCGTAAGGGTAAAGGGTGAAGGGCTGAACACGAATAAGGTTCGTGTAAGTAACCTGCTTCTCATTCACATATGAATTCTTTCTCTCTTCTTTAAGTTTTCCCTGTAGCTTTCCCCAACTATCTATCGCTCACCTGGTAATGACTGGTCAGCAAAGAGGACCCGTCCTGACAGGTTCGAGTCTCTAGGCCATCTGCTGGGTTAAAATGACTCTTTCCCCCTTCTCCTAGTGAGTGCATACTCAGTGTTCAAAACACATGACCAGCACCTTACCTTACCAGCCCTTGTTAAACTATCACTCAGTGGTCACTTTCACCAATGACCACATTCGTTTCTGAATGAGTCATACTCACAATTATTTTGGGGACGCCCGCTACACTAGTCAAGCCACATGAATATTTTTCCTTTAGTTGTGGCATGCGGAAATGATTCATATCACTAACTACATGTGATGGAGGTCACATGCCTTGATGTGAGGCTACGTCACATGACACCCCCATCCTGGGATGAAAAAATTTTCTCCAGAAAATTTTTTTAAAGGATATACAACTTCACTTAAACACATCTTCAGCTATGAATCTCAAAATGTGTAACATCGCACATGATTCACCAAATTAATAATCAACGTATAGAATCAATCACCATGATCCACCATAAATAGTATATTTCAAACTTTCAATCTTTCTTAAAAAAAAACATTCATAATTGATCACCATATTCCACAAGATACATTTCACAAATTACATGGATAAAACAATTAGGGATATCAACAATTCAAAGCACCAATTGTGTTCATACATTAAGATGTGAAGCACATTTTCCTTGATCTTTGTCTCACATCATATGTTTCAAAACCCTCATGAAAATGAGAATATTTCCAAGTGTAATGTTTCTCAATAGACATGTAACCAAAATAACATAGTTTAACATAGTTTCTTTTTCCCACATGTAGTGTTATAGTCCATTGAAAGTCACCTGCTTTCCATTGTTGACAGTGACAAATGAAAACAATTGGTTTGTCTCATTGCACAATCAAAACATGTATTATACATTTCTAAAGAGTTATTTGCTCATCACACATACATATAGATTCATCTTCACAAGCAAATTAGACATAAATAGTACTTGATTTTTTTCCATTGTTTACCAAAGAATAAATATGTATTACATCAACATCAGAGTTGTTGTTGCTTGCAAAACATATAGTCTCTTCAATAAGCAAATTATGCATAAATACCACTTGATTTAAATCGTCAGTAGCATACAATGCACCGTCAAAAGTGTTCACACCGTAATCATTAAGAAGACAAAAAACAGGAATAGTCTTTCCTTGAAGACAGTTACATTTGTCCTGAATATTCACGCACCGTGACAACAAATCTGCCATGACATTTTGTGTTCCAGGCACTGGTTCAACAGTAAACTGGAATTCCTGCAATGCCAAAGACCATCTTAATAACCTGCTGTTCTTAGTCTTTGACGATTTCAAGAACGTCAGTGGCCTATGGTCAGTCTGTAACTGAAACTTTCTTCCAGTCAAGAACCTGGCGAACTTCTCACATGCCCATACAATAGCCAAGCACTCTCTCTCAATAGTGGAGTATTTCTCCTGTGTCTTTGAGAACTTCTTACTGGCGTATTGCACTGGATGTAATAAAGCACTTTTTTCCTGCAACAGTACCGCTCCCATTCCTTTAGAACTGGCATCAGTTCTTAAAATAAAGTCTTCTGAGAGGGAGGGTAACATAGAACAGGAAATGAGTTGAGGGTTGTTCTGAACACACTCCAAAGCCTTTGGCACTCATCAGACCACACAATACTTTTGTTCTTCGTCCCTTTCGTCAGTTCAGTCAAAGGGGCCGTCAGGGACGCAAAGTGGGTACATATGTCTATAGTAAGACAACAATCCGATGAGTGACCTGATCTGTTTCTTTGTAGTGGGTTTGTGTAAGGATAAAATCTTTTCCACTTTCTTTCCCTCTGGCATCATTTTTTCCCACTGAAATAGTGTGACCAAAAACTCGAGAGTTTGAAAACGGCACGAATTTTTGATGGCCTTGCAGTCAAACCAAAACTTCTGAGTCTGCAAAAAACAGCTCGTAAGTTAGAAAGGAGGTCACTCCATGACCTTGCAGCCAACAAATGTCATCAAAAAAAACTGACTGCACACATTCATGGAGTTTCAGGGCTCGCATCATTCTGGCAAAAGAAGCTGGGGCATTTTGCAAACCAAATGGCATTTTCGTCCACTGGAAAAGACCAAAAGGTGTTTGAAACGCTGTCTTTTCCTTGTCAGCTTCAGCCATTGGAATCTGCCAGTACCCTTTAGTCAAGTCTACTTCACAAAATACTTTCCTTCCGAGAGCTGACACAGAAGTTCTTCAATGTCTGGGATAGGCTCGGCATCGAACACAGTGATCTTATTTACTTTTCTGTAATCGATGCAGAAACGCACTGATCCATCAGTTTGTCCACCAATACACTGGTGAGCTGTACGGAGATGTAGAAGGGTTCTATCACCTTTAAATCCAGCATTACATTGATTTCTCTCTCAACCACCTCTTTTTTTGCAAATGGGAGGGGGTATGGTCTGGTTCGCACTGGTATTTCAGAAGTTAACTGAATACTATGGGGTTCATATACCAGTTACTGTACCTGGGGTATCCGTTAACACATCCTGAAAGTGTTTCAAAATGTCTTTGAGCTGTTCTGTTTGACTTGTAGACAAATCATTCGACAGAACCACATCCTCATAGGTTTCACCTTTGATAGACAGAATAGGGAGGGGTACAACATCATCTGCACTGGTAGATGTTAACACTCCTACATTTGCTGTTTTCATAACTTTGATCTGTCCTGTCCGTTACATTGGGTACAAATTCATCACTGATAATGTCTGTCATGTTGACATCAGTTTCTGACACGGATATATCCACTCAACCGACTGGTTGATGGCAACATTTGTACGTTCAACATACTTCTTCAACATGTTCACATGAAATACCTTCTCAGTGTTTGCCATTTTGATCTTATAATTTACTTCAGAAAGTTTTTCGACCACCTGAAAGGACCCTTCCACATAACACGAAGCTTGTTATGTTCATCAGTGAGTAATACAAGGACCTTATCCCCTACATGAAGGAACGTGCCTTTGCTTTTTGTCTGCAAAGACCTTGTACACATCTGTTTTCTATCAGCTGACTGTTGAGCAAGTCATATGGCATCCTTCAAACGATTATGCAGTTCATAAACGTATTGGTAAACAGTTTTACTGTCAGGTATGTCCGTCTTTTCCGTCCACTGTGTCATCAATAGATCCAAAGGTCCCCTTGGTGAGTGTCCAAAAAGAAGCTCAAATGGCGAGAATCCCAGCGTTTCGTTCGGCATTTCCCTGTATGCAAAAGCAAAGCCGGTATGAAACGATCCCATTCCTGGGGCTCCTGCCTTGCAAACTTTCTCAACATGGACTTTAACGTTCCATTGAACGTTCAACCATGCCATTCGATTGGGGATGATATGGCGTGGTTGAAATGGAAGAGATTGACAACAGTCTGTAAATTTCTTCATGAGATCAGAAATGAATTGCGTTCCACAATCCGAGAGAATTTCGTCTGGAAGACCCACTCTGGAAAAATTGCAAGTAAGGCTTCAGCGACAGATACTGTATCAATTTTCTTCAAGTGGAATCGCTTCTGGATACCTTGTTGCTGTATCCACCAAAGTCAAGATTATAGCGATATCCCGAAGAAGACAGTGGTAGCGGTCCAACAAGATCATAGCTACCTTCCGAAATGGAACGGAAATGAGAGGCATTTGTGCAAAGGTGCACATGGGACGCGACCTTTCTGAGATGTCTTTTGGCAGATGTCACATGAGCGGCAGTATTCGTAACTTCCTTGTGACACCGGCCAATAAAAAGAATCAAGAACTCTCTTTAATGTTCTTTTGATTCCGCAGTGACCAGCGAACAATGCATCATGAGCCGTGTGCAGTACTGTTTCTCTAAGTGGTTTTGGAACCACAACTTGTCTGTTGTCCTGTCCAGGTACACACCTGTAGAGAATGTCAGAGTCCAGTATGTACGTTGGTTTGTCGTTGGTACGTCAGTGACAGTCTGTTTAGCAGCAGAAAGTATTGTCGTCAGCGTCTCGTCTTTTCCCTGCATTTCTTTTAAATCATCTGGGGTAATTGGAGTTCATCCAGTTTTGAGACTTTTAGCGGCTTTGTAGCCTTTCCCTGCTCTATGACGTTTGATCTAGTACTCACAAGACAAGGAACAAACGATCTCCAGCACCACATGTACTGTAGCGACACCTGGCAAATTGCCCAAGATCAAGTCGCAGACTGGGTTATCAATAACAGGCGGTAAGAAAACGGAGGTAGTACGGTGTATCGACTGAAATTTTCGCCAGCGGAAACGTTTCAATCTTGCCTCCAAAACGACCTACACTTTTGGACAGTGTTGAGATACTGGTCTTGAAGCACGAAAGATTTCCGTACACCAGCAGTAGTGCACCCAGTGTCTCGCAAAACGAAGCTGCAAACCATTGATGGCTCCGTTTTCTAACACCAGTCCATCAACAGATTGATCTGGTGCCAAAACAAGGCCTTCTTCACAATCAGTGGAGGACTAATGCGGGTTTTGAATCATTTGGTTTGAAAGGGCAATTTTTCCTCAAATGGAACTTGCCATCACAAAAGAAACATCGCATTGTCTGATCGGCAGCCGACTGATTTTGTGAACTTCTGTTCTGTCCACGAACTGGCCCAAAAGGTCTACGTGGTGGTCGCTGTCCACGACCTCGGAACGTTTGCTGAGGAGTAACGGGTCTTTCCGGCGGTGAGTACTGGCATTGACGAAAGTCACTCGAACCGCGGAAGATCCTGTCCGTTCCTAGGATAGGTATATCCTTGAGGACTCAAAAATGACCCACGATTTCCTTTCCTGTAACTTCCCTGTCTGATGGGATAGTACATGACGCATGAGACTCAAAGATGGAAAATTCTCCTTTCTAGCCACGCCCTTATCTGGGTGAGCGATACAATACTGATCAGCCATCTGACACATTTCTCCACGTTTTCAAATTGCCTTTCTTTAAGGAAAGTGGCCAGATCTTTGCTCACGCTCTGGAAAAGTTGTTCTCTAAGAAGGAGATCTCGCAGTGATTGAAAAGTTTTGTTCGTTTTAGACAAATCGATCCATCGATCCAAACAATGACTCATACGGATCAGAAACGACGGAAACGATTCTCCTTTTTCAGGCGGCACAGAACGGAAACGTTCGTGAAAACGATCAGCAGAAACATTGAAATTTCTTGAGGAGTTCTTCTTTCAACTGATCCCAAGTTAAATTTTGTTTCGCTGCAAGTGAGTGGTACAGTGTCAAAGCGCTCCCTTAAACAACGACGCAAATATACAAATGTCCACTTTTCCTTTGGCCAACCACAAGACGTTGCGTGACTTTCAAATCGGAAAAGAAACTATCATGTCATCCGTTTTTTTCCTCAAAAGGTGGCAACTTTGGAATATATGCCGCTTTTGGTTGAGGCATGGTGCGAACGACTGGTGGAGGTTCTCTCGATGCCTGTATTCTTCTAATTTCAGCATCAGTCTCTATTCTAACTGCCTCAACTTAAATTGACGTTCTTCAGCTTCAGCTTCCCTCTGTAATCTTTTTTCTTCAATTTCAGCTTCCCTCTGTAGTTTATTTTCTTCAGCTTCAGCTTCCCTCTGTAATCTTTTTTCTTCAATTTCAGCTTCCCTCTGTAATCTTTTTTCTTCAATTTCAGCTTCCCTCTGTAGTTTATTTTCTTCAGTTTCCTCTTGTAGTTTATTCTCTTCAGCTTCCCTCTGTAGTTTATTTTCTTCAGCTTCAGCTTCCCTCTGTAATTTATTTTCTTCTCTCTCTCTTAGCCTGTCTGCCCTATTGTGCATTGTTGCACATAGTTAGTAAGTTTTTCTCCCTCAAAACCAAGCGTTCGCTTGTTTAAACATATTTATCAAAATCATCCATAATGAATCGTCAGATATAAACACCAAACAATCTCAAAGTATGATAAAAATAAGGCGATATATGATGATATTATGTTTCACAAAAAACCGTAATTATGTATATACAAATACAGAATTCAATTTCGGTGTAACAAAAACCAGCTTACTTAAACAGGGTGATATGAAATCCAGGGAATGTATTTTTCCAAAAAAAATAATTTGCAATTACAAAACAAAATGAAGTTTAATACAAAACTGTTTTCCCTAGAAAGAAAAAAAAAAATAAACACAATAAGTTTTTTTTGAAAATAAATTCTTTATAAAGTTTAAGTTCTCAAATGTTCTTGTTGTCAGTCTTTCTTTTTACTTAATTTCAAACGAATTTACAAAACAAATGTACCGCCTTATACAAAAAATGAATATAAATTTACAAAACAAATGAAATCACAAACAATGAAAAGAGGGGAAGAAACACAAACTAGCGGAATCCTACCTAAAAGATGAAAATGTTGAAAAGAAAACTAGATAGGAGCCTATTGAGGAGAAGGTTTAAGGGTTTTGAAAAAAGGGGGTGAAAAGGAAATGAAAGGATACACAGGACCGGAATAGTGAGCAGAAATCAAGAAAAGCAAAGAAGCCCACAGACAGCACCCTAGTGGTCACTGTCTCCGTGAAACTGGAGACGGGAAAGACAAATCACTGCACAATATACACACACTACAGTAATAATAATACAAAATACTAAACAATCAATCAATAAATGCACATTCACCCAAACTCAAAGAAATCTCGCACCACACCCAGAAAAAATAATCAAAAGATAAAGATGTTTATTTGGGCAGAGCGGTAATCAACTCCACCACCTACACTACTAGCGTGACGGAGGAGAAGTTGATCCCACACTACTGAGGGGCAAGGGGAAAAATCAAACTGAAACACATAGGAAAGCGAAAGAAATAGATATTTATCAGAAGGGAAAGGACTATTGACTCCCCAACGCCATGTCCCCTGCTACACGCAGGAAGAGGTTGGGGCTATCAGTCCTGGGAAGGGGACAAAAATTCTAATCCTCTAGGGGAAGGACAGCGATTCCTCAACGCCCTGCCCCTTGCTGCAGGTTCGAGCAAGAGGAGGTTGAGGCTATCGGTCTGAGGTGGGGAAGGGTCAAAAAGAAATCTACCAAAAAAAACCCTTAACGGAGTAGAGCAACCAAAGAAATGTCAACCACCCAAAACACATATAGAAATAGAACACACACCAAAATGCAAATATTATACACAATAAATAATTAAACTTTCTTCTTTTTTTTAAACCCCAAGGGCACAAATAGAAATCTTTCTTTTTTTTTTTCTTTTTTTTTTTCCCGGAAACAAACGGCAGCTACGCCGGTGTAAACTGGAGTCGGGGTCACCACTGTCACACTGTCACTCTTGCATACCCGCATTCATGACAGCATTTACTCCATACGCACACGCAATCTTTCCAATCACCAAAAGGAGCACTACCGATGTTTTTCTTCTCCCCTCTCCTTCAGGGAAAACACTTTACTAAGTCACAACAACAACTTGTAAACAGATTTACACCTGTATCTCTCTCCGCACTGAGAGACAAATAAAATCTGCACACATGTATCTCTCCTCACACCAAGAGACAAATCAATCTTCACACATGTATCTCTCCTCACACCGAGAGATAAAATAATCTTCTTCACACATTGTATCTCTCCTCACACCGAGAGATAAAATAATCTAGTTCCGCTTCTATAAAGCTATGGCCTTCACATCCGTTATCCAAAATTCGGACCAGGAGAATACATAACTCCCGTAATCACTGAGGACCTGCCTGCCTCAAGTAAAAGCTTCCCTGCTTTCTCTTTCCCTGTCTCCCTCTCTGAGACAATATACTGCCCTCGAATTCTCTTGTCCTGGAGATACGAGTCTCGACTTCTCTTCCGCGACTTCTTCTGTTCTTGCGAAATGACGAGCTTCAACTCCTCTCCCTGGAGTTGGTACTGGCTGGGGTGAAACTACGGTGTGTTCCCACACCATGGCCATCTTCAACCACCTCACGGGGTGAAAGATGAAGGGTGAAGGGCGAAGGGTAAAGGGTGAAGGGCTGAAACACGAATAAGGTTCGTGTAAGTAACCTGCTTCTCAATTCAACATATGAATTCTTTCTCTCTTCTTTAAGTTTTCCCTGTAGCTTTCCCCAACTATCTATCGCTCACCTGATAATGACTGGTCAGCAAAGAGGACCACCGTCCTGACAGGTTCGAGTCTCTAGGCCATCTGCTGGGGTTAAAAACTGACTCTTTCCCCCTTCTCCTAGTGGTGCATACTCAGTGTTCAAAACACATGACCAGCACCTTACCTTACCAGCCTTGTTAAACTATCATCAGTGGTCACTTTCACCCAATGACCACATTCGTTTCCTGAATGAGTCATACTCACAATTATTTTGGGGACGCCCGCTACACTAGTCAAGCACATGAATATTCTTCCTTTAGTTGTGGCATGGGGAAATGATTCATATCACTAACTACATGTGATGGAGCGTCACATGCCTTGATGTGAGGCTACGTCACATGACACCTGCTGACAGTATTATAGCAGTCAGTGCAGAGTGGGGCATGGTCAGTGGCGCCCACCACCCCCCCCCCCAAAAAAAAAAAAAATCACCCCTACTCCCACTTTCTTCCATGTCCGGAGTACATACTGACCAGTTTCGTGTTTCTTGAAGTAGTCCAAACACTGCCATGGATCACGCCGTCTTCCATGCCTGTCTTGCACGCCTGCCTTCTGTGCCTGCCTTCTGTGCCTGCCTTTTAGGTCTGTCCTCCAGGCCTGCCTTCTGTGCCTGCCTTCTGTGCCTGCCTTCCATGCCTGCTTCTGTGCCTGCCTTTTAGTCTGTTCTCATGTCTGTCTTGAACGCCTGTCTTCTGTACTGCCTTTTAGGCCTGTCCTCCAGGCCTGTCCTCCATGCCTGCCTTCTGTGCCTGCCTTCTGTGCCTGCCTTCTGTGCCTGTTCTGTGCTGCCTTCTGTGCCTGCCTTCTGTGCCTGCCTTTTAGGTCTGTCCTCCATGCCTGTCTTGCACGCCTGCCTTCTGTGCTGCCTTTTAGATCTGTCCTCCAGGTCTGTCTTCTGTGCCTGCCTTCTGTGCCTGCCTTCTCTGCCTGCCTTCTGTGCCTGCTTCTGTGCCTGTCTTTTAGGTCTGTCTTTTAGGTCTGTCCTCCATGCCTGTCTTGCACGCCTGCCTTCTGTGCCTGCCTTTTAGGTCTGTCCTCAGGTCTGCCTTCTGTGCCTGCCTTCTGTGCCTGCCTTTTAGGTCTGTCCTCCAGCTGCCTTTCTGTGCCTGCCTTCTGTGTCTGCCTTCTGTGCCTGCCTTCTGTGCCTGCCTTTTAGGTCTGTCCTCCAGGCCTGCCTTCTGTGCCGCCTTCTGTGCCTGCTTCTGTGCCTGCCTTTTAGGTCTGTCCTCCAGCCTGCCTTCTGTGCCTGCCTTCTGTGCCTACCTTCTGTGCCTGCCTTTTAGGTCTGTCCTCCAGGCCTGCCTTCTGTGCCTGCCTTCTGTGCCTGCCTTCTGTGCCTGCCTTTTAGGTCTGTCCTCCAGGCCTGCCTTCTGTGCCTGCCTTCTGTACCTGCCTTTTAGGTCTGTCCTCATGCCTGTCTTGCACGCCTGCTTTCTGTGCCTGCTTTCTGTGCCTGCTTCTGTGCCTGCTTTCTGTGCCTGCTTTCTGTGCCTGCTTTCTGTGCCTGCCTTCTGTGCCTGCTTTCTGTGCCTGCCTTCTGTGCCTGCTTTCTGTGCCTGCCTTTTAGGTCTGTCCTCCAGGTGTGTCTTCCATGCCTGTCTTCCATGCTTGTCTTCCATGCCTGTCTTCATGCCTGTCTTCCATGCCTGTCTTCCATGCCTGTCTTCCATGCCTGTCTTCCATGCCTGCATTCCAGGTAGTCTTTCATTGCCTGTCTTCCATGCTTGTCTTCCAGGCATGTCTTCCATGCCTGGCTTCAGTCCTGTCTTCCAGTCTTGTCCTCCATCCGTGTCTTCCAGTCCTGTCCTCTAAGCCCGTCTTCCATGCTGTCTTCCATGCCT
This sequence comes from Conus ventricosus, assembly GCA_018398815.1. NCBI lineage: Eukaryota > Metazoa > Mollusca > Gastropoda > Neogastropoda > Conidae > Conus > Conus ventricosus. The sequence continues at coordinate 112,467,821 of CM031596.1, forward strand.
GTCTTCCACTCTGTCTTCCATGCCTGTCTTCCACTCCTGTCTTCCATGCGTGTCTTCCACTCCTGTCTTCCACTCCTGTTTTCCACTCCTGTCTTTCATGCCTATCTTTCCATGTCTGTCTTCCAGACCTGTCTTCTAGTGGAAGGGCGGGGTGGGGTGGGGGTGGGGGTGGGGGAGGCCTCTGTGGTTGACCGGGCTACGAACAACTGAAATAAGTCATTCAACATGTCAGTCTGGTATTCCAAGACACGTGAGCACCCAGCCAGTCTGTCTGTCGTGACAAGCAATGAAGATGTTGCTTCTAACTTTTCGATGACGATCATTGGTAGTTAAGTTCTCACACTTGGCGCATGTGAAGCAGAGCATGTGGCATTGCCGCACGCTGTGAAACTGGATGGAACTGTCACTATGAGCAGCACGACAAGCAGCGAACCTTCCATTCCTCTATTGAATCCTTTCTGGCAGCTGCTTCCGTAATGTGATGGAACACATGCACCTCCTCCACGCCGACATCCATTAGCCAGATGACTTTGGAGAAAGCCCAGCAGGTCACAAGCCGAATGAGGGAAACGATCCAACATGATGGGCAGTCCGGTGGTTTGAAGCATGGAATCAACTCGCAGGATTAAAGCAGCCAGCACTCTCAGAACAGACCTCAGGCTGTCCTTTCACTTTCATTCAAAGACTTCTACGGATGTACAGCCGCCGTGGCGAAGTGGTTAGCGTCGCGGACTCCGGCTGGGAGGTCGTGGGTTCGAATCCATCAGAGGCATGTGGGGTTTTTCTGCCCCGACCGGCTCCTACCCAGAGTTGAGTTTGCTGCGGACTCAGTTGGGAAGACTGGGACCACACAGTCGAGTTTCATCCACTTAATGGATGTGTTTCTGAGAGTGTTGCTCAAATTTCCTGACCAACACTGCAGGTGCCTGTATCTCTCGGGCCTGGTTGACGCCAGGATATATATACTGACTTCCATAAAAAAACGCGAAAACAAAACAAGCTGAAGGTTGGGGTGAATTTTATTGGTCACAATTGTACAGAGTGGAAGCGAGAATTCAACGTGATTTGATTGATTACACCGGTAATGTGTGAAAATGTCATCAGCAATATGTCTTTTGTGTGGAAAATCCAAGGTCACGTGACAAACCAGCTTGAAGTCCTAATACCGTTTGTGGCCACCATTTGCATGGACAACTGCTTGACACCTGCGGCTCACTGAGTGGACCAGGTGGTTGATGCGTCCCCTTGGCACACCAGCCCACACATGGACGATGGCCTGGTGAAGTTGAGCCGCTGTTGCTGGTCGTGGACGCAGGAGGTCCAACCGTCTGCCAAGTTCATCCCAAAAATGTTCTATAGGGTTTAAATCGGGACTGAGGGCTGGCCAGGGCAGCACATTGACGTTGTTATGCTGAAGAAATTGCTGGGTGGCCCTGGCGTGTGTGGTCTTGCATTGTCCTGTTGGAATGTCCAGTTTGGGTGTTGCGCAAAAAAAGGATCGACATGGGGTCTGAGCACCTGGTTGATGTAGCGCTGTGCATTGACACGCTATCCACGACCAGGACCAATGTTCTGAAAGATGACTGGTCCTATGGCGTGGTTAATGCCAATTGCACCCCATATCATAACGTTCGGGCCCCCCAGGGGTTCCGCTCTACCACACAGGAGTCAGCATAGCGTTCACCAGGTTGACGCCATATTCTGACACGACCGTCAGCCATGTCAATACAAAAACGGCTCTCATCTGAGAACAGTATGCGTCCCTACTGCTGCCTGCGCCAGTTGATTCGGGCTTGTGCCCACTGCAGCCTGTCCTGCCGGTGTCTTGGTGTCAGTACCGGACCTCTGTGAGGACGCCTACATGCCAGCCCGTTCTCCTGAAGATGCCGCCGCATAGTGTTGAGGCTGATTCGTTGCTGAGATTCCCAGGCACCTGTCAAACAGTGTTAGCGGCTGTTTGCCCCCTGTCCCGCAAAAGGTTTCGAACAAGATGGCAATCATTTTCTTTCGGGCCCCAAAAGGAGGGGCCCCGGGGGACGATCCTCAGGGGTACCGTGACCGAAAGGGGGTGCTCCCAACATAGGGGGTTAAAATTTGGGGACGTTAAAGATTTTTTGGCGACCTGCCGGCATCCACCCCCACCTCCAGTTTCCTGGGCACATTGCGTTCCTCTGCCGTAGTCTTGGCATCCCCCTGTGGGCGCCAACGGCAATTCTTACCCAAAACCTTTGTAGCGGGGCCCTTTAAAAAGGCCCCTGCCTGCGTATTTTGTCCGGGTTTAAAAACTTGCTCTCCCGGGTGTGCACTTGCCTCAAAACCCGCAACCTTTTTGGCCATTTTTGTTGACCCCCCCAAAGCCGGGAATGATTTGATGCCACAGGAACCCCTTTCTTAAACTGCCCCCGGTAAAAGTTTTAACCCAAACAACTTGCCAAAAGGGGTTCAATATTGTAAATTTAAACCCCTATTCCCCCCCCCCGAAAAATTTACCCTTTTTAAAATTTTCGCGTTTTTTAGGGAAAATTTCTTTAATAAAAAAAGGAACCGTAGAGTACAGCCCTGTCAAAAAACCCTCATTTGCGGGGAATGAAAAAACCAGACCCCGAAAGAAAGGGGCAGAAGCGGCAAGGGGTGAACAAGCGGACTGGTCAAGGTTTAACAAAAGGAACTTCAAAAGGCTTAATTTCCCTAAAAAAAACCTTGTCCCTGGGCCAGGGAAAAAGCGCGAGTCAAAAGTAAAAATGAGCATGCCCCAAGGCCCAAGGGTTTTCGAATCCCGCCAGGGCCGGGTCTCAAAAAAGGGGGGGGAAAAAAAAAAGGGGCGCAGAGGGACATCCGAGTCATGAACCGGGGGTGGCCCACCCCCCCTAGAGTGCCGGGATAACCGAAACACTTGCTTGAAGGGGGCTTCTCTTCTGAGGAAAACCCCGCTGCCACGCTCCCCCAAAAGAGTTTCTTTTTACGATGCATGGGTTTAAAACCCTTTTAAATTCCCGGGGGAAAGGGGCCCCGGGGCGCCCCGGGGGAAAACCGGGGACACTGGGAAAAAACCAGAAACCCCCCGGGCTCTGGGGCGGCCCCCACTTTGCCTTAAAAATTTGGGGTAAAAAAAAATAAAAAAGGAAAAAAAATGCTCCCCAGGGTTTACCAAAGGGGGAGAGAATTTATGAATCCATCGGTTTCACCAAAAACCCAAAAAAAACTGAAAAAAACCCAAAAGGACTTAAAACATGGACCAAAAGGAATATCCAAAAACTTGGAAAGCGTTTCCAAACCCCCCGGGCATGAAGATCCCCGAACCAAAAAATTGGGGGGGTTTTAGACCAACTGAATGAGGAGCAGGCCCGGGACTGCCCTCAGCAGATAAGACTTTCGGGAAAAACCAAGGCCCGGGTTTTTAAAACCCCAGTGCCAAGGACATCCCCGGGTTTTTTCGGATGAGGAAAAATTTTACAGGCCCTCCATGCCCCGGGGCCCGAAAAAAACAACCTGCCTTCCCCACAAAACGAAACGAAGTTGGGAGAAACGGATGCAAAAATCGTTCAAGACCGGGTTCACGAAAAGGGAAAAACACCCTGGAACACCAAAATACCACAATGGGGGGATTGTGTAACCACAAGTAGAGACCCTAAAGGGAAAAAACAACCCCCAAAAGAAAACACCCCTCCAAAGAAATCCAGCGCCAAGAGGGAAAAATTTGGCCCAAAATCAAGTCCAAACAACAACCCCCAAGAAGCAAAAGAAGACTGCACTGCCAGCTGAAAAAAAAGGCTTTGGGAAAAAAAGGGGAAGACCGAAAAAAAAAACACAGCGCCCTCACAAAACAAAACTGCGAGAAGAGGAAAAAAGCAAAAAGAAGAAAAAAACCAAACCTTTTTCAGAGACCCCTTCCAGTTTGCCCAAAAACGTTTTACACCCAAAAACTGGGGCCCTAATGTGGGCAAAGGGGTTTTTTGAGCAGCATCTGGGGAAAAAAATACTCCGACCACAGAGCAAAGCCCCACCGACCCTTCAAGACTTTTGGGGGCCAACCAACCCGAGGAACAGTTTTAATGGCAAGGGGCCTCCAACGTTGGCGGAAATCAAGAAGGTGGTCGACAAAGCCAGAACCAAATCATCACCAGGGCCAAACGGAATACCTTACCAGCTTTACAAGAAATGTCCCAAGGTGCTGGAGTGGCTCACAGGCTGCTGCGATCGGCTTGGGGAGAAACCAAAAAAGATCAGCGGCCAGTGGATGACGGCAGATGGTGTGTACATCCCCAAAGAGCAAAAACTCAAGTGACACCCGCCAGTTCGGCCAATATCACTACTGAACGTCGAAGGGAAAATCTTCTTCTCTGTCATGGCAGAAAAGGCTGCCCAAGTACTGATGGAAAACAAGTACTTGGATGTGTCAGTCCAGAAAGGTGGCATCCAGGCGTGGCTGGCTGGTGTAGAACACGCCACAATGATCTGGGACGCAATCCAAAAAGCAAAAAACAGAAAGAGAGCCCTGAAACGTGGTGTGGCTGATCTGGCAAACGCATATGGATCTGTGCCCATGAGATGTACAGTTGGCTCTTGAGATGTACCATATCCCAAAGAACATCCGCGACATGCTCAAGAAGTACTTCAATGGCTTCTCAATGCGGTTCTCTACCAGGAGTACACAACTGATTGGATCAATTTGGGGAAGTGGCATTGCAATGGGCTGTGCAATTTCCCCGATACTGTTCGTGCTGGCAAGGGAAAACTCTCTTGAAAGCAGCAACAAACAACGCGAGACAAACAGACCTTGGCGATGGATACAAGATGCCTCCTCTCAAGGCCTTCATGATGACACTACAGTGATTTCACCCAGAGAAGACGAGACACGTCATGTGCTGGAGAGGCTGGACGACATAGTTGCCTCATCCAGAATGAAGTTCAAGCAAAGAAATCACGGAGTCTCTCACTGAGGAAAGGGAAAAAGTGGCCGAATCTGTGGTCTTCAGTGTTGCCAACCAGGCCATTCCCAAAAGTCAAGAAGAACCAGTCAAGAGCCTTGGAAGATGGTATGATGTTTCGCTGAAAGACACACAAGAGCAAAGAAACCAAGCAGATGGCGGAAGAAGGCTTGGAGACCATTGACCAGTGTGGGCTCCCTGGCAAATACAAGGTTCTGGTGTCTGCAGTTCATGCTGATACCAAAGCTCTATGGCCTCTGATGATATACGGGCATCTGCACCAGCACAGTGGAGGAAATGGAAGCCAAAATCAACAAGTTCAACAAGGAAATGGGTTGGTGTCCCACCCTGTCTGACTGACATCGCGCTGTACTGTCGCCAAGCAAAGCTCAAACTACCACTGAAATCCATCCCGGAGGAATACAAAGCAGGGAAGATTTAGACTTCAAAGCTGCTGGAGGACTCAGGAGACAAGGTGGTAGAAACAATCAAGCCCCAGCTGAAGACAGGCAGAAAATGGAAAGTTCAAGAGGCGATGATTCTGCAAAAGAAAGTCTCAAGATCGAGAAATAACAGGACACACACAGACCAAAAGACAAGGTCTGGGGGTGACCAAAACTGATTTGGTGGTCAAGGCCCAAGGAAAAGCCAAGGACATGATGTTCAGGAGATGAGAAAAAGAAGACCAAAAAGACTCCAAAAGCGTCCAGCAGGCCAGCAAGGGCAATTGACAAGTGGGAGAATGCAGTCCAAAGAAGTCTAATGGATGACATTGGCACATGGCCCTCTCAGGATCAGATTCACCAATTTAAAGCAGTCAGCATCTGAGCAAAACAAAAGGGCTAATTGAAACCTGTCGGGTTAAAAAACCAAGCCAAAAAA
>CM031596.1:112473730-112481230 GCA_018398815.1 Conus ventricosus
TGTCCCTCCATTGTCTTCCACTCTTCCTGCGTTCTTCCTTCACTCCTACGTTTCCCCACTTGTTCCACTCTGTCTTCATGCCTATCTTCCATGTCTGTCTTCCAGACCTGTCTTCTAGTGGAAGGGGCGGGGGTGGGGTGGGGTGGGGGGGGGGGAGGCCTCTGTGGTTGACCGGGCTACGAACAACTGAAATAAGTCATCAACATGTCAGTCTGGTATTCCAAGACACTGAGCACCCCAGCCAGTCTGTCTGTCGTGACAAGCAATGAAGATGTTGCTTCTAACTTTTCGATGACGATCATTGCGTAGTTAAGTTCTCACCACTTGGCGCATGTGAAGCAGAGCATGTGGCATTGCCCGCACGCTGTGAAACCTGGATGGAACTGTCACTATGAGCAGCACAGCACAAGCAGCGAACCTTCCATTCCTCTATTGAATCCTTTCTGGCAGCTGCTTCCGTAATGTGATGGAACACAGCACCCTCCTCCACGCCGACATCCATTAGCCAGATGACTTTGGAGAAAGCCCAGCAGGTCACAAGCCGAAATGAGGGAAACGATCCAACATGATGGGCAGTCCGGTGGTTTGAAGCATGGAATCAACTCGCAGGATTAAAGCAGCCAGCACTCTCAGAACAGACCTCAGGCTGTCCTTTCACTTTCATTCAAAGACTTCTACGGATGTACCAGCCGCCGTGGCGAAGTGGTTAGCGTCGCGGACTCCCGGCTGGGAGGTCGTGGGTTCGAATCCCATCAGAGGCATGTGGGGTTTTTCTGCCCCGACCGGCTCCTACCCAGAGTTGAGTTTGCTGCGGACTCAGTTGGGAAGACTGGGACCACACAGTCGAGTTTCATCCACTTAATGGATGTGTTTCTGAGAGTGTTGCTCAAATTTCCTGACCAACACTGCAGGTGCCTGTATCTCTCGGGCCTGGTTGACGCCAGGATATATATACTGACTTCCATAAAAAAACGCGAAAACAAAACAAGCTGAAGGTTGGGGTGAATTTTATTGGTCACAATTGTACAGAGTGGAAGCGAGAATTCAACGTGATTTGATTGATTACACCGGTAATGTGTGAAAATGTCATCAGCAATATGTCTTTTGTGTGGAAAATCCAAGGTCACGTGACAAACCAGCTTGAAGTCCTAATACCGTTTGTGGCCACCATTTGCATGGACAACTGCTTGACACCTGCGGCTCACTGAGTGGACCAGGTGGTTGATGCGTCCCCTTGGCACACCAGCCCACACATGGACGATGGCCTGGTGAAGTTGAGCCGCTGTTGCTGGTCGTGGACGCAGGAGGTCCAACCGTCTGCCAAGTTCATCCCAAAAATGTTCTATAGGGTTTAAATCGGGACTGAGGGCTGGCCAGGGCAGCACATTGACGTTGTTATGCTGAAGAAATTGCTGGGTGGCCCTGGCGGTGTGTGGTCTTGCATTGTCCTGTTGGAATGTCCAGTTTGGGTGTTGCGCAAAAAAAGGATCGACATGGGGTCTGAGCACCTGGTTGATGTAGCGCTGTGCATTGACACGCTATCCACGACCAGGACCAATGTTCTGAAAGATGACTGGTCCTATGGCGTGGTTAATGCCAATTGCACCCCATATCATAACGTTCGGGCCTCCCCAGGGGTTCCGCTCTACCACACAGGAGTCAGCATAGCGTTCACCAGGTTGACGCCATATTCTGACACGACCGTCAGCCATGTCAATACAAAAACGGCTCTCATCTGAGAACAGTATGCGTCCCTACTGCTGCCTGCGCCAGTTGATTCGGGCTTGTGCCCACTGCAGCCTGTCCTGCCGGTGTCTTGGTGTCAGTACCGGACCTCTGTGAGGACGCCTACATGCCAGCCCGTTCTCCTGAAGATGCCGCCGCATAGTGTTGAGGCTGATTCGTTGCTGGAGATTCCCAGGCACCTGTCAAACAGTGTTAGCGGCTGTTTGCCGCCTGTCCCGCAGATGGGTTCGAACAAGATGGCAATCATCTCTTTCTGTGGTGACCCAAGGACGGCCTGGCCGGGGACGATCATCAGTGGTACCAGTGACTCGCATGCGGTGCTGCAGACGATAGATGGTTGAGATGTGGACGTTAAAGATGTTGGCGACCTGCCTGGCATCCACACCAGCCTCCAGATGGCCTAGGGCACGATTGCGTTCCTCTGCTCGTAGTCTTGGCATCTCTGTAGCGCTCAGACGGCAAGTCGTTACCTGAACCTTGTAGCGCGGCTTTATAAAGGCTGCATGCCTGCGTACTTGTCGCTGGTTAACTTTGCTCTGCATGGTGTGCACGTGCCTCACATGCAGCAACCAGTTTGCCATTTTTGTTGACCCTCCAATGCCGGGAATGATGTGATGCTCACACACTTTCTTCACTGCACGTGAGTCTTGAACCCAAACAACTTGCCACAATGGTTCAATATTGTATATTCACCCCTTTTCACCCGAAAAATAGCCTTTCAAATTTTCGCGTTTTTTATGGAAGTCAGTATATTATGAAAGGAAGCGTAGAGTACAGCCCTGTCATGTAGTCTCAGTTGCAGGGAATGAAAAAACCAGAGCCTGAAAGCAATGGCAGAAGCGGCAGAGAGGTGTTCAAGCTGGATCTGGTCAAGGAGGAACAAAAGTGAACTCATAAGGCTTAATTTCCCTACAAATATCAGGTGTCCCTGTGGCTCAGTGGTTAAAGCGCGAGTCATTAAGTAGAAAATGAGCATGTCCAGAGGGTCAAGGGTTCGAATCCCAGCCATGGCTCGTCTCAAGATGGGGGGGAAAAAAAAAAAGGGGCAGCAGAGGGACATCCGGAGTCATGAACCGGTGTGGCCCACCCCCCCTAGAGTGTCAGGAGATAAGGGCCGAAACACTTGCTTGAAGGGGGCTTCTCTTCTGAGGACTCTCTGCTGCCACGCTCTCCACGAGTTTCTTTTTACTGATGCATGGGTAAACCATTGACTTCTGGGAATAGGCCGGAGGACGTCCGGGAAAGACCGGAGGACACTGGGAAAGACCAGAACCAAGGGCTCTGTGGGCTGGCTCCCCACTTTGCCTTAAACATGTGGCTACTAAAAATAAAAGGAAAGAATGCTCCCAGGATTCACCGAAAGGTGGAGAGAATGATGAATCCATCGGTGCTCAACCAATCACGACTGTAAATCCCAAACGGACTATGAACATGGACCAAATGGAATATCCATGTCTGTGGAAAGCGTTTCGCTACCACCCGTGGCATGAAGATCCACAGAACAAAGATGGGATGTGTGAAGACTCATCTGAATGAGCAGCAGCGCACTGCATCAGCAGATAAGACGTCGGAAGACCAAGGCCAGGATTTAAACCACAGTGCCAAGGACATCCACGCTGTTGGTTCGGATGAGGAATTTGCACAGGCCCTCCATGCCAGGCGCCTGAAATTCAACCTGCCACGAGCAAACGAAACTGAAGATTGGAGAAACTGGATGCAAAAATCGTTCAAAGACTCGATGCACTGATAGGGAAAAGCACCCTGGAACACAAACTAGCCACATATGGGGACATTGTGTATGCCACATGTAGAGACGCCTATGGAGTAAAACTACCCAAAGAGAAAACACCTCCAAAGAAATCCAGACGCCAAGAGAAGATGGACAGATCAGAGTCCAAACGAACAACCTCAAGAAGCAAATGAAGACTGCACTGCCAGCTGAAAAACAAGGCTTGGAAAAACTGTGGGAAGACCTGAAAGAAAAACACAGCGCCCTCAGCAAAGCGGAATCTGCGAGGAAGAGGAAAGAGCAAAAAGAAGAAAACACAAGAGCGCTTCTTCAGAGACCCCTTCCAGTTTGCCAGAACACTGTTTGAGCAGCCAAAATCTGGGACCCTAAGTGTGACAAAGGAGTTCTTGAGCAGCATCTGAGGAAAACATACTCTGACTCACAGAGCAAAGCACCACTCGACATTCAAGATCTGGTGTGGCCAACCAACCCTGAGGAACAGTTCAATGGCAAGCCTCCAACGTTGGCGGAAATCAAGAAGGTGGTCGACAAAGCCAGAACCAAATCATCACCAGGGCCAAACGAATACCTTACCAGCTTTACAAGAAATGTCCCAAGGTGCTGGAGTGGCTCCACAGGCTGCTGCGATCGGCTTGGAGAAACCAAAAGATCAGCGGCCAGTGGATGACGGCAGATGGTGTGTACATCCCCAAAGAGCAAAACTCAAGTGACATCAGCCAGTTCAGGCCAATATCACTACTGAACGTCGAAGGGAAATCTTCTTCTCTGTCATGGCAGCAAGGCTGACCAAGTACCTGATGGAAAACAAGTACTTGGATGTGTCAGTCCAGAAAGGTGGCATCCCAGGCGTGGCTGGCTGTGTAGAACACGCCACAATGATCTGGGACGCAATCCAAAAAGCAAAAACAGAAAAGAGAGACCTGTACGTGGTGTGGCTTGATCTGGCAAACGCATATGGATCTGTGCCCCATGAGATGATACAGTTGGCTCTTGAGATGTACCATATGCCAAAGAACATCCGCGACATGCTCAAGAAGTACTTCAATGGCTTCTCAATGCGGTTCTCTACCAAGGAGTACACAACTGATTGGATCAACTTGGAAGTGGGCATTGCAATGGGCTGTGCAATTTCCCGATACTGTTCGTGCTGGCAATGGAACTCATCTTGAAAGCAGCAACAAACAACGCGAGACAAACAGACCTTGGCGATGGATACAAGATGCCTCCTCTCAAGGCCTTCATGGATGACACTACAGTGATTTCATCCAGAGAAGACGAGACACGTCATGTGCTGGAGAGGCTGGACGACATAGTTGCCTCATCCAGAATGAGTTCAAGCCAAAGAAATCACGGAGTCTCTCACTGAGGAAAGGAAAAGTGGCCGAATCTGTGGTCTTCAGTGTTGCCAACCAGGCCATTCCAACAGTCACAGAAGAACCAGTCAAGAGCCTTGGAAGATGGTATGATGATACGCTGAAAGACACACAAAGAGCAAAAGAAAACCAAGCAGATGGCGGAAGAAGGCTTGGAGACCATTGACCAGTGTGGGCTCCCTGGCAAATACAAGGTCTGGTGTCTGCAGTTCATGCTGATACCAAAGCTCCTATGGCCTCTGATGATATACGACATCTGCACCAGCACAGTGGAGGAAATGGAAGCCAAAATCAACAAGTTCACAAGGAAATGGCTTGGTGTCCCACCCTGTCTGACTGACATCGCGCTGTACTGTCGCCAAGCAAAGCTCAAACTACCACTGAAATCCATCCTGGAGGAATACAAAGCAGGGAAGATCAGACTTCAAAGCATGCTGGAGGACTCAGGAGACAAGGTGGTAGAAGCAATCAAGCCCCAGCTGAAGACAGGCAGAAAATGGAAAGTTCAAGAGGCGATTGATTCTGCAAAAGAAAGTCTCAAGATCAGAGAAATAACAGGACACACACAGACCAACAGACAAGGTCTGGGGGTGACCAAAACTGAATGGTGGTCAAAGGCCAAAGGAAAAGCCAAAAGAGACATGATGATTCAGGAGATGAGAAAAGAAGAAGACCAAAAAAGACTCCAAAAAGCAGTCCAGCAGAGCCAGCAAGGGCAATTGACAACGTGGGAGAATGCAGTCCAAAGAAGTCTAACTTGGAATGACATTTGGCACATGGCCCCTCTCAGATCAGCTTTATTCTCAGATCTGCATATGACCTTCTGCCCTCAAATGCAAACCTGGTGAAGTGGGGAAAACAGACGATCCTGCATGCCCCCTCTGCATAAAAAACAAACAGTGGAGCATGTTCTAAGCTCATGTAAAGTAGCCCTGGCTCAAGGAAGTACACATGGAGGCACAACCAAGTGCTCAAAGAAATTGTACAAGTAGTCTGGGCTAGTACCAACACCACAAAAGGGAGAATCAGGACTCCAAAAGCACCCGCAACATTCTTCACGGCAGGAGGCAGCAAATCATGGCCAGAACAACAGTGCCACTCGAAACATGCAGGCAGAGTCTGCTGGATGGGGCAGATGACTGGGAGTGCACTGCAGACCTCCCAGAATGGAAGAGTCACCCAGAGATCATCAGCAAGAGTGGCATGAGACCAGACATAGTAGTCCACTCTAAGTCAACCAAGCAGCTGATCATGATCGAGTCACGGTGCCATATGAGAACAGAATGGAGGCAGCTCAAATATACAAGACTGAAAAGTATGCTGATCTGGCAAACAGCCTGAGGAGAGAAGGCTATCAGGTCAAAGTCCTCACTGCAGAAATTGGAGCTAGGGGATTTGTAGGAACGTCTGCATACAGCCTCATGAAATAGCTCTCAGTTGCAGGGAAGGAAAAAACCAGAGCCCTGAAAGCAATGGCAGAAGCGGCAGAGAGGTGTTCAAGCTGGATCTGGTCAAGGAGGAACAAAAGTGAACTTTCATAAGGCTTAATTTCCCTACAAATATCAGGTGTCCCTGTGGCTCAGTGGTTAAAGCGCGAGTCATTAAGTAGAAAATGAGCATGTCCAGAGGGTCATGGGTTCGAATCCCAGCCATGGCTCGTCCCAAGAGGGGGAAAAAAAAAGGGGCAACAGAGGGACATCCGGAGTCATGAACCGGGTGTGGCCCAACCCCCCTAGAGTGTCAGGAGATAAGGGCCGAAACACTTGCTTGAAGGGGGCTTCTCTTCTGAGGACTCTCTGCTGCCACGCTCTCCACGAGTTTCTTTCTACTAGTCTCAGACCGAAATGGAAATCCGTAGCATCATCTTAATCATCCTCATTCCCATTGATCAGCATTATAAAAAAAAGTCTCAAACTCTGTGGCCCTTCATGCCCTGCTCTCATGGTGACCTCAATTTCGATGTCCTCTCCACGTCTGTGGCCTTGGTTTGCTTCGTCGGGGTCACCGGTATCGGCGAGTCCATGGGGGCTGTCGTTGGACGACGTGGTGGCGCCCCCGGAGGGAGAGCTCACTCACGCCGGCTCCGCGACTTAAACAATTATTGTCGTCAGTAGGGGGCTTAGTAGGTGGTGTCCTGCGTATGTTAGCTCAGAACAGGCGCCACTGAACACCACCGAAGTGACTCGGCAGCAGTGCAGTGTCTCCTCTGGTGGGTTGCCTCTTGACGACTTGACATTGACTGCTCTCTGTGGATTGCCGGTGCCGGGGCTGCGGCGGGGCCAGCCGGGCTATGGCTGTGGACGGGGTGTCGGAATGAGCGGCGTGGGTGCACTGCCTCTGAGTGACGCAGAGGTTGGGACAGCAAAAAAAAAAAAAAAAAAAAAAAAAAAAAAAGACTTCTACGGATGGTATACTACTACTACTACTACTACTACTACTACTATACTAATGATGATGATAATAATGATTACTTATGGCGCTTAATCTTACACCATAAGCCCTATGGTATCCCTCATTATCTATGCATACGTGATCCTACCCCCACCCCCACCCCCTCCCACCAAATATTGTTAGCATACTGGCGTCATAACTCTTTGGTGGCCGATTGGCGTCTGTCGAGATTTTCCCAAA
>CM031596.1:112491230-112501230 GCA_018398815.1 Conus ventricosus
TTCTTCATACACTTAGCACTTTCCTTTTACACACTCATTAAACATGTTCAAAGCTTCATTTACGTCGGATTGTATCATATCTATGGCATTTTCCATTTTTCTAACAACATCTAAACCCCCCATAATAGTTCTTGAAATCGATTAGCACAATCATTATTCCATACAAGTTTCTCTTATAACATGGTTTTCTTGTTCATTATTGTCAACAAATTTTCCTTTGGAAAACAGCAATGAAAGAAACCAGGCATGAGATCTGAATCTATGCGGTCTAAAAACTTGAAATTTACATGAGTCATATACCAAAGCAAGAAGATCGCTTGAAATAAAAAAAGTAATCAACAACACTGCAGCCAGAATCAGATATGTATGTATAGCGTCCTTCTAGGTCGCCATTACATACCCCATTAACAATACACAAATCCAAGGCAGTGCATAGATTTAGTAACAACTTTCCGTAATTATTTAATGTACCAGTCTTCAAGTTACGATTTATACTGAGAGAATGACTATCACATTGTCTATCAAAAATGTTTTTTCCCGAAAAATCCTGGAAATATGGATGTTCTACTATTCAAGTCTCCATTAATTATGACATACACATCTTTTCTTAACAAACATCTATCAAACAATCTTCCCAAGTAAACAGATCCATTTTCAAAATCAAAAAGGTATAAAACAGGAGAATTTTTCCGATGAATGTAGCAACAAAAATACAAAACATCTTTGTCTGTTCCAAATAATTTTTGTCAATTACAAAAAACACAAAAATTGGAGTAATTGACATCAACAGCTTTTACAAATGGGGAAAACTCCTTCCTGATCAAACAAACAATTCCACCTGATGGCTCCCCCGTCACTGAATTTGACAGCAGGTTTGCAAAACACATCATAGTCAAAAATAGATTATCAAACTTCCACTCATCAAGAAACGTTTCAACAAGACAGACAAAATCAAACTTAAAAAGAATGCAGGAAATCTGGATCGGGAAGTTTTGACTTTATGCCATTAAGATTCCATGACAAAAAAGAGAAAGGTTTGTTTTTATTATATGTACACTCGCCCTCCCTACCTCCCTCGCTCTCTCCCTCATGCACACACGGGATTTCCGTAACTGGCTCTGGCTGGCTACTGCAACTCACCCGGCAACTGTCAACACGAACATCGCTGTCCCTGCCTATTGCAGTTGGCGAGATTACCGGTGTTACTGTTTTTTTCCTGATCCCCTACATATAATGTGGCATGAGGAAGAAAATCTGGCCGGCCTAACCCCTACTAGAGTCCTTGAGCCTCCATGTCTATCAAGGAAATATGATTTTCCGTCGATCACTAAATGAATCATAGATCATGGTGGCTCTCTTCCCGTCTGATCTAGCTTTTTTCAAGTGTGGTGAAAGACCACGCCTGATTTCCCTGACCCTGGATGATAAATCTTCTCCAACAAAACACACTGCTGCCTTCAGGTTTTTTTTTCCTTTCAGGATGTTGACTTTGTCCTTGTAAAAGGTGCAGCAAGCAATGATGGGAGAGTCAGGTTTGGCACTGAGTCGGTGAATCCTGTCAAACTCTACTTTCTTAGTCATGTTAGCTTATCATTCAGCACAGAATGTACTTTCCCTTCACAGTCATCGTTGGTCTCGTTCTGGTCCCTAGGTATGCCATAAAAAATCAGATTATTGCGTTTAGACCTCCCCTCTAAATCATCAGTCTTTCTTTCTAACTGCTGAACTTTACTCAGGAGATCAGCGTTAGCTACGGCCAGAGCTTCATTTTCTCTTTTCAAATCCCCCACCTCCTCTCTCAAATTTCTCACTTCAGACTGCAGGGCCGAACACTTTTCTCCAAGATCGTCAAACTTCTGATCAACATTATCAAACTTACAGTTCATGGTGGACAGTACGTTCTGCAGGACATCCATCAACTCTGCTCTAGATGGTTCTTCAAGAGGGGGGTCCCGCGTTGAGGAGGGAAAAGGTGGTCGTCTGCGCCCGGTCTGCGGAAGCAGGTCCTACCCTGCTCCTGGTGTCTCGCCTGGTGCCCGTGATGTCAGCATAGGTGGGCAGTCGAGGAGAAGTGGGTGTCGACTGCCCACTGTCCGCCGATGAAGCGCCCGCCTTGTCCGCAGTGGTGCCGCGTCCTGAGCTGCCGAGCCGGTCTGCTTCATGCTGTCCGTCCTGGGTCCGGGTTCTGCTCCACAAACGCCACAGCGCAGAAGTAGCCCGCCCCAAAACATCAAGGTGAGGAGCAAGCCAAGGGTTGCACCGTCCGTCCTGGTTCGTGGTGTCAACATGGCGATCGCAATGGCCGCCTTCTTTCTGGCTCGCTTCGCCATGAAATTGATGTAGACGGGGACGAAGGATCCACACCTCGCCCTAAAAACTAGAGGGCCAGAAGGGATCGTGACTGACCCGAAGTCCAAGTCAAAGTACCGGTTGTACAGTCACGGTAACTGTAAAATAAAGACAATAAACTTCGGAGTTCTTTACTGTCCGATGCTCGAACTGTGACACAGTTCCACGCCCCCGAGAGAGAGAGAGAGAGAGAGAGAGAGAGAGAGAGAGAAAGTGAGAGACAGAGAGAGAGAGAGAGAGAGAGAGAGAGAGAGAGAGAGAGAGAGAGAGAGAGAGAATGGGGAACGGGGAAGGGCATTTTGCACCCAAACCCCCCCCCCCCCCTCCAAATCAGTTTATGGCTGGATGGTGCCAGACCCCGTCGATGTGTTGACCGTGACCATCCTCTTACAGACCGTGACCATCCTTTTACAGACCGTGGCCATCCTTTTACACGCCATGACCATCCTTTTACAGACCGTGACCATCCTTTTACAGACCGTGACCATCCTTTTACAGACCGTGACTATCCTCTTACAGACCGTGACCATCCTTTTACAGACCGTGACCATCCTTTTACAGACCGTGACCATCCTCTTACAGACCGTGACCATCCTTTACAGACCGTGACCATCCTTTTACAGACCGTGACCATCCTTTTACAGACCGTGACAATCCTCTTACAGACCGTGACTATCCTTTTACAGACCGTGACCAACAATCCTTTTACAGACCGTGACCATCCTTTTACAGACCGTGACCATCCTTTTACAGACCAATCTCACCTTTTCCCCTGTGTTTCTTCTTTTCTTTTCCCTTATCGCTGTCATGCTATCCAAGACGTCTTCTGTGCTCTGGTATTCAATCTGACTTTTTTCCACTGTGTTTGCTGTCTTCTTTCTCTTTTCCCTTATCGCTGTCATGCTCTCCAAGACGTCTTCTGTGCTCTAGGTATTCAATCTGACTTTTTTCCACTGTGTTTGCTGTCTTCTTTCTCTTTTCCCTTATCGCTGTCATGCTCTCCAAGACGTCTTCTGTGCTCTAGGTATTCAATCTGACTTTTTTCCACTGTGTTTGCTGTCTTCTTTCTCTTTTCCCTTATCGCTGTCATGCTCTCCAAGACGTCTTCTGTGCTCTGGGTATTCAATCTGACTTTTTTCCACTGTGTTTGCTGTCTTCTTTCTCTTTTCCATTATCGCTGTCATGCTCTCCAAGACGTCTTCTGTGCTCTGGGTATTCAATCTGACTTTTTTCCACTGTGTTTGCTGTCTTCTTTCTCTTTTCCCTTATCGCTGTCATGCTCTCCAAGACGTCTTCTGTGCTCTGGGTATTCAATCTGACTTTTTTCCACTGTGTTTGCTGTCTTCTTTCTCTTTTCCCTTATCGCTGTCATGCTCTCCAAGACGTCTTCTGTGCTCTGGGTATTCAATCTGACCTTTTTCCACTGTGTTTGCTGTCTTCTTTCTCTTTTCCCTTATCGCTGTCATGCTCTCCAAGACGTCTTCTGTGCTCTGGGTATTCAATCTGACTTTTTTCCACTGTGTTTGCTGTCTTCTTTCTCTTTTCCCTTATCGCTGTCATGCTCTCCAAGACGTCTTCTGTGCTCTGGGTATTCAATCTGACTTTTTTCCACTGTGTTTGCTGTCTTCTTTCTCTTTTCCCTTATCGCTGTCATGCTCTCCAAGACGTCTTCTGTGCTCTGGGTATTCAATCTGACTTTTTCCACTGTGTTTCCTGTCTTCTTTCTCTTTTCCCTTATCGCTGTCATGCTCTCCAAGACGTCTTCTGTGCTCTAGGTATTCAATCTGACTTTTCCACTGTGTTTCCTGTCTTCTTTCTCTTTTCCCTTATCGCTGTCATGCTCTCCAAGACGTCTTCTGTGCTCTGGGTATTCAATCTGACTTTTTTCCACTGTGTTTGCTGTCTTCTTTCTCTTTTCCCTTATTGCTGTCATGCTCTCCAAGACGTCTTCTGTGCTCTGGGTATTCAATCTGACTTTTTTCCACTGTGTTTCCTGTCTTCTTTCTCTTTTCCCTTATCGCTGTCATGCTCTCCAAGACGTCTTCTGTGCTCTGGGTATTCAATCTGACTTTTTTCCACTGTGTTTCCTGTCTTCTTTCTCTTTTCCCTTATCGCTGTCATGCTCTCCAAGACGTCTTCTGTGCTCTGGGTATTCAATCTGACTTTTTTCCACTGTGTTTCCTGTCTTCTTTCTCTTTTCCCTTATCGCTGTCATGCTCTCCAAGACGTCTTCTGTGCTCTGGGTATTCAATCTGACTTTTTTCCACTGTGTTTCCTGTCTTCTTTCTCTTTTCCCTTATCGCTGTCATGCTCTCCAAGACGTCTTCTGTGCTCTGGGTATTCAATCTGACTTTTTTCCACTGTGTTTCCTGTCTTCTTTCTCTTTTCCCTTATCGCTGTCATGCTCTCCAAGACGTCTTCTGTGCTCTGGGTATTCAATCTGACTTTTTTCCACTGTGTTTGCTGTCTTCTTTCTCTTTTCCCTTATCGCTGTCATGCTCTCCAAGACGTCTTCTGTGCTCTGGGTATTCAATCTGACTTTTTCCACTGTGTTTGCTGTCTTCTTTCTCTTTTCCCTTATCGCTGTCATGCTCTCCAAGACGTCTTCTGTGCTCTGGGTATTCAATCTGACTTTTTCCACTGTGTTTGCTGTCTTCTTTCTCTTTTCCCTTATCGCTGTCATGCTCTCCAAGACGTCTCCTGTGCTCTGGGTATTCAATCTGACTTTTTCCACTGTGTTTGCTGTCTTCTTTCTCTTTTCCCTTATCGCTGTCATGCTCTCCAAGACGTCTTCTGTGCTCTGGGTATTCAATCTGACTTTTTCCACTGTGTTTGCTGTCTTCTTTCTCTTTTCCTTATCGCTGTCATGCTCTCCAAGACGTCTCCTGTGCTCTGGGTATTCAATCTGACTTTTTCCACTGTGTTTGCTGTCTTCTTTCTCTTTTCCCTTATCGCTGTCATGCTCTCCAAGACGTCTTCTGTGCTCTGGGTATTCAATCTGACTTTTTCCACTGTGTTTGCTGTCTTCTTTCTCTTTTGCCTTATCGCTGTGATGCTCTGCAAGACGTCTTCTGTGCTCTGGGTATTCAATCTGACTTTTTTCCACTGTGTTTCCTGTCTTCTTTCTCTTTTCCCTTATCGCTGTCATGCTCTCCAAGACGTCTTCTGTGCTCTGGGTATTCAATCTGACTTTTTTCCACTGTGTTTGCTGTCTTCTTTCTCTTTTCCCTTATCGCTGTCATGCTCTCCAAGACGTCTTCTGTGCTCTGGGTATTCAATCTGACTTTTTTCCACTGTGTTTCCTGTCTTCTTTCTCTTTTCCCTTATCGCTGTCATGCTCTCCAAGACGTCTTCTGTGCTCTGGGTATTCAATCTGACTTTTTCCACTGTGTTTCCTGTCTTCTTTCTCTTTTCCCTTATCGCTGTCATGCTCTCCAAGACGTCTTCTGTGCTCTGGGTATTCAATCTGACTTTTTCCACTGTGTTTCCTGTCTTCTTTCTCTTTTCCTTATCGCTGTCATGCTCTCCAAGACGTCTCCTGTGCTCTGGGTATTCAATCTGACTTTTTCCACTGTGTTTGCTGTCTTCTTTCTCTTTTCCCTTATCGCTGTCATGCTCTCCAAGACGTCTTCTGTGCTCTGGGTATTCAATCTGACTTTTTCCACTGTGTTTGCTGTCTTCTTTCTCTTTTCCCTTATCGCTGTCATGCTCTCCAAGACGTCTCCTGTGCTCTGGGTATTCAATCTGACTTTTTCCACTGTGTTTGCTGTCTTCTTTCTCTTTTCCCTTATCGCTGTCATGCTCTCCAAGACGTCTTCTGTGCTCTGGGTATTCAATCTGACTTTTCCACTGTGTTTGCTGTCTTCTTTCTCTTTTCCCTTATCGCTGTCATGCTCTCCAAGACGTCTTCTGTGCTCTGGGTATTCAATCTGACTTTTTCCACTGTGTTTGCTGTCTTCTTTCTCTTTTCCCTTATCGCTGTCATGCTCTCCAAGACGTCTTCTGTGCTCTAGGTATTCAATCTGACTTTTTCCACTGTGTTTGCTGTCTTCTTTCTCTTTTCCCTTATCGCTGTCATGCTCTCCAAGACGTCTTCTGTGCTCTGGGTATTCAATCTGACTTTTTCCACTGTGTTTGCTGTCTTCTTTCTCTTTTCCCTTATCGCTGTCATGCTCTCCAAGACGTCTCCTGTGCTCTGGGTATTCAATCTGACTTTTTCCACTGTGTTTGCTGTCTTCTTTCGCTTTTACCTTATCGCTGTCATGCTCTCCAAGACGTCTCCTGTGCTCTGGGTATTCAATCTGACTTTTTTCCACTGTGTTTCCTGTCTTCTTTCTCTTTTCCCTTATCGCTGTCATGCTCTCCAAGACGTCTTCTGTGCTCTAGGTATTCAATCTGACTTTTTTCCACTGTGTTTGCTGTCTTCTTTCTCTTTTCCCTTATCGCTGTCATGCTCTCCAAGACGTCTTCTGTGCTCTGGGTATTCAATCTGACTTTTTCCACTGTGTTTCCTGTCTTCTTTCTCTTTTCCCTTATCGCTGTCATGCTCTCCAAGACGTCTTCTGTGCTCTGGGTATTCAATCTGACTTTTTTCCACTGTGTTTGCTGTTCTTTCTCTTTTCCCTTATCGCTGTCATGCTCTCCAAGACGTCTCCTGTGCTCTGGGTATTCAATCTGACTTTTTCCACTGTGTTTGCTGTCTTCTTTCTCTTTTCCCTTATCGCTGTCATGCTCTCCAAGATGTCTTCTGTGCTCTGGGTATTCAATCTGACTTTTTTCCACTGTGTTTCCTGTCTTCTTTCTCTTTTCCCTTATCGCTGTCATGCTCTCCAAGACGTCTTCTGTGCTCTGGGTATTCAATCTGACTTTTTTCCACTGTGTTTCCTGTCTTCTTTCTCTTTTCCCTTATCGCTGTCATGCTCTCCAAGACGTCTTCTGTGCTCTGGGTATTCAATCTGACTTTTTCCACTGTGTTTCCTGTCTTCTTTCTCTTTTCCCTTATCGCTGTCATGCTCTCCAAGACGTCTTCTGTGCTCTGGGTATTCAATCTGACTTTTTCCACTGTGTTTCCTGTCTTCTTTCTCTTTTTCCTTATCGCTGTCATGCTCTCCAAGACGTCTTCTGTGCTCTGGGTATTCAATCTGACTTTTTCCACTGTGTTTCCTGTCTTCTTTCTCTTTTCCCTTATCGCTGTCATGCTCTCCAAGACGTCTTCTGTGCTCTGGGTAGTCCTCATTCTGTATCGGGCCTTCTTCGTCCACACTGCACTCCACCTGCGCGGCAGTTCCCTGGCACATGCCAGTTGATCATGCTGGGTCGTGCCGACACCATCCGCCTCACACTACTGTCTTCTGCTGCCAGCTCAGGTCGGCGCTGTCTGTCAGGGTCTGTTCGGATCCAGCTCACACATGGAACAACGTCTATGGGCGATTAGACTGTCAAATGTATGTTAGGACAAAGTTCCAGTGTAGACAGAATTTCAGAAAATGCAAGACACTCTTCTTTGGAGACATGGGGGGATGGGGAGAAAATTGTGTGTTCTTCGAAAAGAATTTACTCGCGCTACCAAAAAAACGTTACTTCAAAAGTCTTCTATCTTAACCTTAGCGTTTTTTTTTCAGGTTCTCAGTCCAAAACTTCGTCATTTTTTGTCAATAACAGTCAGCAGTTTATGATTACATTTGTATGTAAAATCAGCATAAGTCATATTAGTTTCCGCAAATAATATTCGGATTGGTATTGTTTTTTGTTTTTGTTTTTTTTTAATATCTTCTAAAGACAATTCTGGTATACAGAAGAACAAGATGTGCAGAGATTACTTAAATTGTCGTCAGTTTTCAACCGCGAGTCTTGCCATTCCGTGCAAGTTCCCTTGATTATAAGTTCCATGTGCACTGGATCAATTGCCTTTTGGCTTCACGTTTTCGTTAGGAAATGATATATCAACTGGGGGGGGGGGGGGGGGGGGGGGAATCAAGTTTGATCAGCATTTCTTCTTCAATAAGTACGTTTCAAGCCTCGATTTCAAATATGAAAACAAGACATTTTGCAGCTTCACACACACACACACACACACACAACACACACACACACACACACACACACACACACACACACACACACACACACACACACACACACACACACACACACACACACACACACGCACAGAACATCATCACTGACGAACAGGCGTAAATACAAACTGATGTGAACCATCAGGAACAGGTGAAAACCTAGTTCGGGCAAGTGACGGAAGGCAAGCATTCTGTCTCTGACGTCCGTTGGACTCTTCACTTTTGAGAGATGCCAGTACAGACAGACAGACAGACAGACTTCCACGGTCCATGCCACCCCTCTCCCAACCGTCTCTCCTTCATTGCACCTGTGTTTATGACCTGATCTCCCCACTGCCTGACTGGACAGAACACTCTTTGATTGCCAGACAGCAGCTTAGTCATGGAACCAAAGACAGTACGGTGCTGGCCCTTGCTTCTCCGCTGCCTCACCTCGTTTAGAATTGGCTGTCCTGGTAACAGCGCGGAAGACGTGGCAAGTGAGTCGAACTGGCAAATTGCGGTTCTCGTTACACACGCCATTTCCTTTGATATCAGACAGAGATTCATCAGAAAAAAAGAAACCAGAAGAAATGGGGAAAAGGAGACACCAACACGAAAAGACGGAACCCGCCGGAAGCATTCCAAGACCTCATCCGACTGTGTGCAGCTAAACGTCCACGGGAACTATGCAGTCACTGCCGTCAGTAGGGGGCTTAGGTGCTGTCCTGCGTGGGCGAATCAGCGCAGAGAGCACTGAGCAGCACTGTAGTCACTCAGCACATAGCACTGAACACCACTGTAGTCACTCAGCAGATAGCACTGAGCAGCACTGTGGTCACTCAGCACATAGCACTGAACACCACTGTAGTCACTCAGCAGATAGCACTGAACACCACTGTAGTCACTCAGCACATAGCACTGAACACCACTGTAGTCACTCTGCAGATAGCACTGAGCAGCACTGTGGTCACTCAGCAGATAGCACTGAACACCACTGTAGTCACTCAGCACATAGCACTGAACACCACTGTAGTCACTCAGCAGATAGCACTGAACACCACTGTAGTCACTCAGCACATAGCACTGAACACCACTGTAGTCACTCAGCAGATAGCACTGAACACCACTGTAGTCACTCAGCACATAGCACTGAACACCATTGTAGTCACTCAGCAGATAGCACTGAACACCACTGTAGTCACTCAGCAGATACCACTGAGCAGCACTGTGGTCACTCAGCAGATAGCACTGAACACCACTGTAGTCACTCAGCAGATAGCACTGAACACCACTGTAGTCACTCAGCAGATAGCACTGAACACCACTGTAGTCACTCAGCACATAGCACTGAACACCACTGTAGTCACTCAGCAGATATCACTGAACACCACTGTAGTCACTCAGCAGATAGCACTGAACACCACTGTAGTCACTCAGCAGATAGCACTAAACACCACAGTAGTCACTCAGCAAACAGCACTGAACACCACTGTAGTCACTCAGCAGCAGTGCAGTGTCTCGTCTGGTGGACTGCCTCATGAGGACACCACACTGACTCCTCCCTGGTGGACTGCCTCATGAGGACACCTCAC
>CM031596.1:112506230-112511230 GCA_018398815.1 Conus ventricosus
ACAAGAGATGGTGAGCGGTCTATCAAGGCAGCCCGCATGCCGTGCCCTGCGTCAGGGACAATATCTGTACACACCAGTGTGCATTTTCCCGTTAGATCATCCCTTCCATCGACACAGATGATCTGTTTATCTCTGAGGGATGGCATAGAATTTAATCAGCGTGCATTCCTTTCAATGGCATGCGTTCACACAGAATTACGGTTTAACAACAGAATACTGAACCGAAAAGAACATCTCTAACTGACTCGAGGGGGGACTGAACCTGGAACTCTCGCGTCACGAGAGCAGTGCTTCGTCCACTCAGCCAATCAGGCCTCCCAATTCAAATAATCCAGGATCAGCGCAGCCTCCACTGATAGGCATCCCCGTGGCGACTTAATACAGCATCCACTGATAGGTAACCCCATGGCCACTTGATACAGCCTCACTGATAGGTAACCCCATGGCCACTTGATACAGCCTCCACTGATAGGTAACCCATGGCCACTTGATACAGCCTCCATGATAGGTAACCCCATGGCCACTAGCCTCCACTGATAGGTAACCCCATGGCCACTTGATACAGCCTCACTGATAGGTAACCCCATGGCCACTTGATACAGCCTCCACTGATAGGTAACCCCATGGCCACTTGATACAGCCTCCACTGATAGGTAACCCCATGGCCACTTGATACAGCCTCCACTGATAGGTAACCCCATGGCCACTTGATACAGCCTCCACTGATAGGTGACCCCATGGCCACTTGATACAGCCTCCACTGATAGGAACCCCATGGCCACTTGATACAGCCCTCACTGATAGGTAGCCCCATGTCCACTTAATACAGCCTCCACTGATAGGCAACCCCATGGCCACTTGATACAGCCTCCACTGATAGGTGACCCCCATGGCCACTTGATACAGCCCTCACTGATAGGTAGACCCCATATCCACTTAATACAGCCCTCACTGAAAGGTAACCCCATGGCCACTTGATACAGCCTCCACTGATAGGTGACCCCATGGCCACTTAATACAGCCTCCCACTGATAGGTAACCCCATGGCCACTTGATACAGCCCTCACTGATAGGTAGCCCCATGTCCACTTAATACAGCCCTCACATGATAGGTAACCCCATGGCCACTTGATACAGCCTCCACTGATAGGTGACCCCATGGCCACTAGCCTCCACTGATAGGCAACCACATGACCACTTGATACAGCCATCACTGATAGTAGCCCCTTGTCCCCACTTAATACAGCCCTCACTGATAAGGTAACCCCATGGCCACTTGATACAGCCCCCACTGATAGGTGACCCCATGGCCACTTAATACAGCCTCCACTGATAGGTAACCCCATGGCCACTAACCCTCCCGATAGGTAACCCCGGGCCATACCCCCCTGATAGGTGACCCCTGTCCAACCCTCCACTGATGGGAAACCCCCATGGCCACTTGATACCCCTCCATGATAGGTAAACCCATGGCCACTTGAACAACCCTCCTGATAGGAAACCCCCATGGGCATTTGATACGCCCCCATGATAGGAAACCCCCAGGACTCCCCCAACATAGGTAACCACTCCCCCCTTGATCAGCTCCACTAAAGGGTCCCCCTTGGCCACTTGAAACAGCCTCCACTGTAGGAAACCCCATGGCCATTGAAAGCCCCCACTGATGGTAACCCATGGCCACTAGCCCCACTGATAGGTGACCCCTGGCCTAGCCTCCCTGATGGGAAAAACCCCAGGCCCTTGTACAGCCTCCACTGAAGGTAACCCCATGGCCACTTTATACAGCCTCCACTGATAGGTGACCCCATGGCCACTTGATACAGCCTCCACTGATAGGAACCCCCAAATGGCCACTTGATACAGCCTCCAACTGATAGGTAACCCCATGGCCACTTGATACAGCCTCCACGATAGGTAACCCCCATGGCCACTTGATAAAAGCCCTCACTGATAAGTAGACCCGTGGCCACTTGACACAGCCCTCACTGATAAGTAGCCCCATGGCCACTACCCTCCACGATGGGAAACCCCCATGGCCACTTGATACAGCCTCCACTGATAGGTAACCCCATGGCCACTTGATACAGCCTCCACTGATAGGTGACCCCATGGCCCACTAGCCTCCACTGATAGGTAACCCATGGCCACTAGCCTCCACTGATAGGTAACCTCATGGCACTTGATACAGCCTCCACTGATAGGTAACCCCATGGCCACTAGCCTCAACTGATAGGTAACCCCATGGCCACTAGCCCTCCACTGTTGGGCTAAACCCCATGGCCACTTGATACAGCCTCCACTGATAGGTAACCCCATGGCCACTTGATACAGCCCCCACTGATAGGTAACCCCATGGCCACTTGATACAGCCTCCACTGATAGGAAACCCCCATGGCCACTAGCCTCCACTGATGGGTAACCCCATGGCACATTGATACAGCCTCCACTGATAGGTAACCCTATGGCCACTAGCCCCCACTGATAGGTAACCCCATGGCCACTTGATACAGCCCTCACTGATGGGTAACCCCATGGCACTTGATCAGCCTCCACTGATAGGTAAACCCATGGCCACTAACCTCCACTGATAGGTAACCCCATGGCCACTACCCTCCACTGATAGGTGACACCATGACCACTAGCCCCCACTGATAGGTAACCCCATGGCCACTTGATACAGCCTCCACTGATAGGAAACCCCATGGCCACTTGATACAGCCTCCACTGATAGGTAACCCCATGGCCACTAAGCCTCCACTGATGGTAACCCCATGGCCACTAGCCTCATGTTTAGCTAACCCCATGGCCACTTGATACAGCCCTCACTGATAGGTAACCCATGGCACTTGATACAGCCTCCACTGATAGGTAACCCCATGGCCACTAGCCTCCACTGATAGGTAACCCCATGGCCACTTGATACAGCCCTCACTGATAGGTAACCCCATGCACTTGAACAGCCCCCACTGATACGAAACCCCCAGGCCACTAACCTCCACTGATAGGTAACCCCATGGCCACTAGCCTCCACGATTAGGTGACCCCATGGCCACTAGCCTCCACTGATAGTTAACCCCATGGCGATTTGGGAATACAGCCTCCACTGATAGGTAACCCCATGGCCACTTGATACAGCCTCCACTGATAGGAAAACCCCATGGCCACTAGCCTCCACTGATAGGTAACCCCATGGCCACTACCTCAACCGATAGCTAACCCCATGGCCACTTGATACAGCCCTCACTGATAGGTAACCCCATGGCCACTTGATACAGCCCTCACTGATAGGTAACCCCATGGCTACTAGCCTCAACTGATAGGTAAACCCATGGCCACTTGATACAGCCTCCACTGATAGGTAACCCCATGGCACTTGATACAGCCCTCACTGATAGGTAACCCATGGCCACTAGCCTCCACTGATAGGTAACCCCATGGCACTTGATACAGCCTCCACTGAAAGGTAACCCCATGGCCACTAGCCTCAACTGATAGGTAACCCCATGGCCACTTGATACAGCCTCACTGATAGGTAACCCCATGGCCACTAGCCTCAACTGATAGGTAACCCATGGCCACTTGATACAGTCTCCACTGATATGTAAACCCATGGCACTTGATACAGCCCTCACTGATAGGTAGCGCCATGGCACTTGATACAGCCTCCACTGATAGGTAACCCCATGGCCACTTGATACAGCCTCCACTGATAGGTAACCCATGGCCACTTGATACAGCCTCCACTGATAGGTAACCCCATGGCCACTTGATACAGCCTCCACTGATAGGTAACCCCATGGCCACTTAGTACAGCCTCCACTGATAGGTAACCCCATGGCCACTAGCCTCCACTGATAGGTAAACCCCATGGCCACTTGATACAGCCTCCACTGATAGGTAACCCATTGCCACTTGATACAGCCTTCACTGATAGGTAACCCCATGGCCACTGATACAGCCTCCACTGATAGGTAACCCCATGGCCACTTGATACAGCCTCCACTGATAGGTAACCCCATGGCCACTTAACCAGTTGAGCGCCTTTAGTCAGTCAGCTGACGCGGAAATAAAAGTGCTTTCCATGTGCCTATGGGCATTCCACTGACGTCATGCATTTTTCTGAATTTTCATTCGTTACTATTTCTATCAACGGACTCAAATAGGGTTTGCGTAGAGAAGCCTTATATGTCTGTAGTCTTAAAATAATATGTAAATGACCACACATGAGGGGAAAGCCCATTTATTTCATCACTGACTGGATGACCACCCAGCACACTTCGTCTCGCTTGCAAAGATGGCGGCGCAACCTTCGACAAGCCCAGCGACCAAATCAACGTATTTACACAGCTGAGCAGGCTCTGCTGATGATTTTTGACAAAGACAATAATCTTTTATTCAACGACTCACTCGAGCATGAAGGTAAGATGATGATAGTGGTGGAATTGCCGACCATATTCGTCAGTTATTGAGTAGGGCTCTGTGACCTCAGTGTGTGTTCAGCTGACAGCGTCAGTCGAACGAGCCAGCCAAGTGTGTACTCTGCACTGCGTGCTGGTGTCCAGTGATGTGAAAGTCGGCGTGAGAGGGGAGCGTGGCTTGCTCACGGCGTGACACGGTGCAGACGGAAAGGTAGGGGAAGATGAGGGGTGAAAGAGAGGGTTGAAGTCCAGCAAGGGGGCGTGTTGGGGAGAGGGGGGGGGGGGCGAGGTCGTGGACTGGTCAGTCTGCATCGAGTGTGAGCGTCTTGATAGACTTCCAAACTGTTTTACTTTCATTTACAGGTGTAGTGTGACAATACAAACTTTATTTTCAACTTTTTTGCTGTGTGTTCTTGTTTGGATGTGAAGATGTCGTGGTACATACATATGTTTTTGATCGTGCAAAAACATCTGTCCAAATCTAAATGCCTAAATACTTTTTTATTATCAAAATTAAAACAAAAGAAGCACAGATTCAAAATTTTCATTCAATTTCCTTCAAAAATGATATAGATTTCATTT
>CM031596.1:112523611-112531111 GCA_018398815.1 Conus ventricosus
CACGCATGCACGCACGCACGCACGCACGCACGCACGCACACACACACACACACACACACACACACACACACACACACACATTTTCATTTCATCACTAAAGGAGCGATGATTTGGTCATTTGAGTTGGTGTCCAGTTGGACAGGTGTGTGGACCTCTCTTCAGTGTCTGCTGATGACCAGTCAGGCAGTCCAGCGGGCAGGCTGACCAGTGGCTGCTTGGCCACGTGGAAGCTTTGATTCTCGATCCTGTGTGGGGCTAGTCGCAGGGAGTCAAGGAACCCAGTCTGATGGCATTACAGAATTGGTTTTAAAGAAAGTTACTGGATCCATGGCAAGGGACAAATGATAAAATGCCGGAAGTGGGGGGAAAGAGTCAGTGATAAATGCGGAAGTGGGAGGGTGGGAAGGAGACGTCAGTGATAAAATGCCGGGAAGTGGGAGGGTGGGAAGGAGACGTCAGTGATTAAATGCCGGGAAGTGGGAGGGTGGGAAGGAGACGTCAGTGAAAAAATGCCGGGAAGTGGGAGGGTGGGAAGGAGACGTCAATGATAAAATGCCGGGAAGTGGGAGGGTGGGAACGAGACGTCAATGATAAAATGCCGGGAAGTGGGAGGGTGGGAAGGAGTCGTCAGTGATAAAATACCGGGAAGTGGGGGGGGGGGGGGTGGGAAGGAGACGTCAGTGATAAAATGCCGGGAAGTTGGAGTGTGGGAGTGGTATGAGTGGAAATCTCTCTTTATTTATTTCTCATCTGTAGAAGAGGTGTGTGTGTATGTGTGTGTGTGTGTGTGTGTGTGTGTGTGTGCGTGCGTGCGTGCGTGCGTGCGTGCGTGCGTGCGTGCGTGCGTGCGTGCGTGCGTGCGTGCGTGCGTGCGTGCGTGTGAGTGTGTGTGTGTGAGAGAGAGAGAGAGAGAGAGAGAGAGAGTAATTTCTGACATTAACAATTTTTCTACACAAAAAGAGACAAACAACAACAACAATTACAACAACAACAACAACAACAACAACAACATAATATAAATCATATATGTACACCCATATGTACTAACAACGACGCTCATTGCCCATTGATTTTTTTTTCTTTTAACTTCCCTTCCCCCCTCCTCTCCCTTTTTCAACAGCAAAATGTGAAATACCAATATTTGAAACTAAAAGGTGTTAAGGAGTCAGAAACAACAAACCATACAAATACACATGATGAAAGAACAACTATACAAATACACATGATGAAAGAATAGCCATACAAATACACATTATGAAAGAACAACCATACAAATACACATGATGAATGAACAACCATACACATACACATGATGAAAGAATAACCATACAAATACACATGATGAAAGAACGACAATCCAAAAGTAATAATTTTGTACAATTAATATAAACTAAGTCACCGCAAAGGAATCTGCACACACACACACACACACACACACACACACACACGCTCTCACGCTCTCACGCACACACACACACACACACACACACACACACACACACACACAAACACACACACACACACACACACACACACACACACACACACACACACACACACACACACATACACACACACACACACACACACACACACACACACACACACACACACACACACACACACACACACACACACACACACACACGCCACCTTGCTTTAGAATTCTTGGTGAACTTTCCAATGACAGTATTTAGAACTGTGATATTGGTGGATTCTAAATCGGTTTTATGTTCACTGAACTCCTTCAGTACTGATACACGGCCTGACCTTATGTACGAAATTCATTATTTATTACATTGCTTGTCGGCTAAAGGCACAGTCATTGAGTTCTGTTGGGTGCCTTCGCACTGTAACGTAAGTGGAAACGAAATGGCCGACAGAGCTGCTAAAAGAGGCGCAAAAGGTTTAGAGAAGACTGTAGACATGACACTTCCCTTGTCACTCCATGAAAACTACAGGCTGCTAGAAACAACAGCATGGAAAAAAAATTAGCAGACGTTCTGATGAAAAGACTCTAACACAAAATACAGCTGCAGTTCCGTTGGAAATTGTATCGAGAAAGTTGTCAAATACACCGTTATATTATTCTAGACTTGTAACTTCCCTTTTTTCTGCCTAAAAATTAACGCTTTAAAAACAAAATTCTCCAAAAATGTATATTGCCTGTGTGGTGCACAAATCACAGTTAATCACATTTTATTCCATTGTAAAAGTCTCCGGTGTTTTCTACCTGATTCAGTCACAGCAAAGAATGTTTCGGAAGAAAACATAGATGATTTATTATATAACACAAACGTTTTACTACAAATTGCTGAATCCCTAATTCACACCCCCATCAGGTCATTCCTGTAGATTTTTTTTTTTTCCAATGTAGATTAGTGGTGTGGGACACATCCACCCACCCCCGTTTCCGTATTTTGCATTATATTTGTTACATGTATCTTTTAACATTTCCTCTTTACTGTTAATGCAGTGTTCACAGTTTTCATTACCTCACACATTTACACTCTCACACACTCACACACACTCACAGACAGAATACACTCACTCATGCACACTTTGGTCTAATATCACTTGTGGTGAAAAGACGTAAAAACAAAGAACGAACGAACACACACACACACACACACACACACACACACACACACACACACACACACACACACACACACACACACACACACACACACACACACACACATGCGCGCGCGCGCGCGCGCGCGCTCTCTCACGCACGCACGCAGACACACACACACACACACACACACACACACATACACACACACACACACACCACACACACACACACACACACACACACACACACACACACACACGAGCAGATACAGAGAGAGAAAAAGAGAGGAAGAATGGGCAGGGAGGGAGAAACTCATACCGGAAGAGAGAGAGATGAGCGGTGGGGGGGGGGGGGGGGGGGGGGGGGGGGAGAGACAGACAGAGACGGAGAGACAGAAACAGAGAGGCTGAGAGAGACAGAGACAGAAAGGAAGTAGAGGAGGAACAGAGAGGAGAGAGAGAGAGAGGGGGGGGAGTACAAACTGATGCCTGAAAATGAGGATAAAGTTTGGATAAATGAAAAAAATCCCAGCCACCCGCTGCAAGCACACTTCTCATTCCTCTCCTTATGTCCTTTTCACCACATTAATTTGTCCACTCACATTTCTCTCCTTATGTCCTTTTCACCACATTAATTTGTCCACTCACATTTCTCTCCTTATGTCCTTTTCACCACATTAATTTGGCCACTCACATTTCTCTCCTTATGTCCTTTTCACCACATTAATTTGTCCACTCACATTTATCTCCTTATGTCCTTTTCACCACATTAATTTGTCCACTCACATTTCTCTCCTTATGTCCTTTTCACCACATTAATTTGTCCACTCACATTTCTCTCCTTATGTCATTTTCCCCACATTAATTTGTCCACTCACATTTCTCTCCTTATGTCCTTTTCACCACATTAATTTGTCCACTCACATTTCTCTCCTTATGTCCTTTTCACCACATTAATTTGTCCACTCACATTTCTCTTGCAAATAGTCGGTCAATATCCATGTTCGTCTCCATTTTCAATGTCTTTCCTTTTGTGTGTGTGTGTGTGTTGCGTTAGATTTTTTTCATGTGATGACCAGGCAGCCATCGTTGCAGAATGATTGCTGGTTCGTTTCAGCAGTTTGTGATTTGCCTGTGTCAGGTCCTCCCCAACAGTAATGCCAGCCTGTTGTGATTTGCCTGTGTCAGGTCCTCCTCAACAGTAATACCAGCCTGCAGTCTGTGATTTGCCTGTGTCAAGTCCTCCTCAACAGTAATGCCAGCCTGTTGTGATTTGCCTGTGTCAGGTCCTCCTCAACAGTAATACCAGCCTGTTGTGATTTGCCTGTGTCAGGTCCTCCCCAACAGTAATGCCAGCCTGCAGTTTGTGATTTGCCTGTGTCAGGTCCTCCTAACAGTAATACCAGCCTGCAGTTTGTGATTTGCCTGTGTCAGGTCCTCCTCAACAGTAATACCAGCCTGCTGTCTGTGATTTGCCTGTGTCAGGTCCTCCTCAACAGTAATGCCAGCCTGCTGTCTGTGATTTGCCTGTGTCAGGTCCTCCTCAACAGTAATACCAGCCTGTTGTGATTTGCCTGTGTCAGGTCCTCCCCAGCAGTAATGCCAGCCTGCAGTTTGTGATTTGCCTGTGTCAGGTCCTCCTCAACAGTAATACCAGCCTGCAGTTTGTGATTTGCCTGTGTCAGGTCCTCCTCAACAGTAATACCAGCATGCTGTCTGTGATTTGCCTGTGTCAGGTCCTCCTCAACAGTAATGCCAGCCTGCTGTCTGTGATTTGCCTGTGTCAGGTCCTCCTCAACAGTAATACCAGCTTGCAGTTTGTGATTTGCCTGTGTCAGGTCCTCGTCAACAGTAATGCCAGCCTGTTGTGATTTGCCTGTGTCAGGTCCTCCTCAACAGTAATGCCAGCCTGTTGTGATTTTCCTGTGTCAGGTCCTCGTCAACAGTAATACCAGCCTGCAGTTTGTGATTTGCCTGTGTCAGGTCCTCCTCAACAGTAATGCCAGCCTGTTGTGATTTGCCTGTGTCAGGTCCTCCGCAACAGTAATACCAGCCTGTTGTGATTTGCCTGTGTCAGGTCCTCCCCAACAGTAATACCAGCCTGTTGTGATTTGCCTGTGTCAGGTCCTCCCCAACAGTAATACCAGCCTGTTGTGATTTGCCTGTGTCAGGTCTTCCCCAACAGTAATGCCAGCCTGCTGTCTGTGATTTGCCTGTGTCAGGTCCTCCTCAACAGTAATACCAGCCTGCAGTTTGTGATTTGCCTGTGTCAGGTCCTCCTCAACAGTAATACCAGCCTGCTGTCTGTGATTTGCCTGTGTCAGGTCCTCCTCAACAGTAATGCCAGCCTGCTGTCTGTGATTTGCCTGTGTCAGGTCCTCCCCAACAGTAATACCAGCCTGTTGTGATTTGCCTGTGTCAGGTCCTCCCCAACAGTAATGCCAGCCTGCAGTTTGTGATTTGCCTGTGTCAGGTCCTCCTCAACAGTAATACCAGCCTGCAGTTTGTGATTTGCCTGTGTCAGGTCCTCCTCAACAGTAATACCAGCATGCTGTCTGTGATTTGCCTGTGTCAGGTCCTCCTCAACAGTAATGCCAGCCTGCTGTCTGTGATTTGCCTGTGTCAGGTCCTCCTCAACAGTGATACCAGCCTGCAGTTTGTGATTTGCCTGTGTCAGGTCCTCCTCAACAGTAATGCCAGCCTGTTGTGATTTGCCTGTGTCAGGTCCTCCTCAACAGTAATGCCAGCCTGTTGTGATTTTCCTGTGTCAGGTCCTCGTCAACAGTAATACCAGCCTGCAGTTTGTGATTTGCCTGTGTCAGGTCCTCCTCAACAGTAATGCCAGCCTGTTGTAATTTGCCTGTGTCAGGTCCTCCCCAACAGTAATACCAGCCTGTTGTGATTTGCCTGTGTCAGGTCCTCCCCAACAGTAATACCAGCCTGTTGTGATTTGCCTGTGTCAGGTCCTCCCCAACAGTAATACCAGCCTGTTGTGATTTGCCTGTGTCAGGTCCTCCCCAACAGTAATACCAGCCTGTTGTAATTTGCCTGTGTCAGGTCCTCCCCAACAGTAATACCAGCCTGTTGTGATTTGCCTGTGTCAGGTCCTCCTCAACAGTAAAGCCAGCCTGTTGTGATTTTCGTCCAGCTGCCAACATTTGGCCTCTCTTCCTCTGAGAGAAGAATCGCAGGATGATAGGGCGAGGTATTCTCCACCTCAGTGATCATGCTTCACGATCAATGGGTTATTTCTACCTGCTACGACAATACCGTAACTCCTGGTTGGTGAAGAAAACCTCTACACATTTTCAACAGTCTTCCACTGTGTCCTCCCCCTGAGC
This sequence comes from Conus ventricosus, assembly GCA_018398815.1. NCBI lineage: Eukaryota > Metazoa > Mollusca > Gastropoda > Neogastropoda > Conidae > Conus > Conus ventricosus. The sequence goes on from CM031596.1 coordinate 112,529,533, forward strand.
CTCAAAGCTGCCATAGACGCTGACATTCCACCACATCAGCCGCATGGAGGATGGTCGCATCCTCAAGGACATGTTGTACAGCGAGCTGTATACAGGCTCCAGACCCACAGGACGACCCGCCCTACGCTACAAAGATGTATGCAAGCGCGACCTGAGGGCAGGCAGCCTCGACCCAGCAGACCTGGAGACAGCAGCTTCAGACTGGGTCAGCTGGCAGTCCACCATCAAGGCTGGCGTCACGCAAGCAGAGCAGAGCAGAAGAGAGAGGCCCAGTGGGAAGAGCGGAGGCACCGCAGACGGCAAACAATAGGGTCGGCACCAACGGACACTCATGACTTCAACGGCATCAGCTGCAACAGAGTCTGCCACTCAAGGATCGGGCTCTTCCGCCACAGCAAGCACTGTAACTCCACAACAGACTGATCCACGGCGCAACACCATTGTCTCTCCAGACAGAGGATGCCAAAAACAAGATACAGCGATATAACATTGCACTGTCGACTGTATTGTTCCGTGTGGTTGGCTGCGCTGTTCAGTGCGCTGGTCTGTTTGGTAGTCCGCGCCAGCTGTGCCTTGAGTTCTCTGTTCTCACCCTTCCATTTGATCATTTCTGTCACGAGTTTGTCTTTTTGGTTTTGCTAGTCCATGACTGAGCTTCCCAGTACTCTGAGTCTGTTAGTCTCTCCCAATCTCTCCCTCTCGTTTCCAGGTTGCTGCACGTCTTCTTTCGTTGAAGATTCTGTTCAGGCAACTTTGAGCTCGCATAGCGTTTCTTGAACTGTCATTTCTTCTAAACTGCTGTGCTCTTCTTTTGTTTTTGGTGTGTGTGTGTGTGTGTGTGTGTGTGTGTGTGTGTGTGTGCGTGCGTGCGTGCGTGCGTGCGTGCGTGCGTGCGTGCGTGCGTGCGTGCGTGCGTGCGTGCGTGCGTGCGTGCGTGCGTGCGTGTGTGCGTGCGTGCGTGTGTGTGTGTGTATTTGGGTTTTCTTTGTTTTTGTTTTTTGTTTGTTTTTTATGGTGTTTCTTGTTTTGCTTTGTTTTGTTTTGTTTTGTTTTGTTTTGTTTGTTCGTTTTTCTTGTTGTTTTCTTGTTCTGATCTGGGCTGGTGTCTCTATCACTCAATGACGGGGACGGTTTCCTTTTTTCACCTCCCTATCGGCAAAGTATCTGGAAATAGAGGAAGTCATGTCCATACATTCACTTGCCATTGCAACGTTCGTATTGTGGAGAGGCTGTAGTTCTTTGTAAACATGCTTATTCATTACTATTCACAAAAGAGTTTTTTTTTTTTTAAATTGACCGTGCGTCGCTCTTTTACCAACCAACATCTGGCTTCACTGCATTTCAGCACAAATACTAAAGACAACACCACCTACACCACACGCATGTCAGATATCACTGCCTGGTGTGCTGACTGTGTTGCGGCATCCCACACGTACTGCCACAGGTCATTCTCGAGGTCAAGCGAATGTCTGCCCACTCCTATCTAGCAGGTGTGAACAGGCCGAAACGGTTGTAGAAGGTTCTGATGCGTAAACGGTTGCAGTTGTTTTGAATACGAGCTTAAAAAGTGATGACTGAA
>CM031596.1:112536111-112541111 GCA_018398815.1 Conus ventricosus
CTAAGTGTCCATCTTAAGATGGAGGTGGGAGGGGAGGGAGGATACATACCTATCGTATTTTTAAAGTCGCGAAACTATTCGGGAGGAAGTTTGGGAGAACAGACGAGCATACATGCGCTCACACACACACACACGCGCGTGCATACACACACACACACACACAAACAAATATGCGCGCAATTGCTAGCAGACATATCGCTCACGCGCCCATGCCCACGCATACCGTTGTTAAGCTTAACCATGACTGAGTGCTTCAACTGAAAACCAACACCAGCATCACATATCTTTATCAAACGTTAATCAGAGAGAGAGAGAGAGAGAGAGAAGAGAGAGAGAGAGAGAGAGAGAGAGAGAGAGAGAGAGAGAGACAGAGACAGAGACAGAGAATAGTTCACTAGACCATCAAACAAACACAACTAAATAAGGAGAAAAGCAAGGAGTTCCGATCTAGAGATCCTAAATTGGAAGGCAAACACGAGTAACAAACAGGAACACAGACACAGACAGACAAAAGAATAAGTCTTACTGCGCTCGATAGGAAGAAAATGCCCATGTTCGAACATCGATGTAAACATTTGGGAATGTGACTGAATGTTCTCAGTTTTATTTAAGACTTAATTTTCCCATTCATTGAGTGCTCATATTTGCTCTGTCTCGACATATACAATCCTTCTTGAATCGAGGATATATGCGATGTAGGGAGACTTGTTTATTGATCATGTAGACCTGCTTCTCTCCAGCGTACATCAGAGTGAAACAGTTGTCACGTGCTGGTCTGCTGGCAACTCTTCTCTAAAGGAATAAACTGCAGACTGCAGAGCTAGACAAGTTCGATTTTTTTTCACTGACCAGCCATGCTATTGGATTGCAAGTCTATTCTCCTAGCAACGTGTCCATTCCCCTAGCAACGTGTCCATTCTCCTAGCAACGTGTCCATTCTCCTAGCAACGTGTCCACTCGTCTGATATCTGAAAGATATCGTCTTTTTTTCAACAGATAAGCAACGAAATCGGCAGCAAACCAAGTTCCACAAATCAGCAGGAAATCCCAGCCAAGCAATCGGTTTTCGTATAAAGCGCTGTTATTGTCAGAATGATGACACTCATTGTCTTGTAAGCCGACGACAACGCCCCATGAAGCCTGGTTTTTTTGTTGTTGTTTTTTTGTCATTTACGTATAGGCCTACACGCTCACTGTTTTGAAACTCCTTTTTTTTTTTTTAGATCGTAGTGATATTTTCATGTTGTAACACTGGGATGACGACTTGATTTGCATGGTGACAAATATGGCAACAACGTAGCAGCTGAATCGACAGACGAATGAAAGCCAACCTGTTAACATCGACCAGACGCTACTATACAAAGAACTGTGTGTGGAGGCAGCAGGATTGTTCTCACTGTCTTGACAGCCATTTCAGAGGAAAGCTCAAGTTGGATCGAAGCAGACAGCAAATTTTTCGAGTCAGCTGGCGAGCTGTTCAGTGTCAAATTCCACGCACCCACTTCTAGCTTATTCGCACTCGCCTTGGGCGAGTAGGCGACTGTTTTTGTCCCGCTCTGCAAGAATTCTGGCTTTTTTCTTTTTTTTTCGTTACGGCGCAAGTATTTTGCTTTAATGTTATCACGAGGTTTTTCCTATTTGTCTTTCACTCCACTTCTCCCCCCCCCCCCCCCCCCCTCCACGCCGCTCTTTCCAGCTCCTCGTCCTCATCCTATTCCTGACATGTCTCACCATTGCCCCGGCACCGCAACCCACAGACGGCAGCTGATGTCACGTTGTCATGAGGCATGCACACGTGCACGCATGCACGCACGCACGCGCACATACAGTACGCGCTCCCTCACGTACTCTCGCACGTATGCAAACACGCTCGCACGCACGCACGCACGCACGCACGCGTGCGCATACACACACACACACACACACACACACACACACACACACACACACACACACACACACACACACACACACACAGAGGAAGACTGCGCAGTACGGCGTTGAAGGTCTGACAACAGGAAGTTGATTACGTATCAACTGCAGTGTTTTCATTTTGTTTTCTGATAAATGCATCCACTCCTAGACTGATATTACTGTACGTTTTGTGACTATGGGTATATGGCTTCCAAAGACTTAACTGCATTCACCATTATTATTATTGTTGTTATTGTTGTTGTTATTGTTGTTATTATTATTATTATTATTATTATTATTATTATTATTATTATTATTATTATTATTATTATTATTGTTGTTGTTTTCATTGTTGTTGTTGTTATCATTGTTGTTGGTGTTGTTATTGTTATCATTATTATTATTGTTATTATAATTATCATAACTATGATTAACATTATTATTATCATCATCCTCATCATCCTCATTATTATCATTGTTATTATCATCATCATCATCATTTTAATTATTGTCATTAGTATCACTATCATCATTATTATTATATTCTTATCATTGTTATTATCATCCTCATTATCATTATGTAATAATTGTTAGTATCATTATTATTATTTTTGTTGTTGATGTTGTTGTTATCAGTAGTAGTAGCAGACATAGTAGTGTAATCATCATCATTATGTTTACTACTACGACGACAACAACTACTACTACTACGACTACGACTACGACTACTACTACTACTACTACTACTACTACTACTACTACTATTCTTACTACTACTACTACTACTACTACTGCTACTGCTGCTGCTGCTGCTGCACACTCTAAAGGCAAAAGCACAGGCACATTCACACCTACACATACAACTCCCTTCTCCCTCACACTCACTCATTCACTCATACATAGGTACACCATTTCCACATTCAAGATATTCACACACCTGTGAACTGTGTGTTCTACTGTTGTAGACTGCTGTTATGTTCGACTGTTGTAGACTGCTGTTGTGTTCTGCTGTTGTAGACTGCTGTTGTGTTCTGCTGTTATGTTCTGCTGTTGTAGACTGCTGTTGTCTTCTGCTGTTGTAGACTGCTGTTGTCTTCTGCTGTTGTGTTCTGCTGTTGTAGACTGCTGTTGTGTTCTGCTGTTGTGTTCTACTGTTGTAGACTGCTGTTATGTTCGACTGTTGTAGACTGCTGTTATGTTCGACTGTTGTAGACTGCTGTTGTGTTCTGCTGTTATGTTCGACTGTTGTAGACTGCTGTTATGTTCGACTGTTGTAGACTGCTGTTGTGTTCTGCTGTTGTAGACTGCTGTTGTAGACTGCTGTTGTGTTCTGCTATTGTAGACTGCTGTTGTGTTCTGCTATTGTAGACTGCTGTTGTAGACTGCTGTTGTGTTCTGCTGTTGTAGACTGCTGTTGTGTTCTGCTATTGTAGACTGCTGCTGTGTTCTGCTGTTGTAGACTGCTGTTTTAGACTGCTGTTGTGTTCTGCTGTTGTGTTCTGCTGTTGTAGACTGCTGTTGTAGACTGCTATTGTAGACTGCTGTTGGGTTCTGCTGTTGTAGACTGCTGTTGTAGACTGCTGTTGTGTTCTGCTGTTGTGTTCTGCTGTTGTGTTCTGCTGTTGTGTTCTGCTGTTGTGTTCTGCTGTTGTGTTCTGCTGTTGTGTTCTGCTGTTGTAGACTGCTCTTGTGTTCTGCTGTTGTGTTCTGCTGTTGTGTTCTGCTGTTATGTTCTGCTGTTGTAGACTGCTGTTATGTTCGACTGTTGTAGACTGCTGTTATGTTCGACTGTTGTAGACTGCTGTTATGTTCGACTGTTGTAGACTGCTGTTATGTTCGACTGTTGTAGACTGCTGTTATGTTCGACTGTTGTAGACTGCTGTTGTTTTCTGCTGTTGTGTTCTGCTGTTGTGTTGCTGTTGTGTTCTGCTGTTGTGTTCTGCTGTTGTAGACTGCTGTTGTTTTCTGCTGTTGTTTTCTGCTGTTGTGTTCTGCTGTTGTGTTCTGCTGTTGTGTTCTGCTGTTGTGTTCTGCTGTTGTAGACTGCTGTTGTAGACTGCTGTTGTGTTCTGCTGCTGTGTTCTGCTGTTGTAGACTGCTGTTGTAGACTGCTGTTGTAGACTGCTGTTGTGTTCTGCTGTTTTAGACTGCTGTTGTCTTCTGCTGTTGTAGACTGCTGTTGTGTTCTGCTGTTGTGTTCTGCTGTTGTAGACTGCTGTTATGTTCGACTGTTGTAGACTGCTGTTGTGTTCTGCTATTGTAGACTGCTGTTGTGTTTTGCTATTGTAGACTGCTGTTATGTTCTGCTGTTGTAGACTGCTGTTATGTTCTGTTGTTGTAGACTGCTGTTATGTTATGCTGTTGTAGACTGCTGTTATGGTCTACTGTTGTAGACTGCTGTTGTGTTCTGCTGTTGTAGACTGCTGTTGTGTTCTGCTGTTGTAGACTGCTGTTGTGTTCTGCTGTTATGTTCTGCTGTTGTAAACTGCTGTTATGTTCTGCTGTTGTAGACTGCTGTTGTCTTCTTCTGTTGTAGACTGCTGTTGTCTTCTGCTGTTGTAGACTCTTGTTGTAGACTGCTGTTATGTTCTGCTGTTGTCTTCTGCTGTTGTAGACTGCTGTTGTAGACTGCTGTTGTAGACTGTTGTTGTCTTCTGTTTTTGTAGACTGCTGTTGTCTTCTGCTGTTGTAGACTGCTGTTGTCTTTTGCTGTTGTAGACTGCTGTTGTGGTCTGTTGTAGACTACTGTTGCGTTCTGTTGTAGACTGCTGTTATGTTCTGGTGTAGACTGCTGTTGTCTTCTGCTGTTGTCTCCTGCTGTTGTGTTCTGCTGTTGTAGACTGCTGTTGTAGACTGCTGTTGTCTTCTGCTGTTGTGTTCTGCTGTTGTGTTCTGCTGTTGTAGACTGCTGTTGTCTTCTGCTGTTGTCTTCTGCTGTTGTCTTCTGCTGTTGTAGACTGCTGTTGTAGACTGCTGTTGTCTTCTGCTGTTGTAGACTGCTGTTGTCTTCTGCTGTTGTAGACTGCTGTTGTAGACTGCTGTTTTAGACTGCTGTTGTAGACTGCTGTTGTCTTCTGCTGTTGTAG
>CM031596.1:112546111-112556111 GCA_018398815.1 Conus ventricosus
AGCATTTAAGAGATTACATAATTGTCCTTCTGGGAATTCAGATTTTATGAAATATTAGAAACAGAGGTAAGAGACGCGGTCAGAAAGCTGAAAAATTAAAAAAATCCCCAGGCAAAGATGAAATCAGAAACGAAATGCTTTTAATCAAAGCAATGTTACCTGAAATTGCTCCTCTTCTGAAAGTCGCGTTTAACTTAGTTTTTAAAATCAAAAAAATATCCGGACCTCTGGAAAACAGGAATCCCAGTCCCAGTAACTTTGAATAGTTTATTTGGAAAAGCGTTTTGCAACATAACAAAATGAAAGGGCAATGAATTACCTTGAGGCAAACCACCTGTTGGCAAAGGAGCACGCAGGGTTCAGAAGGGATCACGGACCACCGATCAAATATTCACACTGTCAAAACTAGATGATAAGGTACTAAAAGACAGAACTAAAAGGCTTTACTGCTGTTTTGTTGACTTCAGCCAAGCGTTTGATAATATATGGCACGAAGCTCTGCTGATCAAAACGATGCAAGCAGGAGTAACTGGTAAACGCTACCAAATAATAAAGGTCCATTTAGGCCACACACACAAAAAGAAGGAAAATGGAAAAGGTTAAAAAGAAGGACAATGCAAAAGGTCAAAAAGAAGGGAAATGGAAAAGGTCAAACAGAAGGAAAATAAAAAGGTCAAAAAGAAGGGAAATGAAAAGGTCAAAAAGAAGGGAAATGAAAATGTCAAAAAGAAGGGAAATGAAAAGGTCAAAAAAAGGAAAATGAAAAGGTCAAAAAGAAAAAAATGAAAAAGGTCAAAAGAAGGGAAATGAAAAAGGTCAAAAAGAAGAATGAAAAAGGTCAAAAAGAAGGGAAATTTTAAAAAAAAGGTTTAAAAAAGGGAAATGAAAAAGGTCAAAAAGAAGAAAAATGAAAAAAGGTCAAAAAGAAGGGAAATAAAAAAAGGTCAAAAAGAAGGGAAATGAAAAAGGTCAAAAAGAAGAAAAATGAAAAAGGTCAAAAAGAAGGGAAATAAAAAGGTTAAAAAGAAGAAAAATGAAAAAAAGGTCAAAAAGAAGGAAATAAAAAAAAGGTCAAAAAGAAGGAAAATAAAAAGGTCAAAAAGAAGGAAATTGAAAAAGGTCAAAAAGAAGGAAAATGAAAAAGGTCAAAAAGAAGAAAAATGAAAAAGGTCCATACCTATCAAATAAAATGCTCTAATTACTATGCTTTGTCTTCACATACCCGATCGTTTAGAGCCTTAAACAATGTGATATGGTTCACATATTATTCAGGGTGTGTGTGTGTGTGTGTGTGTGTGTGTGTGTGTGTGTGTTGGGTTTTTCAATGCTAATCCGTAGGTTAGACTTTTGTCGATCCCATCTCACCTCTCTTTAAAAGTAGGATGGTATCGACCGGAAGTTACCCAAGAAAATGTCTCCAAGTACTGTCAGACTTGTTCCGGGTCGATTTTCATCGAACTGGTTTATCTGTGATGACGTACATCTCTCTCTCTCTCTCTCTCTCTCTCTCTCTCTCTCTCTCTCTCTCTCTCTCTCTCTCTCTCTCTCTCTCTCTCTCTTCTCTCTCTCTCTCTCCCCACACACACACACACACACACACACACACACACACACACACACACACACACACACACACACACACACACTTCTTCATCCTCTTTCTTCCTCGTCCTCACGTTACCTGGTTAGTGGAGTGTGAACATTGCGCACACCGTCTAAATCAATCACATTACTGAATAACGGTGATGAAGGAAACGACAGCGGTGTGTAATTAATGATACAAGATAACCTCACAGCTTTCAAAACAACATATTATCTTGTTTGGCGTGGACGAGGAAGTGATGATGGGAGAGACGCCATGACTAGAGTTGTTTGAACTTTCTCTTCTCTTTTTGTACTGTCAGTTTTTATAGAACAGGGAGTACTTTACTACAATGGGAACGAAGAAATGCTCTGTGTGTGTGTGTGTGTGTGTCTGTCTGTGTGTGTGTCTGTCTGTCTGTCCGTCCGTGGTCAAAATGTGTTCCACTCACTCCAGACAAAACTGCTGGACCGATCTTTCTGAAAATTTGTAGATATGTTCATTATGGGTCACGGATGATGCCCAATGTTTTATTTTACCAGAATAGCCGTTATAAATGATAATTTTGTGATGTACAGTTTAAGCAATAAAGCTTAATAAACTTAAGTGTAACCAAAATCTGGAAGCTTCTGGGTGTAGTGGAAAGTGTCCCCGCCTGTCACGCGGGCGACCGTGGTTCATTTCCCCGCCGGGGAGAGCAGCATTTTTGTTTTCTTTTCTCTTACATACAAAATTTCTACCACCAAAAGGGGAGAAAATGATATAGTGACTCTTTTTTTTTTTTCTTTTTCTGTACTACTTACTGGGAGTACGTTTATATGCTTTGCATCTTGTTTCCTCTCTGCCGCTTCTATTGGTATTCTTGTTGCCTTGGTGTTCGGACTCCATCCCATTGTCAAATACTGCAGACTTTCTCCTGATGAAAACGAGGTGATAGGGTCGTATAGGTTCCTGTTCGTTGGTCATTCCAAAGCGCCATCGGTTCCGCAAAACATCCCCTTCCTTCTTTCCTTTCTTCCATTCTGTATTTCAACTGATGGCTTGCGGGTTTGTTTTCTTTGTATTTCCTGCTTCTTTCCCAAAACTATCTAGCCTTGATTCGGGGTGTGTGTGAGGGGGGGGGGGAGGCGTGTGTGTGTGTGTGTGTGTGTGTGTGTGTGTGTGTGTGTCCCCTCTCTCTCTCTCTCACTCTCTCGATCTATCCAGCTAGCTAGCTATTTATGCCCCCACCCCCTTCTATCCCCGTCTCTCTTTCATTATCTCTTGCTTGCTCTTTCTTTCTCTCTGTGGATGGACTGCCATTTCGATTTTATCTATCCATTGTTTATCCTCATTTTCCTCCATCAATTTGTTCTCTCTCTCTCTCTCTCTCTCTTTTTTTAATCTCTGTCAGTCTTCCTGTCTGTCGGTGTCTGTCTGTCTGTCTCTCTCTCTCTCCCTTTCTCTCTCTCCTGTCTCTTCTCTCTCCCCTTTCCCTTCTCCCTCCTCCGTCTACCCTACCCCATCCACTTCCTCTGTCTGCCCTGTCACCTGATATCGATGACATGATGGGCCGACAGTCTGAAAGGTCGACGTCTGAGCGGTGGGGAGCCGAGTTGCACGTGCCCTTCATCACACCGTGCCCTCTGTGCCGGCACCTGTCAGGGAAGTCTAGGTGCCGCCTGCAGGCGGAGTGACGGTCAGGTCTGGAGCCACATGCACCACAGGACACGGCGTGCCAGACATCAACACTCCACACTCCGATTCCAAATGCCAGACACTCTCTCTCTCTCTCTCTCTCTCTCTGGCGCTGTCTCTGTCTCCCTCCCCCCTCCCGTATCTTTCTGTCTGTCTGTCTGTCTGTCTGCTTCTTCTCTCTCTCTCTCTCTCTCTCTCTCTCTCTCTCTCTCTCTCTCTCTCTCTCTCTCCTGTCTTCCTCCACCCAGGCAGAGAGAAGAATGTGCATGCGTCGTCTCTGCACGCTTTCAAAAAGTACATGTTGGCATATATCTTTTCTATTCATGAGCACATTATACTTGACCTCATTGCAAAATGTCTGTTGCGTGCACGCAACTGCTTGGTCAGGACTACCACTGGTTGGTCAGCCACTGGTTGGTCAGGACTGCCACTGGTTGGTCAGGACTGCCTCTGGCTGGTCAGGAGTGCCACTGCTTGGTCAGGACTGCCACTGCTTGGTCAGGACTGCCACTGGTTGGTCAGCCAATGGTTGGTCAGGACTGCCACTAGTTGGTCAGCCAATGGTTGGTCAGGACTGCCACTGGTTGGTCAGGACTGCCACTGGTTGGTCAGGACTGCCACTGGTTGGTCAGCCAATGGTTGGTCAGGACTGCCACTGGATGGTCAGGACTGCCACTGGTTGGTCAGGACTGTCACTGGTTGGTCAGGACTGTCACTGGTTGGTCAGGACTGCCACTGGTTGGTCAGCCAATGGTTGGTCAGGACTGCCACTGGATGGTCAGGACTGCTACTGGTTGGTCAGGACTGTCACTGGTTGGTCAGGACTACCACTGGTTGGTCAGCCACTCATTGGTCAAGACTGTCACTGGTTGGTCAGCACTGCCACTGGTTGGTCAGGACTGCCACTGGCTGGTCAGCACTGCCACTGGTTGGTCAGGACTGCCACCGGCTGGTCAGCCAATGGTTGGTCAGGACTGCCACTAGTTGGTCAGCCAATGGTTAGTCAGGACTGCCACCGGCTGGTCAGCCAATGGTTGGTCAGGACTGCCACTGGTTGGTCAGCCAATGGTTAGTCAGGACTGCCACTGGTTGGTCAGCCAATGGTTAGTCAGGACTGCCACTGGTTGGTCAGCCAATGGTTAGTCAGGACTGCCACTGGTTGGTCAGCCAATGGTTGGTCAGGACTGCCACTGGTTGGTCAGCCAATGGTTAGTCAGGACTGCCACTGGTTGGTCAGCCAATGGTTGGTCAGGACTGCCACTGGTTGGTCAGCCAATGGTTGGTCAGGACTGCCACTGGATGGTCAGGACTGCCACTGGTTGGTCAGCCACTGGTTGGTCAGCCACTGGTTGGTCAGCCACTGGTTGGTCAGGACTGCCACTGGTTGGTCAGGACTGCCACTGGCTGGTCAACCCTGCCCTTTTTATGTCCCCCAGAGCTACGTGTCGTGGACCAGAGCTCCAGACCCCTAGCAGCCGACAGGAAGGTGGACGCCCGGCATCATGGCGGACATCTGCTGCCCGCGGGGTGTTCAGATGCTTTGGGAGGAGCTGCAGCGGCGCGTGCAACAGCCGACCATCCAGCAACGCCTGGTGCTGATCGTGGTCTCCATCGCCCTGCTGCTGGACAACATGCTGTACATGGTCATCGTGCCCATCATCCCCACCTTCCTGGCCTCCCTCAAGCAGCACAGGGGGGAGGTGGAGCAGACGGACGTTCCTCAAGACATCACGCCGGGCGGTGTCGGGGCCGTGCGGTATGAGAACACGTCCATGGAAGTGGGGCCTGACTCGGCCAGCTACGGCAAAGACGAAGGCACTATCGGCTTCCTGTTTGCCTCCAAGGCCATCGTGCAGCTGTGCGTCAGTCCCATCACGGGAGCCATCATCGACAGGATCGGCTATTCCCTGCCCATGATGATCGGCCTGTCCGTCATGTTTGTCACCACCACCGTCTTTGCCTTCGGCGAGAGCTTCGTGGTCATGTTCCTGGCACGTTCTCTGCAAGGCATCGGCTCCGCCTTCGCCGACACTTCGGGTCTGGCCATGATTGCCGACCGCTTCACGGAGGAGTCGGAGAGAACCAAGGCTCTGGGCATCGCCCTGGCTTTCATCTCCTTTGGCTGTCTGTTCGCACCGCCCTTCGGGGGCATTCTGTACGAGTTCGCCGGCAAGACGGTGCCTTTTCTGATTCTTTCCGCCACGTGCCTGATGGACTTGTTGCTCCTGATCATCGTCAGAAAGCCGAGCAGCGGGACCGTGTCGGGGTCGTTGTTCGGCAAGAAGAGACCCAAAGGAACCCCCATCTACCGCCTGCTGCTCGACCCCTACATCGCCGTGTGCGCGGGGACCCTGGCCATGTCCAACGTGTCTCTGGCCTTCCTGGAGCCCACCATCTCCATGTGGATGAGGACTCACATGGACGCCAACGAGTGGGAGATGGGCTTCATCTGGCTGCCCGCCTTCCTCCCGCACATCGCCGGTGTCTGCCTGACGGTGACCATGGCCCGGAAGTACCCGCAGTACCAGTGGCTGATGGCGGCGGTGGGGCTGGCCACGGAGGGCGTCTTCTGCTGCGCCATCCCCTTCGCCAAGGCCTACTTCCACCTCATCCTGCCCATCATGGGCATCTGCTTCGGCATCGCTCTGGTCGACACCGCCATCCTGCCCATGCTCGGCCACCTCGTCGACGTGCGCCACGTGTCTGTCTACGGGTCTGTCTACGCCATCGCCGACATCGCCTACTCCCTGGCCTACGCCATTGGACCCATCGTGGCCGGTAGCGTCGTCCACGCCGTCGGCTTCTACTGGCTCAACATCCTCATCTTCCTCAGCAGCGTGGCTTTCGCGCCCGTCATGGCCATCTTGCGGAGCATGTACAAGCCGTACGACCGTTTCCACGATGAGGAGGAGGAGGACGCGCAAGAGCCTGAGATGGGCAGTCTGACCAACCTGAGCAGCAGCCCCAGCTACCAGACGTACGTGCAGAACGGAGGCGTCAATGGCAAGCCTCAGCCCATCAACTTCAACGACCATGGATGCGGCAACCATCTGATGGTGGGCAAGCAACATCCACCGCTGACCAGACGTTGAGATCGTCCATCTCTCTTTGAAGATCGTCTACCATCTCGTTGAAGGTTGTCCGTATCACTTTGAAGATCGTCAAATAACACGTTGAGGGTCGTTCATGTAACGTCGAGGCTCGTCCAGTACCACGTTGCGGTCGTCCCGTATGACTTTGAAGGCCATCCAACATTGCTCATAGTGTAAGGAACGTTAACCTGAACACAGCCCAATACATGACTGTTCAGTTCCTGGTTAGACTCCCTTCATGTTGTGGTTAAACCCAGTCAGCCACAAAGATCATCTACGTGGTGAGAACATCATTTGTTACAATAACTTGCCAACGATGGTGTCCATGTTCTATTATTAGACATTGTTGGAGAGCACTTATCACTGTTCAGGATGTGTCCAAAATTAGACAACAGCACCTGTGGCCAGAGCTTTATCTCAACATGTCCTGATTTAACCAATACATGTAGTTGTTCCTGACCATGACCATTGATGTGAAGCGTTTATGGTTCCAAACGGGTGTTACTTGTTGACATTTTTTAAATGTACTCTTTCTCAGGATCCAGTGGCAGACGATGCTCACAATTGGGAATGATGTGCAAAGTGTTCGTATCTCTTGGTGTGCAAAGTGTTCGTATCTCTTGGCGTCCCATGCACAATGTGTGCACGAAAAGGGCCTTGAGACGGAATTCAGGGTTGGGGTGGGAGGGGAGAAATAATGATGGTAACAGCAAGAAGAGCACAGAAGAACATTGATTTCCACGAAGGTCGAACGGATAAACTTCTGTGAGAAAGTGGTCCTTGAGTGATACCAGACTGTACTTCCGCCATGGGAAGTAACAGCAGATACGAACTAAAAGAGTTATTCCCCGTGAACTTTTTTTAAGCAGGAAATGGAAAATTCGAAATGTCGATGTCAATGTTTTCCACAAAAGAGAGCTTTAATGCTCAACGAAAATGTATTCCTTCGTAGATAGTTATCAATTCGTAAACATTAACTTCATAATGTCTATGTTCAGTGGAAATGTTCTAACAGTTTTGCTCTTTGACTCCGATTCGCCCCAGAGATTCGTTCCTGGGCCGGATCTGTCCCATGAGTATTGTTAATGATTGCTCGTGCGTAATCTTGCTGAAATACAAACAGGCCAAAGAGCAGTTGTGAAAGCATAACCTCCTTAACGGAGGCATTACAATATTGAGGTGGTTTTATCATGTTCAATCTCACTTAGCTCTGAGTGCTAATGCATACAAATAATTTCTACATTTTACAGTCATGATTATAGAATGCGGTTTTTTTTAATTGCAAAGACTGACGCACGCACGCACGCACGCACGCACGCACGCACGCACGCACGCACGCACGCACGCACGCACGCACGCACGCACGCACGCACGCACGCACACACACACACACACACACACACACACACACACACACACACACGCTTACTCACTCACTCACAGGCGCGCGCGCTCGAAAGAAGCGGGAGGAGATTAAGTCCAAAAGTACGAACATCTTTTTTTTAAGATAATATTTTTATAAGTAAAGAAGAAGAAGTGGGTGCATGAAATTCTGAACAAAGATAAAAAAAAAGAAAAATAGGATAAGAAAAACTAGGACAGAGAAAAAGCACTGAAGAAAAGTGAGCAACATAGGAAAGAAGACAAAGAAACAAAGAGGCAAGGATGGAGGAGTGCAGGGCTGCGGGGTAGGGGGGGGGGGGGGGTGTGAAGAGAACGAAGAGTGAAGACCAGAAACAAAGAATGTAGGAAGCCGGACAAGAAAGCAAAAACAATTCAGGAATGGACGAATGGAATATATGGCATAGATAAACATCCGTGTTGACCGATTTCAGAGAACACAGTTCCATGAAATGATTGATGTTTGTCATCGTGTGTATTTCAGAGAACACGGTTCTGTGAAATGATTAATGTTTGTCATCGTATTTCAGAGAACAGGGTTCCGTGAAATGATTGATGTTTGTCATCGTGTGTATTTCAGAGAACACGGTTCCGTGAAATGATTGATGTTTGTCATCGTGTGTATTTCAGAGAACACGGTTCCCTGAAATGATTGATGTTTGTCATCGTGTGTATTTCAGAGAACACGGTTCCCTGAAATGACCGATGTTTGTCATCGTGTGTATTTCAGAGAACACGGTTCCCTGAAATGATTGATGTTTGTCATCGTGTGTATTTCAGAGAACACGGTTCCCTGAAATGACTGATGTTTGTCATCGTGTGTATTTCAGAGAACACGGTTCCCTGAAATGACTGATGTTTGTCATCGTGTGTATTTCAGAGAACACGGTTCCCTGAAGTGATTGATGTTTGTCGTCGTGTGTATTTCAGAGAACACGGTTCCCTGAAATGATTGATGTTTGTCATCGTGTGTATTTCAGAGAACACGGTTCCCTGAAATGACTGATGTTTGTCATCGTGTGTATTTCAGAGAACACGGTTCCCTGAAGTGACTGATGTTTGTCATCGTGTGTATTTCAGAGAACACGGTTCCCTGAAATGATTGATGTTTGTCATCGTGTGTATTTCAGAGAACACGGTTCCCTGAAATGACTGATGTTTGTCATCGTGTGTATTTCAGAGAACACGGTTCCCTGAAATGACTGATGTTTGTCATCGTGTGTATTTCAGAGAACACGGTTCCCTGAAGTGATTGATGTTTGTCATCGTGTGTATTTCAGAGAACACGGTTCCCTGAAATGATTGATGTTTGTCATCGTGTGTATTTCAGAGAACACGGTTCCCTGAAATGACTGATGTTTGTCATCGTGTGTATTTCAGAGAACACGGTTCCCTGAAGTGACTGATGTTTGTCATCGTGTGTATTTCAGAGAACACGGTTCCCTGAAATGATTGATGTTTGTCATCGTGTGTATCGGGCACTTTTCCTTGTCCTCCCATCTCTCCACTCTGCACAGAGAGCACAAAGACAAGTCACGTGGCAGTGGAAATGAGAACGTGTGGATTAGGTGGGAGCCAGCGACACGAGGGGAGGGAGGGGAGGGGAGGGAGAAGAGGGGGAAACAGTCTTTTGAACTTTATAACAAAACGTTCCCAACATATCGAGATCATGTTCGTGAAGATGATTCTTTTGTTCATCAGTTTCAGTTTCGTCAAGGAGGCGTCACTGCGTGCGGACTAGTCCATATACGCTACACCACGTCCGCTATTGTTTGAGACCACACTACGCATGATTTTAAGCTGGTGGATAAATGAATTAACAACCAAGATGAGAGAATTGATGAAGAGGGTCTCGTAACTACGACTTAGCAGATGTCTAACCTACGCATTAGCTGGTCAGTCCTTGAGTGCCTACCTAACATTGGTTGTTGTTGTTGTTGTTGTTGTTTCTTGTTCATCAATATCTGGTAAAGAGGTTTCTTTTGTTTTGTTTTAATTTGGCCAGTTGTTGTTGCTCGTTTGATTTTTTTTTTCTTTTTAATATCTGGTGCCAAGTTTTGGGGGGCTTTTTTGGGAGGGGTTGCTTTGATTTTGTTTTTGTGTTTTTGTTTTTTTGGGGGTGGCTGCTTTTTATTTGACTTTAAAACAACAGATATTCGTGCAAACTCACCATGTTCTACCGTTACTATCATTCTTGTTACTATTTTTGTTGTTCGTTTTGTTTGTATGTTGTTCTCGTTGCTAGCTG
>CM031596.1:112558611-112566111 GCA_018398815.1 Conus ventricosus
AGCTGAAAGCATTTCACCGATCGAAGGTCGCTAGCGCTATCTATTCAACACACACACACACACACACACACACACACACACACGCACACACACGCGCGCGCGCACATACACACATCCAAGCTTGCCTGTATACTTTTTGTGTGGGAAGTTTCCTTTTTTGGCGTGCGTACCTCCTGTCTGCCTGTGTGGCGAGGAGATTGGTTCCACATAGGCCGTTATTTCTATGTTAGGCGCTTTTTGTTTGTTTTATTTCTTTCTTCCTTTCTTTGTTTCAGTGTGTGTGTGTGTGGTGTGTGTGTGTGTGTGTGTGTGTGTGTGTGTGTGTGTGTGTGTTGTGCGTGTGTGTGCTTTGGGGGGGGGGGGGGGGTTAGGGAGGGGGGCTTATCTTCCGTGTCACTTTAGTACCATCATTCTGACGCCGCCCATTCCAACTCCCCGTTCACAGCCATTTCTCCTTCCGTGTCACTTTAGTACCATCATTCTGACGCCGCCCATTCCAACTCCCTGTTCACAGCCATTTCTCGTTTTTTCTCTTCCCGCAGCCCCGGCACTAGTAAGTTCACAGGGAGCAGTCAAAAACATCAAGTCACCAAGGGGCAGCCCACCAGAGGAGGTCCTGCACTGCTGCCGAGTCGTTTTGGTGGTGTTCCTAGTGGTGCCTGTTTGGCTCCACTATACTGGTGGTGTTCCTAGTGGTGCCTGTTTGGCTCCACTATACTGCAAGCCATCGCCCACGAAGCCCCCTGCTGACATCAATCGTTGCTTAGTCGCAGAGCCAGCGTGAGTGAGTGTTTCCCGCCAGACGGCGCCACCATATCCGTCTAGCGACAATCGCCATGAACTTGTTGAGGCTGCATACAAACAATTAATGTGCCAAGGCTTTGCTTAAGGAGACGAGTATTTATAGACTGGCGCAATTAGACTGGTTTGAGGTCACAGGTGAGTGCGAAGGCCTGAAATGTGATGTCAAATAAGGGCAGGTCATGTATTTGAAGATTGTTTGTGATGTCATTTGTGAAAATCCCTCAAAACAAAGGAAACAGCTGTTGGAGAGTTGTTCGTTTGATTAATTATGAGTTTAACATCAAATGCTGGCTCAAATTTATGGTAGGCCTCAAAACGCTCACATAGATTATATAGTGCTTTCATTCTTTCTTTCTTTGGCGTTCGACAGCTACGCAGTCAGGGTCTAAGTCCGAGGGATGCCACAAAATCGGACGTCCGGCGAAGACAATTGTGTAACGAACCAATTACAAGACAATTGTGTAAAGAACCAATTACAGGACAATTGTGTAACGAACCAATTACAGGACAATTGCGTAACGAACCAATTACAAGACAATTGTGTAACGAACCAATTACAGGACAATTGTGTAACGAATCAATTACAAGACAATTGTGTAACGAACCAGGACAATTACGTAACGAACCAATTACAAGACAATTGTGTAACGAACCAATTACAGGACAATTGTATAACGAACCAATTACAAGACAATTGTGTAACGAACCAATTACAAGACAATTGTGAAACGAACCAATTACAGGACAATTGTGTAACGAACCAATTACAAGACAATTGTGTAACGAACCAATTACAAGACAATTGTGTAACGAACCAATTACAGGACAATTGTGTAACGAACCAATTACAAGACAATTGTGTAACGAACCAATTACAAGACAATTGTGTAACGAACCAATTACAAGACAATTATGTAACGAACCAATTACAAGACAATTGTGTAACGAACCAATTACAAGACAATTGTGTAACGAACCAATTACAAGACAATTGTGTAACGAACCAATTACAAGACAATTGTGCAACGAACCAATTACAAGACAATTGTGTAACGAACCAATTACAAGACAATTGTGTAACGAACCAATTACAAGACAATTGTGTAACGAACCAATTACAAGACAATTGTGTAACGAACCAATTACAAGACAAATGTGTAACGAACCAATTACAGGACAATTGTGTAGCGAACCAATTACAAGACAATTGTGTAACGAACCAATTACAGGACAATTGTGTAACGAACCAATTACAAGACAATTGTGTAACGAACCAGGACAATTGTGTAACGAACCAATTACAAGACAATTGCGTAACGAACCAATTACAGGACAATTGTATAACGAACGAATTACAAGACAATTGTGTAACGAACCAATTACAAGACAATTGTGAAACGAACCAATTACAGGACAATTGTGAAACGAACCAATTACAGGACAATTGTGTAACGAACCAATTACAAGACAATTGTGTAACGAACCAATTACAGGACAATTGTGTAACGAACCAATTGCAAGATAATTGTGTAACGAACCAATTACAAGACAATTGTGTAACGAACCAATTACAAGACAATTGTGTAACGAACCAATTACAAGACAATTGTGTAACGAACCAATTACAAGACAATTGTGTAACGAACCAATTACAAGACAATTGTGTAACGAACCAATTACAAGACAATTGTGTAACGAACCAATTGCAAGACAATTGTGTAACGAACCAATTACAGGACAATTGTGTAACGAACCAATTACAAGACAATTGTGTAACGAACCAATTACAGGACAATTGTGTAACGAACCAATTACAAGACAATTGTGTAACGAACCAATTACAAGACAATTGTGTAACGAACCAATTACAAGACAATTGTGTAACGAACCAATTACAAGACAATTGTGTAACGAACCAATTACAGGACAATTGTGTAACGAACCAATTACAAGACAATTGTGTAACGAACCAATTACAGGACAATTGTGTAACGAACCAATTACAAGACAATTGTGTAACGAACCAATTACAAGAAAATTTTGTAACGAACCAATTACAAGAAAATTTTGTAACGAACCAATTACAGGACAATTGTGTAACGAACCAATTACAAGACAATTGTGTAACGAACCAATTTCAAGACAATTGTGTAACGAACCAATTACAAGACAATTATGTAACGAACCAATTACAAGACAATTGTGTAACGAACCAATTACAAGACAATTGTGTAATGTGTTTGTTCCTTTTGTCCACCGGAATAGTTGCAATTTCTCTTTAATTTGTTTTCCCTTACTCATTTAAGATTTCCCTACCTTAACCCATTTAGGACCACAGAGTATACGCGTGTGTGCGTGCGTGTGTGTGTGCGTGCGTGTGTGTGTGTGTGTGTGTGTGTGTGTGTGTGTGTGTGTGTGTGTGTGTGTGTGTGTGTGTGTGTTGTGTGTGTATGTGTACAATGTACAAAGGAAGACTCCAAGCAGAACAGAAAAAGAAGAAAAAAAGAGAATGGGCTGAAGAAGAAGAAGAAGAATGAGGACCAGCAGGAGGAGGAGAGAAAGAAGATGATGATTAGCAGTATGTGGAGGAGGAGGAGGAGGAGGAGGAGGAGGAGGAGGAGGAGGAGGGAGAGGAAGACAAGGAGGAGGAGGAATAGGCAGAGGTGAGGGTTATGCGGACGAGGCAGAAGAAAAGAAGAAAAGAGAAGAAGAGACAGAAGAGAGGAGAAGAAAAAAATGGGGCTGAAATAGCTCAGCCGGTGAAGCACTGGACTCCTGACTCTGGGGTTCCGGGTCTGAAAATCTGCTGGGCTGTTTCAGTACAGAGGAATAGTACCCATAGAAATGCCGTTGCTTCTGACGTCATTTCCCGAAAAATCCGTCGAACGAGAACATAAACCAAGGTTCCGTGTGTGAACACACTCATACGATCTTGCACACACGTAAAATGACCAACTGTCCGAAGAGAAGACAAGTTGGGCCTTCGTTGTGGAGGACACGTATACCACATGGCAATTCATACGAATGAGCGAAAGTCTGAGAGACTGATAAGGCACCGAATGACGTGGTCAACGAATGATCAACTCCAGCAGGCAGCTCTTCAGTCGGCTCTACCCAGGTAGACAGCCCGCAGTGTGAACGTGAGCGTGGATCGTATAGTGCTTAGAGCTTGGCCTCTACCCAATGAGAGGCGTTAAAAAAGTGTGTTGATGATGATGATGATGATGATAATGATGATGATGATGATGACGATGACGATGATGACGATGATAATGATGACGACGACGATGATACTGATACTACCACCTCTACTACCACTGCAACGACTACTATAACTACTGCTGCTGCTGCTGCTGCTACTACCATTCATCGTCATCATGATCGTCGTCGTCGTGGTCATAATCATAATAACAACACCAACAGCAGCAATGATAATTATTATATGATTATGATAATGATGATGATGATGATGACGACGATGATGATGATACCAATAATAATGAAAATGGCATTCCTCTGTCACTGTATGACCTGGTACACTATATATAATTAGGAAGGGAACTAGATGTCCTTATTTCAGTTTATTAGAACACCTCTTGTCATTATCAACAAATGGAATAAGACAAGACACATATTTGAGGACTGTATGACTAAAAGACCCGTTCAGTGCCTCACAATAGTACAAACAAAGGTGTTCCCAGGTGCCTGGGAAATCTCATGATAATTAACAAAAAATTCTAGCTCAGAAACTACAAAAGATAGAAAAATGAAATCTATATCATTTTTGAAGGAAATTGAATGAAGATTTTGAATCTGGGCTTCTTTTGTTTTAATTTTGATAATAAAAAGTATTTAGGCTTTTAGATTTGGATAGATTTTCTTGCACGATCAAAAACATATGTATTTACCACATCCAAACAAGAACACACAGCAAAAAAGTTGAAAATAAAGTTTGTATTGTCACACTACACCTGTAAATGAAAGTAAAACAGTTTGGAAGTCTATCAAGACGCTCACACTCGATGCAGACTGACCAGTCCACGACCACGCCCCCCCTCTCCCCACCACACCCCCTTGCTCGACTTCAACCCTCTCTTTCACCCCTCATCTTCCCCTACCTTTCCGTCTGCACCGTGTCACGCCGCGAGCAGGCCACGATCCCCTCTCGCACCGATTTTCACATCACTGGACACCAGCACGCGGTGCAGAGTACACACTAGGCTGGCTCGTTCGACGCTGTCAGCTGAACACACACTGAGGTCACAGAGCCCTACTCAATAACTGACGAATATGGTCGGCAATTCCACCACTATCATCTCACCTTCATGCTCGAGTTAGTCGTTGAATAAAAGATTATTGTGTTTGTCAAAAATCATCAGCAGAGCCTGCTCAGCTGTGTAAATACGTTGATTTGGTCGCTGGGCTTGTCGAAGGTTGCGCCGCCATCTTTGCAAGCGAGACGAAGTGCTGGCTGGTCATCCAGTCAGTGATGAGAATAAATGGGCTTTCCCCTCACGTGTGGTCATTTACATATTATTTTAAGACTACAGACATATAAGGCTTTCTACGCAAACTCTATTTGAGTCCGTTGATAGAAATAGTAACGAATGAAAATTCAAGAAAAATGCATGATGTCAGGGGACGGCCCATAGGCACTGGAAAAGCACTTTTATTTCCGCGTCAGCTGACCGACTAAAGGCACTCAACGGGTTAATGAAACTAGGGAGAAAAAAACACACTCCTATGTAGAGTTCATGGGTCATCAGCAGATGAAGTTCGTATCATATTCACCACCGTGACAAATTTCCACCGGACTTTGCCAAGACCCATGCATTCTACATGAGCCCAGTGTTTACACTGTGTGGCCGCTGGACCATGACCCCAGTATTTACACTGTGTGGTCACTGGACCATGACGGCAGTATTTATACTGTGTAGCCGCTAGACCATGACCCCAGTATTTACACTGTGTGGTCACTGGACCATGCGCCCAGTGTTTACACTGTGTGGTCACTGGACCATGACCCCAGTATTTATACTGTGTGGTCACTGGACCATGACCCCAGTATTTACACTGTGTGGCCGCTGGACAATGACCACAGTATTTACATGTGTGGTCTCTGGACCATAACCCCAGTATTTACACTGTGTGGTCACTGGACCATGACCCCAGTATTTACACTGTGTGGCCGATGGATCAAGAGCCCAGTATTTACACTGTGGTCACTGGACCATGAACCCAGAATTTACACTGTGTGGTCACTGGACCATGACCCCAGTATTTACACTGTGTGGTCTCTGGACCATGGGCCCAGTATTTACACTGTGTGGCCGCTGGACCATGACCCCAGTATTTACACTGTGTTGTCACTGGACCATGACCCCAGTATTTACACTGTGGTCACTGGACCATGGGCCCAGTATTTACACTGTGTGGCCGCTGGACCATGACCCCAGTATTTACACTGTTGTCACTGAATCATGACCCCTGTATTTACACTGGGGCCGCTGGACCATGACCCCAGTATTTACACTGTGTGGTCTCTGGACCATGGGCCCAGTATTTACACTGTGGTCACTGGACCATGACCCCAGTATTTACACTGTGTGGTCACTGGACCATGACCCCAGTATTTATATGTGTGGTCACTGGATCACGGGCCCAGTATTTACACTGTGTGGTCACTGGACCATGACCCCAGTATTTACACTGTGTTGTCACTGGACCATGACCCCAGTATTTACACTGTGTGGTCACTGGACCATGACCCCAGTATTTACATGTGTAGTCACTGGACCATGGGCCCAGTATTAACACTGTGTGGTCTCTGGATCATGACCCTAGTATTTACACTGTGGTCACTGGACCATGACCCCAGTATTTACACTGTGGTCACTGGACTATGACCCATGTATTTACACTGTGGTCACTGGACCATGACCCCAGTATTTAGACTGTGGTCACTGGACCATGACCCCAATATTTACATTGTGGTCACTGAACCATGGGCCCAGTATTTACACTGTGTGGTCACTGGACCATGACCCCAGTATTTACACTGTGGTCACTGGACCATAACCCCAGTATTTACACTGTGCTCACTGGACCATGACCCAAGTATTTACACTGTGTGGTCACTGGACCATGGGCCCAGTATTTACACTGTGGTCACTGGACCATGACCCCAGTATTTACACTGTGTGGTAACTGGACCATGTGCCCAGTATTTACACAGTGGTCTCTGGACCATGACCCCAGTATTTACACTGTGTGGTCACTGGACCATGATCCCAGTATTTACACTGTGGTCACTGGACCATGACCCCAGTATTTACACTGTGGTCTCTGGACCATGGGCCCAGTATTTACACTGTGTGGTCACTGGACCATGACCCCAGTATTTACACTGTGGTCACTGGACCATGACGCCATTATTTACACTGTGGTCACTGGGCCATGACTCCAGTATTTACACTGTGGTCTCTGGACCATGGGCCCAGTATTTACACTGTGTGGTCACTGGACCATGACCCCAGTATTTACACTGTGGTCATTGGATCCATTCTGCTTTTTGATTGTTGACGAAAGGAACAAACTGACAATACAGAGTTCATTTTCTTCTGACGATGATGATATATGCAGCCTATATATTTTTTTAAAATCAGCTAATGCGTTAATGGACGACAAGAATTTACC
>CM031596.1:112568611-112571111 GCA_018398815.1 Conus ventricosus
GGACATGAACAACATAAAAAAAAATGTTTGCTTCAAAAATACTGAAATCTCATACTAATGTACCGATAGGACTGCGAAGTAAATATTTTGATACATTAGCCAAAAATGAATGATTTGAAGTTAGAGTCTTAAAATCATCAACTGTAGGATTATTTGGTAACTGAAAATTGGGTAGTACTGCCGCATAGTGGGACAATTAAATAGTACATGAAATGTCAAAGTTTTCCCCACATATGCATTTTGCAGTATCAACATATTTACATTTTAATGAATTATATTTAAGTCTATAACACAAACTGGAAATTTCCCTCGGAAAAACATTCAACAAAGACATGCTGTAAGAGGTGTGCCGATTTACATTATAACCCACACGGCTTTGGTGTCTTTTCTAAAAGATTATAGCATTCCTTTACAGACAAAGGAATATGAACGTTTTCACAACGAATTCTTTGTCCTGCACCTCCTCTAGCTACTCTGTCTGCCATTCATTCCCATAAATACCACAATGTGATGGACCCAAGTAAATGTTACACTGGAACCCTGTTGAATTAGAAAATGTTTTGGGGTGTTTAAAAATTTTCAATTACTAATCACATCTGCCCTCTAGATTTCAGGGATTTCAGTGTAAATAAGACAGACTTAGAGTCAACACAAAAAGTTTTGGGAAATATAACCATAGGAAGATAACAATGTATCGCAGAGCCATGAGAATGGCTACCATTCTGCGGTGAAAACAAATGACCTGCACCAATATGAAACGATTTTTCTTTCTTTAATCCAGGTATTACAAACCCACACCCGCCACATTAGTGTAATAAGAAACCATCGGAATATACCTCAAATGGTTAAATAATTTAAATGAACATGAGATCGAAAAGAAAAAGCAAGTAGGGGGAGGGTATCCCCTCTTTTTAGATCGTCTTTGGGAAAAGTCAAAATCTGCTCTGTTCATTTCCCAATGGAGAATTGGAGACGTAATCGAACGTTAACCTATATCTTAGTTTCAGATTCTAATCTACTGTGATTTCTAAAGAAAAATGGCTATGTTGTCAAAGATTTTAAATGGTCCTTGCTCTTTTTGGAAACTGAAGACTGATCTAAGTACATTTTCATTCACTTTTGACTTTTTCAACAGCACTGCTTCTTATAATGTACTTAGCTGAAGACAGTTCTCGATAATTGTTCAAAGGTAGAACACCAACCTCCCCATACGAAAGAAATAGTCGGAGTGTGGACAGGAACTCCCAAGCTAATTTGTAGGGCCTTAAGTCAATACTTTGTAATTCTTCATAAGGTATTTGGGAGCAGAAAAATAAACTTCTGGCCGAAGTCAACTTGATCTAACCAAAGATGTGCAAGAAGAGGCAAGCTTTTTGTTTCTTTACCCCAATTTTGTCTGTTTATAATTTTAAGAAAATTTTAAAGCTTTTTTGAGCTTTGACAGACTGTTTTCAATGTGAATTTCCATGAAAATTTCGATGTAAAATAGACACCTAAGAATTTTGTGAGTCTTTGAATTGTAGCTCAGCTCCGTCGATAAAGAAACTTGGTAATCTCTGGGGGGGTCACCAGCACTAAATACCATCATGTAGTTTTTTCAACAGATAAAGAAAACCATTCTCTGTCAAGAAAGCGCTATCTTATCTAATTCAGACTGATAACAGATCTGAATTGTTTCAGTTTTCTGTTTGAAATATACTTCATTTTGCATCCAACCAAACACAAATGTCATCAGCATTTTGAACAATCTTGACATTTTTTGAAAACTTCTTAAAAAAACTGATATCATAATACTGAAAAATAAGGAGCAATGATGGATCCTTGAGGAACTCCCATATGTAATCTCTCTGGGAAGAATACGCATTTCAACTCTTTTTCAATATTTCCCTACAGGAAAGAAAATCTTTTACAAACAAAGCATCTCCCACAAACACCTGCTCTTTTCAGTTTAAATAACAATTGAGCGTGCCACACTGAACGTGGGCTCGTTTAATGTCAAAAAATGTGCCAGCACGTTTGCCTACGACAAATTGGCGTTTTATTTGGTAGAAAAACCCTTCCCCAAAGTGATCCGTTTAGATCTTCCCGACCTAAAAACCACTTGATGGACTGGAATAACATTTTTTTTTACACAATAGTGAATTAGGCAGCAGTTACTATCTTCTCCATTAAACTTACATTGTGTGTGAAGTAAGAGAGATTGGCCTGTAACGTTGAGGGTGTGTGTGTGTGTGTGTGGTGTGCGCGCGCGCGACCGCGTGTATATATATATGTCGTAGGAGCGCGTGCTTGAAGTGGGGTGTGGTGTGGGGATGTGTGTGTGTTGTGTGTGTGTGTGTGTGTGTTGTGTGTGTGCGCGCGCGCGCGCGCGAGTGTGTGTGTGTGTGTGAGTGTGTGTGTGTGTGTGTGTGGTGTGTGTGTGTGTGTGTGTGTGTGTGAGCGCGCGCGCGCGTGTCGTACAATTTATTTGTTCAAAAACACATCTATCCTCAGTTCCGCT
>CM031596.1:112576111-112580032 GCA_018398815.1 Conus ventricosus
TCAGTATTACTGTTAGAATACAACACATACCCGATGGACTTACTAAAATTTAATGTGGCCCAAACCCGGGTTTAAATACCGACTACCAGAAGGTTAATAATGTGTGTCTTGATCATCATTAGCGATTAATTATAATACTGTTACTACAGCGGGGATTCTCTCTGTTTTAACGCATAGAACACATACATAGCAACGCCCGTGTAATTTCAGCATTATCATTTTTCTACCAGGCTTGTAATGGGATTGTATTGAAATTTTCTAAAATGTTTGTAAATGTATTTATCTCTCAGTTTCCTATAACAAGGACAGCTGTTAAAAAGTGTAATTCAGTTTCCACTACTGGGCAAAAGGGCATGTTGTAACGCAAAATTTGTCTATATATTTCTTGTTTACATGCAAAACATTTGTCCCCAGACGTAGTCTAGTTACGCTTTTCTGAACTTGGGCTATAGTAATTACACTTAGGTATTCCTGGGTTTGATGTAGATTTAAAGGAAAGATACGTTGAAAAGCGTTCGCTATTCCTAACTTATCGGCCAGTTCTGTTTATATAGCATCTATTATTCTTTGTTTTAGTAATAAAATGAACCTATATCATCACCTACCCCTTTCATTCGTCCAAACTTCAGAAAGCCATACATATCTAGAAAACCGTTTTATCTCAAAAAGCCCAGTTCCGAGGTTTGTTTATTTCGTCTTCTCTCTTTCATATGCTTGTTTGGTATTCGTCAGTGACATTTTAATAAGTCTGAACCAATACGAATTACTCTTATTGTGCTATCAATACTTATGGGTTCTTCCCAACTCCCCATAAACTAAATTATTTTGGTGTTTTCTTTCCAAACTCCTAAATATTTCTTACATGCAAATAAATAAAATTTTTTTTCTATGGCTTTGTAGCTGATTAATCCCCAGCTTCTGCTGAATACAAGAGTAAGGGCTTAACTTGTGGGGCAAACAATTTAAAATATATAGCTAAATCCAAGTCCTAAACTGTACATTGTTTTCATTATTTCTATAATCTTGCCTTTCGCTCTTCCTGCATATTCCGAAAGTGAAAATGTCTACAAAAATTAGTTGTCAGGGTGAAGCCTAAATATTTGTAACTATTCACTACTTCAATTTCTGACCTTTGTAATACCAATTTTTTTTTGTTTTGCCTAAGTAACCACCTTTTCTGAAGACCATTATTTTAGTTTTGTGTAGGTTAACCGTTTAAACCTAAAAGAATCTGAACTTCTTGTAAAATTTCTTTTCGATTTTGTAGACCGGCTGGAGTTAAGGAAATTAGGGCTAGTCATCTGCAAATAATAAAGGGAAAGATTTCCTCTGTTCCAGGGAGAAATTGGTATCCCTGTCTTCCTTGGTTGTAAAAATTATTCGCTACTTTCCGTTTAGTAAAGAGAAAATCAGAGGTGACAGTAAGCAACCTTTTTTCACTCCAACCGGGCACTCAAAGAATTCTGTTAAATCGCACCGTGTCTTACGCATGCTTTCACTTCCTATAAAAACCTTTCAGCATGTTAAGCATTTTTGTTGATATTTTATGTTTACTTAGGATTTTCCCCCATTTGTCTCTTGACAGAATCAAAAGCTTTTTGGTAATCGATGATGCAATTATAGTTTACTTTCCTGCGTCAAACCCTTAAGCAGTTACTATCAAGTTATTAATGTAAAAATATGATCTATCGTAGAGAAACCTTCCTAAATCCTGCTTGTTCTCTGCTTATTTTGTTTTCCTCCTTCGGCCCAATTGTAAAGTCTGTTATTTAATATTGCTGTGAAAATTTTGCTTAGTATGCACAATAGTGATATTCCCTGTAATTTATTCGGGTTCTGCTTGTTGCCTTTCTTGGTAATGGAACTATGACTGCTCGGGACCATTCTAAAGGGAAGTAACCGACTTGGAACAACTTATTGGGAAAAATTTTTTCTAAAAATGGCATTATCTTATGTCCTATTGTTTTTTAAGAATTTTGGCGGAATTTCGTCTAAATCCCGATGCTTTACCCGATTTCAATTTTCTTATAGCTGAACTTATTTCGTTATCAGATATCTCTACATCTAAATCTTGAACAAAAATTTTTTTCTTCAATAACTTGCCGAGGTACTTCATGGTCATTATTGTCTCATTTTATTTGTGGATTTAATATACCTTCAAAGTGTTTTTTCCATTGCAAAGTTGTGAAAAAGTGGTTGCTTTAATTCTTTTTCCCTAATGCTTCTTATTGTGCTCCCAAAATTTCTGACTATCTTTTTGATTTTGGGGTAAGAGTATCATAACTTGTTTTTTATATAACCTCTTTTTTTCCTTGATTTGTTCTTTATAGAGAGCTCTTTGATTCGTAAGTCTCCTTTCTCCCTTTGAATTTTACTGGGTCCCTTATTTCTGTTAATGTTTGAAAATTTACTCAGGCCTGACTACTTCTTTCTTTTTCAGTAGACAATCAATTTTCAAACCACCCACTGGTGGGTTTTTTGGGTTTGGACGCCTATTCCTATTGTTGGGACATACTTTCCCTGCTTCCTTTAATAGCATATAAAATTTTCTATACTCAATCTACACATAGTCTATTTTCCCGCATAATTTGATCAAGACTATTTGAGAACTTTCAGATTCCCAAGAAAGAAATATAATCTTGTTGTTGGCCGAATCCCATTTTATCTTCCTTGTGTATGTTTTCTTTTGTTCATCT
Organism: Conus ventricosus; assembly: GCA_018398815.1. Taxonomy (NCBI): domain Eukaryota; kingdom Metazoa; phylum Mollusca; class Gastropoda; order Neogastropoda; family Conidae; genus Conus; species Conus ventricosus. The sequence continues at coordinate 112,578,808 of CM031596.1, forward strand.
GATTTGGGAACCGGGGAAAATACCTGTATTTTTCCCTCATGATTGGCAATGATGATTCAACTCTTTCTTTAACTGCATTTTATTACATTTTCAACCAATTCAATAGAGCATAAAAAAAATCAATAGTACTATTCCTCTTTTTGAGAAGAAATGTGAAGGGACCATCAAAATTTCTCATACACAATCCATTTAATGGTGTAAGCTTAAAGACTGTACAAAATTCAATCAATCTTTTTTCCGAAACCATTAATGTAGGAATCTTTTGATATTCGTGCATACACATTCTGCTCTTTATCAAATACATCATTGTCCTCGACAAGACCCAAGCCCCATCTCCAATACGAGCATTTAGGTCTCCACCAATGGCATAATAGAAATCATTTCCTTGCTCAACTTTTGACACCATGAAAGGGGAGAGAGAGAGAGGAGAGAGAGAGAGAGAGAGAGAGAGAGAGAGAAAAGAGAGAGAGAGAGAGAAGAGACAGACAGACAGACAGACAGACAGACCGACAGACGGACAGGGAAAGGGGAGAGAGTCAAGGGGATAGGAAGAGACAGGGGGATAGGAGAGAGACAGGGGATAGGAGACAGGGGGGATAGGAGAGAGAGGGGGGGGGGATAAGGAGAGAGACAGGGGGGATAGGAGAGAGACAGGGGGATAGGAGAGAGAGAGAGGGGGGATAGGAGAGAGACAGGGGGGAAAAGGAGAGAGAGAGGGGATAGGAAGAGGGGGGATAGGAGAGAGAGAGGGGGATAGGAAAAGAGAGGGGGGATAGAGAGAGACAGGGGGGATAGGAGAGACAGGGGGGACAGGAAGAGACAGGGGGATAGGAGAGACTTTGTAGGCCCCTGTGTGTGTGTGTGGTGTGTGGTGTGTGTGTGTGTGTGTGGGTGTGTGTGTGTGGGTTGCGTGCGTGCGTGCGTGCGTGCGTGCGTGTGTACAGTAGCCCATGCCCGTAAACCCACCGACTATGCCAGTGTCTGTTTCCTTCTCATTTTAACGTTATATCCCATTAACACCTTACTACATAGACTACCGCCAAGGGTGAAGAGACGATAAATCATCATTTATCGGTCCCTAGTTCTGGGTGGTGCGCATGTGCATAGGTGTGTATGTGTGCAAATGTAAAGAGCACGCCACGTGCATGCATCTCCTGTGATTTACCGACGGAGCTTAAAGGCGACCCAAGTGACGGAAAACTGTACATGCGTCAAAACAAACCTA
>CM031596.1:112580132-112597632 GCA_018398815.1 Conus ventricosus
TCGTCGCTGTAAAATCGGAAACCACGTATCTCAAATTTTGCTGTTTTGAGAAAAACGAAAAAAAAGTTTATTAAAAAAATCACAGCATCTCCTGTAACTTAAATTTAAGGGATATATGTCTTGTTCAGTAAGTGTTAATGCAGTCCAAACTTGTGCTAATGCTTACCATTACTGACATTTGATATACTTGAGAAAAAGTTGAGATACAGGTTTTTGTCCTAACATCCATCTGAATTTAAGACATAGGAGTTTTTTCCCCTTTGTCACTTAATCACTTAACCTTCAAAGACCCATATTATATCAAGGCGTACCAGGCCCTGGGTGTTCGTGGCTTTTTTTTTTGTTTAAACATCTGTGAGTAAATTGTACAACATTGAGCACTCCACAATCTGGTGTTGTTTGTGTAGAGTTATAATGTGCACGACAGTGTGCAGTGTACTTTGTAAAAAAATTTGGAAATTAATGCTCTCTCCTCTCCTCTCCTCTCTCTTTCTCTCTCCCTCTCTCCTTTTACAAACACACCCATACAATACACCACGCACGCACGCACGCACACACACACAACACACACACAAAACACACACACACACACACACACACACACACACACACACACAGAAAGAGTGAGAGAGAGAGAATAAGTCATGAAATCATGTAAACATTTAACCATTTTACTTTTTAAGTGGGAATACAAAAAAAAAAACCGTCAACAAAATTGAGTGCTGTGCAACAGCTTTGACCCGCGTTCAACTGCAGTTAAAGACAAGTTTTTTGACCCCAAAAACGCAAGTGTAAGAACTTTGAAAAACAAAATCTTCAACGATTCATCTCTTGTCTCTACAAAAAAAACAAAAAATACCGAAAAGAGTGAGAATGGCTGGGCAAATCTGGTGTGGGTTGAACAAGGAGTTGAGCAAATAAAAAATGTAAATTCATAAATCTTTTTTAAAAAGTATCTTTGATTACTTCTTGCTCAACTAAAAAACAGAAAGAAAAACGAAACTAAGTGATGAGAATGATGGACAAAGTCACACATTCCTCTACACATCTGGTGTGGATGAACAGGGGGTTCAGCAAACAAAATCCTACACAGTAGGTCCTCCAACCTTTCTGACTGCAATGCCATCAATGGCTGTCCTGGTCCAGTCTCACGAGGCTCATGAGGCAGGAGATCATAAAACGTGAAAATCCTGAGGCAGAACTTCCTTCAGCCCTGCAGGGGATGTACTTGCTGTTCTTTATCGCCTGGGTTCAGTGTAAAGTGGAGGGATATCAGGATTCACCACTTTGGTGGGTCTGCGTGGTAGTGGCTGCCAATCATCCGTCTGATTAAGCTTGTAAATGATGATGCTGTCAGGAGTGTATCTCAATGCTCTGAGGTCCACTACCTGTGGATCCCCCACAGACTGCCTGGCGGGAAAGCTGCGATAAACACTCACTTTGAAAAGTCACGGAAAAACGTGAAGTCTACACTCTTTACGTGGTAGGGCCTGGGGTTGATCCTTGCAGAGACAAACACTTGCTCATACTCTGGGAGGGCCCGTAGATCTGACGATTTTTGGGGTTTTCTTTCAATAGTGGAATGCACACTATCACTCTATGTGTGTATGCCCCTTCTCGAGGAACTTTGTAACACCGTAACACCGGTGACTGGGGGCAAAATGGAGGGGACAGTTTGGAAAGGGTTGCATTCCTGTTCTGATGTTGCAGCCGCAGAGTATAAAGATGGTGGAAAGGGTGGGGTTGTCTCTGACAACAATTCAGGTATTTCCCCAAAAGCAGCCGTAAAGTTGTTGCTTGTAAGTCTCCATTACATCATGCCAAAAATAGCATACCCCATCCTTTGTTCTAAAACAAGATGGTGAAATTTTGGCAGCATAACTTTGTTGGGAGTAGTTTGCATTGGCAAAAAGGCGTGGGGCCAACAATACCCCCTTGCAGATCCATCGTCAGTACATGAATATCACTGTGGTCCTCAGCAGCTTTGTTTGTCTCTTTCTTTTCTTCTTGAGCTTCTGTTTTCCTTGCAATGTGTGCGCAAAATCGGGGGCTGTGGAACCAAGCCAACTTGTAAGAACAGCACATGTTACATTCATCCTTCTTTGGTTTGTAGATCCCCAAATTCATTGACCGGGAAATTCTTAAAAAGTATTGGCCGGGGAAAACCGTTCACCCTTTGGAAACACAATATCCTTGGAACACTTTAAACAACTGTGTTTTTGATTCCACTGTTGTCTCTAAATACAGTTTTTGTGAACTTTTTCGCAGTAGTGGATCTACTTCGGCAGACATTTCCCAAAAACTCTCTAGCAATGTCAGCTTTAGCACTCTCTCTTGGCTTTGGAGGTGAAGTGTACTTGATTGCTGCATACCATGAGTGGGCTCTGACTGCAAAACCCACCGTCTTACAGACCATTCTTTGAGGCTTAAAGTGTTTAAAAAAGGTTTTCCCGCACACCTGCATCCTTTCACCATCAAATTTGCAGGTGAAAGATGCAAGTTCCTTGCCTTCGCGATCTCTCTGCACCCAGTTGCCGTGCCTTTTTCACAACTGTGGGGAAAGCGATCAACTAAAGATCGACGTAACGTTTTTCGTTGTTTCCCCAATCCAAGGTTGTCCCCGAATGTTTGAAATATATTCTGTCTCTCGTTTGTTGAATTTCTGAACACTTCTTTTGCTAGATTTTTCACAAAATCTGAAGAACACGCTGCACCCCTCTTCCTTTCGCTTTTTGGTACTGGGATTTGCTTGCCCTCCTTGTCCCTTTTCATTCCCACAAAGCCTGTCCCTTTGCCCGAGGGAAATTTTTTTTTTTATTCTTTGTCCATTTCTCTTTTTGTGCCGTCCCCAGCGTTGCCTTTTTCCTTGTTGTGCTGTTGTTTTCCTGTTGTTTTTCGTTTGCACGTTACTTCAGGTGTGTCCTTGCCCGAATGTTCGTAACTCTCTGTTGTCCCCGGCCAGACGAACTATCGGATGATACGAATCACCACTATCAATCACTTCATCACTAGAATGGGGCCCGTTGAGTCCCCATCACAAATCAACTGCCGAGGCACTGGGCTACTAGGGGCCTGGTGCAGCTGAGCTAAGGTCTGGGATTATACAACTTCCTTGTATAGTTAAAATTCATGCTGATTTTAAACACTCTTTCACACCGTAGTCAGTATCGTAGCATGGATTGTTTACCCGAACAGTTTCAAAATTGACACAGCGAACAAAGAAGTGCTTATGACAAGAAGCAGTAGCACCAAGGAGTGTCATCAGAGTCCCCACTCACACAAGAGGGCCAGTCGTCTTTAACAACAAATTGCAATTCCAGATCCCAGCTGTCCTTGGCTGGCTCTGAGCATACTTTGCATACCCAGATAACTTCTTCAACACTGTTGGAGGAGGGAAATGTTCTGCTTTCATCAAAAGATCCCTTCCACTGTGTATAAAAAACAACAACAACCTTAACACAAAGAGGAACACACATGTGCGTGCACACTCACAAACACACACACAGGCGCGCACGCACACACACACAAATACACATATGCACACAAACATAACACACACACACCACAAACACACACACCACACAAAACAAACACACATACCCACACACCACACACAGACACACCCCACACACACACACACACACCACAAATACCCACACCACACACACACACACGCAGAGAGAGAGAGAAAAGAGAGAGAAGAGAGAAGATAAAGACAGAAAGAGACAGAGCGAGATTGTGCAGGAGAGAAGAGAAGAGAGAGAGAAGAGAGAGAGAGAGAGAGAGGAAAAGACGAAAAGAGAGAGAGAGCGAGATTGTGCAGGGAGATCGAGAGAGAGAGGGGGATTGACGATTCTTTGCTCTCAAATGACATTTCTTAGACCATCACTAGTGGTTTGCAACACACGCCACTAGATCTAGAGAAAGTAAACATTATAGAAAAAAATAACCCAAAAGGGTTTCTGTACCTAAACAATATTTCATTTTAAGCATAAAAGTATCCAAAAAGTATGTGAGAACCCTCTGACTAATGTGAGGAAACGTTATGGTATATTTACACACCTGTATGCAGTTAAGAATTTCGAAATCAAGCCGCAACCACATGCATCCACCGCGTATCTTCCATGTTGTGACGTAGTTTTTGGGTCCTTTTCTAGGACAAAAACCTCGTATTTAACTTGCGTGTTTTTTCCAGAACATAATTTTTCAGAAAAACACGTATTTTAACTTACGTGTTTTTTTTCCACTTTATGTTTGAAACAATTTTAGAACTGTTTTTTTCACAAGGATGTTCTCTCCATTTGAAAGGCGGTTAGATATACGAGCTTTTTACAATAGGTGGGGAAAAAAAATAAGGAAGTAACTGTGGTTCTAACTCCAAACCACCAAAAATTGAGATACGTGGTTTCCGACTTACAGCGACGATATCAAGATGCATACCTCCCTGGATGACAATAATGTAGATGAAGATGGTTTCCGATTGTATTTGAATGGGTTTGTTTTTAGCGAACGTTCTAAAAATCATTGCCAACTTGAATGTGACTCCAAGCCGATCCCATGAGAAACAAAACCCACCCCGTCTAAAGAAATCCCAGTAAAGACGTTGATGTTGAGCAAACCTTTGGCAGGTCGGTGCGAGGTCCGGGGGTACTGGGGTCTGCCGAGGTAATCACACGTGCCGGACCCTTGGGGATATTACAGTGTCGTCCGGCAGCCTGGCATTCCTGGGTTTGTCGCGTGCTTTCAGCGCTACGGGGTGAACTTCCTCTCTGTGCAGCACATTCAGATTTAAAACCCTGCAAACAAGTTGCTTCCCCCTTCCCCCCCACCCCCAAGTTGTTACCCCTACATCCATTTGCACACCACACACACACACACACACACACACACACACACGCCCCCTTTCTCCCTCCTTCCTGCCGTCCCCTGGAAAAATTTTTATTCATTGTTTCTAGTTCAATTTTTTTTTTAAAAACCTTCCCTGAAACCACCGTTCTTTAACAACAAGCAAACAGAAAAGTATTACACACACACACACACACACACACACACACACACCTCACTCCCTCTGACTGGCTACATACTGTGTGACTGACAACCACACAACAAGGCGACAGGCTACTGCACCCTTTTTGTGAATGGGTTACTTTTGATGTGACATGGAACTCGATGTCGACGGTCTACTTAAAATTTCGCCAACACCATGTCTACTTAACGGTGGAACACTACCCGATGTAGACTAGCCACTTAAGTAGCCAGCACCACGGCTACTGAAATCCAGCACAACAGCATTTTCAGTACCTTAAGGGTATTGGCAGTTTGGCATTGTTGTAAGCGCAGGCGGTGCGATACATATGAAAACATCATAAACCCCGTTTCATTTAACTTGTCCGTTTCCAGTCTTTTCCAAAGAAATCTGCTTTCCTTTCAGAGAGTGTGTACACACACTGCTTATCGGTGGTCTCAACGTTATCGGATTGTGACCGTTAGGAGAATGATTGGATGAAAACGAAAAAGAATTAAAGGAATATTGGAATAATGGCAGATGATGATGTGTCTGTGTACCCTATTCATTGCCCACGAGTCTACTAGCCCTATTGTTTTGTTTCCCACCCTTCCGTTTGTTTTCCTACCTACCCTACGTTTTCTTACTTCATTTACCGTTTCTATCTTTCTCTACCTTTCCAACTTTCCCCAAACCTTTTCCCACTTTCCCTTTCTTTTTATTTACCCTATCTGTTCCTACTACCCCTACCTTCTACTTTCTCCAACTTTTTTTCCTCCTTTCCGCTACGTTTCACAACTTTCCCCTACCTTTTCCGACTTTCTCTGCATCTTATACTCCTTTTCCCCCTACCTTTTCCGACCTTCTCTGCATCTTTATACTCCTTTCCCCTACATTTTCCGACTTTCTCTGCATCTTTATACTCCTTTCCCCCTACCTTTTCCGACCTTCTCTGCATCTTTATACTCCTTTCCCCCTACCTTTTCCGACCTTCTCTGCATCTTTATACTCCTTTCCCCCTACCTTTTCCGACCTTCTCTGCATCTTTATAACTCCTTTCCCCTACCTTTTCCGACTTTCTCTGCATCTTTACACTCCTTTCCCCCTACCTTTTCCGACTTTCTCTGCATCTTTACACTCCTTTCCCCCTACCTTTTCCGACTTTCTCTGCATCTTTACACTCCTTTCCCCCCACCTTTTCCGACTTTCTCTGCATCTTTACACTCCTTTCCCCTGCCATTTGCTTCTTTCCCTGCAGTTTCTTATTTTCCCCGACATTTCCATTTTCCCCCACTTCAACTACCTTTTACTACTTTCCTTACCATTTCCTACTTCCCCTTACCTTTTCCTACTCCCCTTACCCTTTCCTACTTTCCCTTGCCTTTCACTACTTCCCCTTGCCTACTTCCCCTTACCATTTCCTACTTCCCCTTACCATTTTTCCCACTTCCCCTTACCATTTCCTACTTCCCCTTAAACCTTTTTTCCCACTTCCCCTTACCTTTTCCTACTTCCCCCTTACCTTTGCCTACTTTCCCCTTTTACCATTCCTACTTCCCCCTTTCCTTTGCACCAAGTAAAAACACCTATGTCACGCCCCATCATCTGCCGCCTCCCCCACCCCTTCCCACCAAGTAAACACCCATGTCACGCCCTCATCTGCCGCCTCCCCCCCCTTCCACCCAATTAAGACAACCCATTCACGCCCTTTATACCCGCCTCCCCCCCCCCCCCCATCCACCCAATTAAGACACCCATGTCACGCCCTTCATCCACCGCCTCCTCCCCCCCTTTCCGCCCAAGTAAAACACCCCTGTCAAAAGCTCTTCATCCGCCGTTTACCCCCCCCCCCCCACCTTCCTCCCAATAAGACACCCATGTCACGCCCTTCATCCGCACCTCCCCCCCCCCCCACCCCATCAGCCCATGTAAGGGACCCATGTCCCGCCCTTCATTCGCCGCCTTCCCCCCCTCCCCCCTTCCGCCCAAGTAAGACACACATGTAACGCCCTTCATACGCCGCCTTCCCCCCCCCTCCCCCCCCCCCACTTCCGCCCAAGTAAGACACCCATGTAACGCCGTTCATCCGCCGCCTCCCCCCCCCCCCCCCCCCCGCCCATGTAAGGCACCCATGTCCCGCCCTTCATTCGCCGCCTCCCCAACCCCTTCCGCCCAAGTAACACCCATGTAACGCCTTCATACGCCGCCTTTCCCCCCCCACCCCCCTTCCGACCAAGAAAGACACCCACGTCACCCTTTCATTTCCCCCGCCTCCCTCCCCCCCCCCCCCCCCCTTCCGACCAAGTAAGACACCCCTTCACGCCCTTCATCCGCCGCCTCCCCCCCCCCCCCCCTTTCCCCCCAAGTAAGACACCCATGTCACGCCCTCATACCCACCTTCCCCCCCCCCCCCCTCCGCCAAAGTAAGGGACCCATGTCACGCCCTTCATACGCCACCTTCCACCCCCCTCCCGCCCAAATAAGACACCCATGCCACGCCCTTCATACGCCAACCTCCCCCCCCCCCTTCCGCCCAAGTAAGACACCCATGTCACGCCCTTCATACCCACCTTCCCCCCCCCTTCCGCCCAAGTAAGACACCCATGTCACGCCCTTCATCCGCCGCCTCCCCCCCCCCCCCCTTCCGCCCAAGTAAGACACCCTGTCACGCCCTTCATCCGCCCCCTCCCCCCCCCCCCCCTTCCGCCCAAGAAAGACACCCATGTCACGCCCTTCATCCGCCGCCTCCTCCCCCCCCCCACCTTCCGCCCAAGTAAGACCCCATGTCACGCCCTTTATCCGCCCCCTCCCTCCCTCCCCCCCTCTCCGCCCAAGTAAGGCACCCAATGTCACGCTCTTCATTCGCCGCCCTCCCCCCCCCCCCCCTTCCGCCCAAGTAAGACACCCCATGTCACGCCCTCATTCCCGCCTCCCCCCCCCCCCCTTCCCCCAAGTAAAAACACCCAGTCACGCCCTTTCATTCGCCGCCTTCCCTCCCCCCCTTCCACCCCAATTAAGACACCCATGTCACGCCCTTCATCCACCGCCTCCTCCCCCCCCCCCTTCCGCCCAAGTAAGACACCCATTCACGCCCCTTTATTCGCCGCCTTCCCTCCCCCCCTTCCGCCCAAGTAAAAAAACCCAAGTCAAAGCCCTTCATTCGCCGCCTCCTCCCCAAACCCCCTTTCCACCGAAGTCAAACACCCATGTCACGCCCTTTATCCGCCGTTTAACCCCCCCCCCCCCCCACCTTCCTCCCAAGTAAGACACCCATTCACCCCCTTCATCCGCCGCCCCCCCCCCCCCCTCCACCCATGTAAAGGCACCCATGTCATTTGCCGCCCCCCAGACCCCTTCCCCCCCAAGTAAAGACACCCATGTAACGCCCTTCATACGCCCCTTCCCCCCCCCCCCCCTTCCGACCAAGAAAGACACCCATGTCACGCCTTTCATCCGCCGCCTCCCCCCCCCCCCCCCCCCTTCCGACCAAGTAAGACACCCCATGTCACGCCCTTCATCTGCCGCCTCCCCCCCCCCCCCCATCCACCCCCCAATTAAGAACCCATGTCACGCCCTTCATCTGCCGCCTCCACCCCCCCCCCCCCCCATCCACCCAATTAAGACACCCTGTCCCCGCCCTTCATCTGCCGCCTCCCCCCCCCCCATCCACCCAATTAAGACACCCATGTCAAAGGCCCTCATCTGCCGTCCCCCCCCCCCCCCCCATCCACCCAATTAAGACACCCATGTCACGCCCCTTTATCTGCCGCCTCCCCCCCCCCCCCCCCATCCCCAATTTAAAACACCCATGTCACGCCCTTCATCCGCCGCCTCCCCCCCCCCCCCCCATCCACCCAATTAAGACACCCATGCCCCGCCCTTTATCCACCGCCTCCTCCCCCCTACCGCCCAAGTAAAACCCCCAAGTCACGCTCTTCATTCCGCCGTTACCCCCCCCCCCCCCCCCCCCCAAACTTCCTCCCAAGTAAGACACCCATGTCACGCCCTTCATCCGCCGCCCCCCCCCCCCCCTCCGCCCATGTAAGCACCCATGTCCCGCCCTTCATTCGCCGCCTTCCCCCCCCCCCCCCCTTCCGCCCAAGTAAGACCCCCATGTAACGCCCTTCATACGCCGCCTTCCCCCCCCCCCCTTCCGCCCAAGTAAGACACCCATGTAACGCCCTTCATACGCCGCCTTTTCCCCCCCCCCCCTTCCGCCCAAGTAAGACACCCATGTAACGCCCTTCATACGCCGCCTTCCCCCCCCCCCCCCCCCTTCCGCCCAAGTAAGACCCCCATGTAACGCCCTTCATTCGCCGCCTTCCCCCCCCCCCCCTCCGCCCCAAATAAACACCCATGTAACGCCCTTCATATGCCGCCTTCCCCCCCCCCCCCCCCCTTCCGCCCAAGTAAGACACCCATGTCCCGCCTTCATTCGCCGCCTTCCCCCCCCCCCCCTTCCGCCCAAGTAAGACACCCATGTCACCCCCCTTCATTACGCCGCCTTCCCCCCCCCCCCCCCCTTCCGCCCAAGTAAGACACCCATGTCACGCCCCATCATCCGCCGCCTCCCTCCCCCCCCACCTTCCGCCAAAGTAAGGCACCCATGTCACGCTCTTCATTCGCCGCCTCCCCCCCCCCCCCCCCTTCCGCCCAAGTAAGACACCCATGTCCCGCCCTTCATCCCCCCTCCCCCCCCCCCCGCCCCCCTTCCGCCCAAGTAAAGACACCCATGTCACACGCCCTTCATACGCCGCCTTCCCCCCCCCCCCCCCCTTCCGCCCAAGTAAACACCCATGTCACCCCTTCATCCGCCGCCTCCCTCCCCCCCCCACCTTCCGCCCAAGTAAGGCACCCATGTCACGCTCTTCATTCGCCGCCTTCCCCCCCCCCCCCCCCCCCCTCCCCCAATAACACCCTGCACGCCCTTCATTCGCCGCCTCCCCCCCCCCCCCCCCTTCCGCCCAAGTAAGACACCCATGTCACGCCCTTCATCGCCGCTCCCCCCCCCCCCTTCCGCCCAAGTAAGACACCCATGTCACGCCCCTTCATCCCGCCTCCCCCCCCCCCCCCCTCCGCCCAATAGGACACCCATGTCCACGCCCTTCATTCGCCGCCTTCCCCCCCCCCCCCTTCCCCCAAGTAAGACACCCATGTCACGCCCTTCATCTCGCCGCTCCCCCCCCCCCCCTTCCAACCAATTAAGACACCCATGTCACGCTCTTCATCCGCCGCCTCCCCCCCCCCTCCGCCCATGTAAGGCACCCATGTCCCCCCTTCATTCGCCGCCTTCCCCCCCCCCCCCCCCTTCCGCCCAAGTAAGACACCCATGTAACGCCTTCATACGCCGCTTCCCCCCCCCCCCCCCTTCCGCCCAAGTAAACACCCATGTAACGCCCTTCATACGCCGCCTTCCCCACCCCCCCCCCTTCCGCCCAAGTAAGACACCCATGTAACGCCCTTCATACGCCGCCTTCCCCCCCCCCCCTTCCGCCCAAGTAAGACACCCATGTAACGCCCTTCATTCGCCGCCTTCCCCCCCCCCCCCCCTTCCGCCCAAGTAAGACACCCATGTAACGCCCTCATACGCCGCCTTCCCCCCCCCCCCCCTTCCGCCCAAGTAAGACACCCATGTCCCGCCCTTCATTCGCCGCCTTCCCCCCCCCCCTTCCGCCCAAGTAAGACACCCATGTCACGCCCTTCATACGCCGCCTTCCCCCCCCCCCCCCCTTCCGCCCAAGTAAGACACCCATGTCACGCCCTTCATCCGCCGCCTCCCTCCCCCCCCCCCACCTTCCGCCCAAGTAAGGCACCCATGTCACGCTCTTCATTCGCCGCCTTCCCCCCCCCCTTCCGCCCAAGTAAGACACCCATGTCACGCCCTCATTCGCCGCCTCCCCCCCCCCCCCTTCCGCCCAAGTAAGACACCCATGTCACGCCCTTCATTCGCCGCCTCCCCCCCCCCCCCCCTTCCGCCCAAGTAAGACACCCATGTCACGCCCTTCATTCGCCGCCTCCCCCCCCCCCCTTCCGCCCAAGTAAGACACCCATGTCACGCCCTTCATTCGCCGCCTTCCCCCCCCCCCCCCTTCCGCCCAAGTAAGACACCCATGTCACGCCCTTCATTCGCCGCCTTCCCTCCCCCCCTTCCAACCAATTAAGACACCCATGTCACGCCCTTCATCCACCGCCTCCTCCCCCCCTTCCGCCCAAGTAAAAAACCCATGTCACGCCCTTCATTCGCCGCCTCCTCCCCAAACCCCTCTTTCCACCGAAGTAAAACACCCATGTCCACGCCCTTCATCCGCCGTTTACCCCCCCCCCCACCTTCCTCCCAAGTAAGACACCCATGTCACGCCCTTCATCCGCCGCCCCCCCCCCCCCCCCCTCCACCCATGTAAGGCACCCATGTCATTTGCCGCCTCCCCAGACCCCTTCCGCCCAAGTAAGACACCCATGTAACGCCCTCATACGCCGCCTTCCCCCCCCCCCCCCCCCCTTCCGACCAAGAAAGACACCCATGTCACGCCTTTCATCCGCCGCCTCCCCCCCCCCCCCCCCTTCCGACCAAGTAAGACAACCCATGTCACGCCCTTCATCTGCCGCCTCCCCCCCCCCCCCCCCCCCCCCATCCACCCAATTAAGACACCCAGTCACGCCCTTCATCTGCCGCCCATCCTCCCCCCACCGCCCAAGTAAAACCCCCCATGTCACGCTCTTCATCCGCCGTTTACCCCCCCCCCCCCCCCCCGCCCCCACCTTCCTCCCAAGTAAGACACCCATGTCACGCCCTTCATCCGCCGCCTCCCCCCCCCCCCCCCCCCATCCACCCAATTAAGACACCCATGTCACGCCCTTCATCTGCCGCCTCCCCCCCCCCCCCCACCACACCAATTAAGACACCCATGTCACGCCCTTCATCCGCCGCCTCCCCCCCCCCCCCCCCCATCCACCCAATTAAGACACCCATGTCACGCCCTTCATCCGCCGCCTCCACCCCCCCCCCCCCCCCCCATCCACACCAATTAAGACACCCATGTCACGCCCTTCATCTGCCGCCTCCCCCCCCCCCCCATCCACCCAATTAAGACACCCATGTCACGCCCTTCATCTGCCGCCTCCCCCCCCCCCCCCCATCCACCCAATTAAGACACCCATGTCACGCCCTTCATCCGCCGCCTCCCCCCCCCCCCCCCCCCCCCCCCATCCACCCAATTAAGACACCCATGTCACGCCCTTCATCCACCGCCTCCTCCCCCCTACCGCCCAAGTAAAACCCCCATGTCACGCTCTTCATCCGCCGTTTATCCCCCCCCCCCCCCCGCCCCCACCTTCCTCCCAAGTAAGACACCCATGTCACGCCCTTCATCTGCCGCCTCCCCCCCCCCCCCCCCCATCCACCCAATTAAGACACCCATGTCACGCCCTTCATCCACCGCCTCCTCCCCCCTACCGCCCAAGTAAAACCCCCATGTCACGCTCTTCATCCGCCGTTTAACCCCCCCCCCCCCCCCCCCCCCACCTTCCTCCCAAGTAAGACACCCATGTCACGCCCTTCATCCGCCGCCTCCCCCCCCCTCCGCCCATGTAAGGCACCCATGTCCCGCCCTTCATTCGCCGCCTTCCCCCCCCCCCCCCTTCCGCCCAAGTAAGACACCCATGTAACGCCCTTCATACGCCGCCTCCCCCCCCCCCCCCCCCCCCCTTCCGCCTAAGTAAGACACCCATGTAACGCCCTTCATACGCCGCCTTCCCCCCCCCCCCCACCTTCCGCCTAAGTAAGACACCCATGTAACGCCCTTCATCCGCCGCCTCCCCCCCTCCCCTCCACCCATGTAAGGCACCCATGTCCCGCCCTTCATTCGCCGCCTCCCCAGACCCCTTCCGCCCAAGTAAGACACCCATGTAACGCCCTTCATACGCCGCCTTCCCCCCCCCCCCCTTCCGACCAAGAAAGACACCCACGTCACGCCTTTCATCCGCCGCCTCCCTCCCCCCCCCCCCCCCTTCCGACCAAGAAAGACACCCACGTCACGCCTTTCATCCGCCGCCTCCCTCCCCCCCCCCTTCCGACCAAGTAAGACACCCATGTCACGCCCTTCATCTGCCGCCTCCACCCCCCCTTCCGCCGAAGTAAGACACCCATGTCACGCCCTTCATCCGCCGCCTCCACCCCCCCCCCCCCATTCCGCCCACGTAAGGCACCCATGTCACGCCCTTCATCCGCCACCTCCACCAACACCCCAATTTCGCCCAAGTAAGGCAGCCATGTCACGCCCTTCATCTGCCGCCTCCCCCCCCCCCCCCCTATCCGCCCAAGTAAGACACCCATGTCACGCCCTTCATACGCCGCCTTCCCCCCCCCCCCCTTCCGCCCAAGTAAGACACCCATGTCACGCCCTTCATCCGCCGCCTCCCCCGCCCCCCTTCCGCCCAAGTAAGACACCCATGTCACGCCCTTCATCCGCCGCCTTCCCCCCCTTCCGCCCAAGTAAGACACCCATGTCACGCCCTTCATCCGCCGCCTTCCCCCCCCCCCACCTTCCGCCCAAAAAAGGCACCCATGTCACGCCCTTCATCCGCCGCCTTCCCCCCCCCCCCCTTCCGCCCAAAAAAGGCACCCATGTCACGCCCTTCATCCGCCGCCTTCCCCCCCCCCCCCCCCCCCCCTTCCGCCCAAGTAAGACACCCATGTCACGCCCTTCATCCGCCGCCTTCCCCCCCCCCCCCTTCCGCCTAAGTAAGACACCCATGTCACGCCGTCATCACCGCCGCCTTCCCCCCCCCCCCCCTTCCGCCCAAGCAAGACACCCATGTCACGCCCTTCATCCGCCGCCTTCCCCCCCCCCCCCTTCCGCCCAAGTAAGACACCCATGTCACGCCCTTCATCCGCCACCTCCCCCCCCCCTTCCCCGCCAAGTAAGACACCCATGTCACGCCCTTCATCCGCCGCCTCCTCCACCCCCCCCCCCCTTTCGCCCAAGTAAGACACCCATGTCACGCCCTTCATCCGCCGCCCTCCTCCACCCACCCACCCCCCCCCCCCTTCCGCCCAAGTAAGACACCCATGTCACGCCCTTCATCCGCCGCCTCCCCCCCCCCCCCCCCCTACCCTTCCGCCCAAGTAAGGCACCCATGTCACGCCCTTCATCCGACGCCTCCCCCCCCCCCCCCACCCACCCACCCTTCCGCCCAAGTAAGCACCCATGTCACGCCCTTCATCGACGCCCTCTCCGTCCTGCCGTCCCGTCCTTCCGCCATTAACCCATGTCACGCCCTGAAATCCGTGCCTTCAATACATTAACCCATGTCACACCCTGACATCTGTTTACCCTGTACGTCCACCCATGTCACGCCTTCCCACCCTGCCCCCATCTAAATCATGCTCTAAAACACGCGCTTCCCGTACCCAGACCCATGTCAAACCCTGCAATCCGCACCTTCCCCCCCCCCCCCCCCCCCCTTTACCCCCACTCAGGTCAGGCGCAAAAATCCGCGCCCCCTATATTCCCATTTCATGTCATGGCCTGAATTCTACGCACTCCTCCCCTCTACCCTAACCCCCTCCCTCTGTACCCCAGCCCGAGTCATGATCTGAATCCGCACCCCCTACCACCATCCACGTCAAGCTCCGACATCTGTGCTCCCTGTATCTCCACCCATGTCACGCCCTGCATCTTCATCCCCCACGTCCGGTACCCCCACCCATGTCAACCCCTAAATCCGTTCCCTGTATCCCCACCCATGTCACGCCCTGCATCTTCATCCCCACGTCCGGTACCCCCACCCATGTCAACCCCTAAATCCGTTCCCTGTATCCCCACCCATGGCACGCCCTGCATCTTCTTCCCCCACGTCCGGTACCCCCCACCCATGTCAACCCCTAAATCCGTTCCCTGTATCTCCACCCATGTCACGCCCTGCATCTTCATCCCCCACGTCCGGTACCCCCACCCATGTCAACCCCTGAAATCCGTTCCCTGTATCTCCACCCATGTCACGCCCTGCATCTTCATCCCCCACGTCCAGTACCCCCACCCATGTCAACCCCTAAATTGGCTCACCAATTGAACGAATATGTGACTGAACGACCGACTGAACAAATCCCCACCCATGTCACGCCCTGCATCTTCATCCGCCACGTCCGGTACCCCCACCCATGTCAACCCCTAAATCCGTTCCCTGTATCCCCACCCATGTCACGCCCTGCATCTTCATCCCCCACGTCCAGTATATGTGACTGAACGACCGACTGAACAAATCCCCACCCATGTCACGCCCTGCATCTTCATCCCCCACGTCCGGTACCCCCACCCATGTCAACCCTAAATCCGTCCCCTGTATCCCCATGTGACTGAACGACCGACTGAACAAATCCCCACCCATGTCACGCCCTGCATCTTCATCCCCCACGTCCGGTACCCCCACCCATGTCAACCCCTAAATCCGTTCCCTGTATCCCCACCCATGTCACGCCCTGCATCTTCATCCCCCACGTCCGGAATATGTGACTGAACGACCGACTGAACAAATCCCCACCCATGTCACGCCCTGCATCTTCATCCCCCACGTCCAGTACCCCCCCCATGTCAACCCCTAAATCCGTTCCCTGTATCCCCACCCATGTCACGCCCTGCATCTTCATCCCCCACGTCCGGTACCCCCACCCATGTCACCCCTAAATCCGTTCCCTGTATCTCCACCATGTCACGCCCTGCATCTTCATCCCCCACGTCCGGTACCCCCACCCATGTCAACCCCTGAAATCCGTTCCCTGTATCTCCACCCATGTCACGCCCTGCATCTTCATCCCCCACGTCCGGTACCCCCACCCATGTCAACCCCTGAAATCCGTTCCCTGTATCTCCACCCATGTCACGCCCTGCATCTTCATCCCCCACGTCCGGTACCCCCACCATGTCAACCCCTGAAATCCGTTCCCTGTATCTCCACCCATGTCAACCCCTGAAATCCGTTCCCTGTATCCCCACCCATGTCAACCCTGAAATCCGTTCCCTGTATCCCCACCCATGTCAACCCCTGAAATCCGTTCCCTGTATCCCCACCCATGTCAACCCCTGAAATCCGTTCCCTGTATCTCCACCCATGTCAACCCCTGAAATCCGTTCCCTGTATCCCCACCCATGTCAACCCCTGAAATCCGTTCCCTGTATCCCACCCATGTCGACCCCTGAAATCCGCGCTCCCTGTATCTCCACCCATGTCAACCCCTGAAATCCGTTCCCTGTATCCCCACCCATGTCAACCCCTGAAATCCGTTCCCTGTATCCCCACCCATGTCAACCCCTGAAATCAGCGTTCCCTGTATCTCCACCCATGTCAACCCCTGAAATCCGCGCTCCCTGTATCTCCACCCATGTCAACCCCTGAAATCCGTTCCCTGTATCCCCACCCATGTCACGCCCTGCATCTGCACCTCCTCTACGTCACCCCACCCATGTCACGCTCAGCAACCGCGACCGTTATACCCCCATCTTTGTAATACACTGTATCCCTGTTCTTTACACCCGAAACCACGTTGTACGCTGCATCCGCCACCCCGAATCCATGGCATACTCTGCACCCGCGTCCTACATACCCCCATACATCCTACATACCCCCATACGTCCTACATACCCCCATACGTCCTACATACCCCCATACGTCCTACATACCCCCATACGTCCTACATACCCCCATACGTCCTACATACCCCCATACGTCCTACATACCCCCATACGTCATACCCTGTATTTGTTTCTTCCCCCTCCCACCCCCCTTCCACGTATGCCCATCCTTGTCACGACCAGCATCAGTGCCTCACCGTTGGCTCGCCAATTGAACGAATATTGTGACTGAACGACCGACTGAACAAATCAATGATTGAATGACCGACCGAACGAATCGGTGACTGAATGACCGGTTGAACGAATCAATGACTGAACGACCAGTTGAACGAATCGATGACTGAACGACCGACTGACCAACTGAACGAATCAATGACTGAATTACCGACAGACCGACTAAACGAATCAATGACTGAACGACTAGCTGAATGACCGACTTACCGTGTGATCGAATGTATGACTGACCGACTGATCGAACGAATCAATGACTAAACGACCGACTGACCGACTGGATGAATGAATAACCGAACGAGCGACCGACTGACTAAACGAATGAGTAAATGAATGACCGGCTGACCGAATGACTGACTGAAAGAGCGACCAATCGAAGAAATGCACGAACGAGTGGCTGAACGACCGACTGACCAACTGAACAAATGGATACCTGAACGAGTGACCGACCGAACAAATGGACGTACGACTAACTGAACAACCGACTGATTGAACGAATGAATGTTTGAACGACCGACTGACCGATGAATGACTGAACGAACGAACGAACGAACGCATTTCCTAACAAATAACCGAATGACCAACTGACCGACTGATAACCGACTTACTGAATGAATGAATGAACGACCGACTGAAC
>CM031596.1:112602632-112620132 GCA_018398815.1 Conus ventricosus
GCTTTATTTCATCTTTATAAGACCTCTGTGCGATTATGAAATTCCCCCTACTGGGATTTCCCAATCTTCTTTTCAAATTTTATAAACCCCAAAATATAAATATCACGACCGCATTTTCGCGAGGAATCCCCATCCTCGTTATTGAAAATAATGCTCACAACAAGGATGTAGCTCCACGCATAACTACATCCACTGAACAGTTCACAAAAAAAAATTTGAAAAGCTCCAAAAAAAAATAGAACCTAGCCAACGGGGAAATGAAACCCATATCCAATAAAAAACTGGAACAAACTTTTTAAACAAAGCACCTGGATAGACTGATTCCCTCTGATTCGCTTGCTAGACACACGACTTAAATAGTAGTCCGACATTCTGTCGACCGGGAAGTACTGCCCGGTCCCTGGGGTCAGTGCCTTTGCCCAAGCAAAAACCCTGCTGTTTTTAACTGCGCCCCTGCGGAATTTGAGGGGTTGATGATCCGTCTCGATCACGAACTCCTTTCCCCTACAAGTATTTGTGGAACTTCTGCACGGCCCACACAAACAAAACACCCTTCCCACCGTTGCGTCCCCTTTTCCATTTGTCAACTTCCTGCTAGCGTATCTCACAGGAAACTCGCCCCCCTTCTGCCCTGTAACAATATGCCCCCACCCCCACCCCCTGAGCATCTGTCCGCAACAAAAATGGTTTGGCAATCTGGTAGCTTCAAGATGGGGCGGGAACCTGTCTTTAAAACACGTCTGCGGTTTGTCTGCAGGTCTGCCCTTTCGACCATTTCCCGGGTTTTCCCCCTCCCCTGCCCAAATACTGAGAGGATCGTGATTGCGCAAAATTTGGAACAAACCCCTTTAAAAAGCCAAAAAAAACCCTAGCAACTCCTGATTCTTTTTTGGGTTTTTTTGGGTTTCTTAAATTCATCTCTTCTCCCCCCTTTTTCCCCTTTCTGGTTGTTTTGTGTGCCCCGACACAAAACTGGGAACCTTGTCTACCCTTATACATGACCATCCTGTATGCCCTTTCTGGAAACTTGGGCAACAAAATTCCCCCTTCTTTGCGGGTTTTTTCCCCTATCAATGATTGGCTGCCCTATTCTGGGGTCCACGCTGAATTTTGCGGAGAAAATTTTGCATGGAAAAGTTTTGGTTTTCCATTCACAAAATTCGGAATCCCCGCCGACTTTTTCAGGGGAAATTTGGGTCCTTTCCAATGAAAATCAGCGTTGGGTTGTGACCCGGGGGAAGCAGTAAGGACTTGATCTCCCCCCCTGGGGGGATTGTTTCCTTACCTTCCGCCATATTTCTTCTAAACGACCCTGCCTTCTGAAAATTTTGCTTTGCAACCTTCCCGTCTCTCCTGTGCCACCTTTGGCAGGGCGAGATGGGCCGACAGATAAACCCATTTCCCCTGAACGGGTGTCATTAAAGGGGTGTTTAAGAGGCCCCTTTCCTTTTCCCCCCTTGGGGCTGACCTTTGACCCCGTCACATGAATGCAGAAAGTTTTTTGTTCCCCTTTGCCCGGGCCAATGAAATCACAAAGATCGGTCAGCCGTTTTTTACCGGGGGCCGAGAGACTCGCCATGACGACTCGTGACCCCTGACAGGGGGACAGGTCACGAAAAAAGCTGGTACCTAAAACTGAGTGGTCACCTTACCTGTTCCCCCTTGGTGAACATGGGTAAAACCCCGCCTTTACCAGAAATTCTGTCCACTCCCTAACCTCTGTTTCTTCCCCCTCTTGCAACCCCCAAAGTTTCACGAGCAAAGGGTTTGTTCCCCCTGCCCTAAAATCGGGGGCCAAATCTATCCCCGATTCCCCCCGGAACAAAATTTTAAAACCTTTTCCTCCTTCTTGCCCGTTTTTTTCAATTTTTGGGGTAGCTCAAAAAATCGGGAAAACCCCTGGCCCCCCTTGCCCCTGGAATATTTTCCTGTAAAATCTAAAGGGGGTTTTGTCCATTACCAACGCAAAACTCCCTGAAAAAAACAAACCACACAACAAACCCCCACACCAAAAAAAAAACCCCCAAAAAAAAAAACCCCAAACCCCCCCCACCCCCCCCCCCCCCCCCCCCCCCCCCCCCAAAAAAAAAAAAGGCCCCCCCCCCCTCCCATTTTTCCAGGTAAAAACCCACGCCTAGTGCCCCCCACCTGCACGATGCTGTCAGTGCAGCATAGGCTGCCTCCCCCCTCTTCAGACTGAACCCCTTTTTGGTTCCATGCTGGTGTTTCCCTTGACGCCCCTTATCCCCTCTTGAAAGGTGCTCCCTTTCTGAACCCATGCACAAACCCCCAATGTCCCCCTTTTGACAATGAAACCCTAAAAGTCCTTTCCCTTCCTTTTGCCCCCCACTGGGTTTGCAGACTTTTCAGAAAATCCCCCAGTTTTCCTTTACCTTTTTTCACCCGTGCCCGCACCGTTTCCTGCCCTTTTGGGGCCAAAGTGCCTCCTATCACCTCTGCAACTTCAACAACTTCCCGCTGTCCTGGCTGTCTTTCTTTCAAAATGTTTTGGTTAAATCAGGGCCGCAAACCCGACAAAATTGTTCTTTCATAACTAGCTCTTTCAATTTACGAACCCTTCTTTGTACCACCAAATCTAATTGTTGTTCAATAGGGGTTTTTTTCCCCCCCCCCCCGTTTTATCTTTTTTTTTTTTTTTTTGAAAAAGATTTTTTTACTACGACAGCCAAAATGGTGGTTTCCCCACCGAGTGACGTAATAGCACAAAAACCATGAAGATTTATTAGTTGGGCAACGTAATTTTTTTTATTAAAAACGCCCCGCGCCTGACCCAACTATGAGAGCGAATTTTAGGAAAACTGTGCAAAGAGTACCTGGGGTGAAATGCCAAGCTAGTATTAACTATCTTGGAAGCCCTGCCAAACCTGTATTTTAACTATCTTTGGGACTACAGTAAGAAACCCCCTTTTCTTAGGATTACAACACTTGAATCCCCCCCAGTTCCTCTCTGAGAAATTGAACAATTTAATAAATGGGCCGAATTTGGAGGCTCGCCAAAAAATTGTCAACCCGGTGTAAGTCGTGGGGAAGGGCTAGCGCACAGCCCAAAAACCCCCAAAGTTTTAATATTATTTTATGATGAATAAAATAGTAAAATTTTAATTTATTAAAGATTGAAAAAATAATTTATTAAACAAAAAAATAAAAAAATTTTCTTTCTTGAATTCACAAAATCATTTATCTAAAAAAACATTCTAAAGGGTATAAAAGATTTCTACTTTATGGCCGGTGATCTTTAACATTCAGAATCACTGTTTTTCTTTTCTTTTCTTTTTCTTTTCCTGTCACTTTCACAAACGACCAACTGCCGGCATGGGGTTTTGGCTGATGGCGCCTGGGCGGGGGAGATGTTGCGTTGGTCTGGGTTTTGCTTTTGGGGAAGTGCGCCAGGATGAGGTCGAACCCCCCGGGTTTGGGTAGAACGGACTTCAAATCGTCGTTTTCCTTTCTTTCTTCCCGATTAACGCATTTTCACTCTCTCTCCCTCTCTTTTAGTTGCTTTAAAATGGAATGGGGTTTTTTTTTTTCTTTTTTTTTTTTTTTTTTCTTTTTTCTAAAATAGCAACTCCCTCTCTCTCCCCATCTTCCCCAGTCCTTCCTCTGCGACTTCTCATGTAATCTTCAATTGATTCTCTTCTCTCCTCCCCCTCTCTCTCTTTCTGCCTTCTTCCCGCCGAGCTCCCCTCGAACCTTTTTCTCCCCTCTCTCTCTGTTTGTTCTTTCGTTCTCCTCTCTCTCTTCACTCTCTGCCTTTTCCCCCTGCAGAGACTACACCAAAACTTCATTCTTGTTTGTTGTTCTATCTCCCGCCCTTCCCGTAGGCGAGAGCCACTCTCCCCAACTCCCCCCTCTCTCTCTCTTGTCTGTTCGCTTTTCCCCGTTCCTCTCTTCTCACTCACAATTCCCTTTTTGTTCCCATCGTCCAAAAACGGGCGATTTCCCTTGGTCAGTTTTTTTACCCCGACACCCCGGGGTTTTCTCCCCCTAATTCCTTGGATGTTTAAATCATGCAGTCCGTCTACACGCCTTACTCCTTGGTGGTCAATTTGGGATTTTAATTGATTAGCTGTTTCACCCCCACCACACACTACCTTCCCCTTCCCTACTTCATGGCGCGGGTGGGGTTAAGTGGGGGACACTGGTCAATCTAAATTGGCCAGCTGAGTCTGGTAGGCACCACGACGTCCGAGTAACAATGACGTTGGTTCCACAAAGTGGCTAGATGAGCTTGAGCTCGGCTCTGCGACTCGTCTCGCTAGACATCGAGGCGTCGGTCAAAGCTGCTTAGCCCGTAATAGCCGACAGACCGTCTTCCTGAAGCCTCTCCACTAAGCTTAATTGGCCGGACCCGACCTATGGGCCCGTCTCTCTGACGCCTAGAATGTTTGAGTTTGGACTTAGGTCCGAACAAATTGACTGGCGACTCCCCAAGTTAGGTTGTTCCCCCAAGTAGTTGTTTCCCCCAAGTTAGGTTGTTTCATTTTTTTTGTCCGTGACATGAGCAAGGGCGGTCGAGAGGAGACACGACGACTGGATGGACCAGACGGGAAGAAGGGAACGCCAGAACGACACATGAATGACGGGCCTGGGAAAAAAAGAAAAGATCGTAAGACTGGTGACTGGGGGTAAGAACACGAGAATGATGATTAACAGCAGAAAAAAAAGCATGACAAATGATGGACGGATTGAGAATAGAAAACGCTGTGCCTGCGATTGGCAGAGGGGACGGGAAAGGAGAAGGCAGGTATGATGACCGATGAGGAGGAATGAGGTGTGGAAAATGGATGAGTGTTGAGTGTGATGAATGTTGGGTGGAATGAAGAGTGGAAACTGGGATGAATGTTGAGTGGGATGAGTGTTGAGCGTGACGAGTGATGGAAAGAGGAGTGGACAATCTGATGAATGTTGAGTGTGATTAGTGTTGAGTGTGATGAGTGTTTGAGTGAGAAAGAGTGTTGAGTGAGATGTGTGTTGGATGGAAAGAGGAGTGGAAAATGGGATGAATGTTGAGTGTGATGAATGTTGAGTGTGATGAGTGTTGAGTGAGATGAGTGTTGGATGGAATGAGGAGTGGGAAATGGGATGAATGTTGAGTGTGATTAGTGTTAAGTGTGATGAATGTTGAGTGTGATGAGTGTTGAGTGTGATGAGTGTTGGATGGAATGAGGAAAGAAGAGCGCGCTAATGGTGATTGTTAGACGGGATGAAAATAAAAGTGTAAAAACTTTGATAAAGACCGGAATAACAACAACACAAAAAGCCTTTAAATCTGTGAAAATAAACCAACAAGACCTGGATAGCAACAATACAGAAAGCCTTTGAATACTTGAAAAATAAACCACCGCAAATTAAAGTCAGCACCAGTCAGGATAAGGACGTTAACTGTAGTATACAGGAAGACAAATCATGAGAAGGTAGAGGAACTCAGCACCTGCAACAAAAGGAGGTCTATCAGGCGGTATGACCGAGTCAGTGCAATGATGCTGTTGGCCGTGATGAAGAAATCAGGTATCGGGACAAAGTCAATCAACAACATCCAGTAAGTATACGCCAAAGTGACCAGTGCAGTACTCACAGAGGGCGGGACAGGAAAGTGGTCCCACACACCAGTTGGAATTCGTCAGGGTCCCTTTTCTCTCCAATACTTTTCACGATAGTCCTAGAAAGCATCACGAATAACCCACGTAAAGATCACGTTGACACAATCAGCACTGGGAGAACTATCACGAACCTTCATCTTGCAGATAACTCCAATGGCCTGGCGTGCACTGAACGAAAACTCATTAAGCTTGATAAAACACTGGATGAAACTTCTGCAAGACATCGTATGGATATGAACACTGAGAAGACCAAGTGAAACTTCTGCAAGACATCGTATGGGTATGAACATTGAGAAGACCAAGTGAAACTTCTGCAAGACATCGTATGGATATGAACACTGAGAAGACCAAGCTAACGGCCAGCCACAATACCACCTCCAGTACCGATAGTACAGAAGCTAGGAACTGTTTAACAGTTCATATATCTCGGATTTGTTTTCAGCGATGGAGGATTTAAATCGGATTTCCTCTCAAGAGCAGCAAAGACATCAGTTCTGTCCAGACTGAACCCCGTATGGAAAGACAGTAACATCTCCGTGAGACACAAATCTGACTCCTGCATGCACGAGCATGTTTCATTTCCCTATATGCCTACGCGACATGGATCTGGAAGAAAGAACCCACCCACAGAAATGAGGTGTCGTTTACAAGACACTACGTCAGAAACACTGATTATATCGGCACTGAACAAGTGCGACAGACCATCAAACAGCACGTCGGGCCATACGAAGATTTGACACCAGCGAAGCACAGAAACTACCTTGGCATTGTCATGAGGATTCAACGGCCCCGCCACAATAATCATCCAGGAAACTGTTGACGGAGCGAGACCAAGGGGAAGGCAGGGGAACACAATGGACTGACAAGATTGCAGAATGGACAGGGAAACCGTCTGTAGAGACCAGAGAGAAGACAGAAACCCATGGACTGACAACATTGCACAATGGACAGGGGAACATCTGTAGAGACCAGAGAGAAGACAGAAACACATGGACTGACAACATTGCAGAATGGACAGGGAAACATCTGTAGAGCCCAAGGCCTCGGAACACAACCGACAGAACTGGAGGAATCTGGTGAACAGTTCTTCAGTGCGATGCCCCAGCGACTTCAAACGGACCTAGGAAACAGAAGTCGATATTAGTGACACCAATTAAAATTATTCTTGCATTTTTCAATGGTTTTTTAATACAAAACGTGTGCTTATTTCTAGTATTGGACTATCTGTTATCATTTCTGTTTTGTTTTGTGTGTGTGTGTGTGTTGGTTTTTTGTTGTTGATAATTTGGATAGATGACTTCAATATGTTCTTAAGTCTCAGAATACCAACAACACTTCTATGCTAAAAGAAAGACGTCAACTGTTCTTAAATTCCTTGTATGTAAAAGAAAAACTAGTTATTGATGAACAGACTAGGTTATTGATGAACAGACATAGTCTCATGTTTCTCTCTTCAACTTTTGATATCAGAAGTGAGACTTGACGATAAATTGTTCTACCAGAATGCCTTACAAACGCCTGCGCTTTGTCAAAAGTTCTTATGGCAACATTTAATAGGATACAACGGGAATTTCTACTTATCCTTAATTCTTTTATTTGTCCACACTTTGTGCACATTTTTGTATTTAGATATTTCAGAATGATGAAAATCACAAAATACCATTTTGATTTTAGCAACAACTCTGTGGCTATGATTTAACGTGAAAATGATGAATGACCACAGAGAGATTGTGAAAATGAAAATAAGGGACTGGAGATGAGTGTAAACATGAATGAGTGACGATAGAAGAGCGTGAAAATGATGAATGACCACAGAGAGATTGTGAAAATGATAAATAAGGGACTGGAGATGAGTGTAAACATGAATGAGTGACGAAAGAAGAGCGTGAAAATGATGAATCACTGGCGGAGGAAGAATGAGGAAACGATAAATGATTGACTGTATGATCATAACTACATTCCTCATTCGTCTGTCTGTCTGTCTGTCTCTCTGTCTCTCTCTCTCTCTCTCTCTCTCTCTTCTCTCTTCTCTCTCTCTCTCTCTCTCTCTCTCTCTGGAAAAAACTGAAAGAAAAGAAAATAATTGTCTTTTATTTCATTTATGTTCTCTTTGTATAAGCAGCACATTATCAGAGTGAGAGTACCAGTAAACCACAGTACACCACACATTAGAACATTAACAAACCCAGACACTTTCTATCAAACACCGAAACAGTAAAATCAGGAAGAATATGTCCACTGGAAAGAGAACATACAGACCATGCATGGTGTGCAAGAGAATGGTTATTGAGGTGGAAAAAAATGATTGACTGGAGAAGAACGTGAAAAGGATAAATGAATGAAGTGACTAACTATAGAACCTGAAAATGATGAATGACCAACTAGAGAACCTGAAAACAACCAATGACTGACTGGGAAAAACTTGGAAACGATGAATGACTTTGACAGGAGAAGAACGTGAGAGCGATGACTGACTGACAGGAGAAAACGTCAAAGCGATGAATGACTGACAAGAGAAGAACGTGAAAGCGATGAATGAATGACTGAGAAGAACGTGAAAGCGATGAATGACTGACAGAAGACTAACGTGAAAGCGATGAATGACTGACTGAGAAGAGCGTGAAAGCGATGAATGACTGACTGAGAAGAACGTGAAAATAATGACCGACTGACTGACTGGAGAGAATGTGAACGCAATGAATGACGGACGGGACTAGAGCATGAGAATGATGAATGATGAACGGGACTTGACAAAATGAGAAAGACAAGAAAAGGAAAAATGATTCATAAATGACGGGGAAAGGAGAGGAAGATGAAAGAGGGACGGAGAAGAACGTCAGAATGATGCAAAACAGTTCGAGGGAAAACGTAAGAAGAACGCATAGTGGACGGAATAGAAATCAGAACTAAAGAATAGTGAAGGAAGTATGAAAGGCGAAACAGTGAATGAAGAAGGATAGAAAGTTATAAATGAGAGGTGGGATGAGATGACACATTATCCATGAAGAGAGGTGAAGAGGAGAATGTGAAAATGATGTACGGTGGACAGGACAGTGGCATGAGATGGACAAAAGAAGGATTCAGGAGAGAGAGAATGGCCGACATGATGAGACGAAGAGAACATAAAAATGCTCGGTGTAGGACGGGGGCAGAACATGGCAATACTGAATGAAGAACGACATGAGAGAAGAGAACATGAGAATGATAGCTGAGAAACGGAACGGTAACTGGGGAACGTGTGAAGGATGAATGATGGAGGAATGCAGAAAAGGAGAAGGAAGATCAATGGATGTGAGGAGAAGACAACGTAACAGAAGGCTTCAGGAGAGAGCAGCATGAGAAGGTTACATGAAAACAGAACTGCTTGAGAACAATCAAGTGATGGACAAGAATGGGGGGCAATCAAACGAGAAAACAATACATTTTTCACGCGGTGAAAAGAAGAAAAGGGTGAAAACGATGAACTGGGGACAGGACAAGGAGAAAGAGAGAGAGAAAGAAGCGGCAGGTCAATGGACTAAATAACAGTAAGACATTGTCAGAATAATTCAGCAAAGGAAGGAACAGATCAAGTGATGACGACAATGAGGAATGACGGAGGCAGTGAGGACAGCAAGGGAAGGAACAGATGAAGTGATGACGACAATGAGGAATGACGGAGGCAGTGAGGACAGCAAAGGAAGGAACAGATGAAGTGATGACGACAATGAGGAATGACAGAGGCAGTGAGGACAGCAAAGGAACAGATGAAGTGATGACGACAATGAGGAATGATGGAGGCAGTGAGGACAGCAAAGGAACAGATGAAGTGATGAAGACAATGAGGAATGACGGAGCAGTGAGACAGCAAGGGAAGGAACAGATGAAGTGATGACGACAATGAGGAATGACGGAGGCAGTGAGGACAGCAAAGGAAGGAACAGATGAAGTGATGACGACAATGAGGAATGACGGAGGCAGTGAGGACAGCAAGGGAAGGAACTGATGAAGTGATGACGACAATGAGGAATGAAGGAGGCAGTGAGGACAGCAAGGGAACTGATGAAGTGATGACGACAATGAGGAATGACGGAGGCAGTGAGGACAGCAAGGGAAGGAACAGATGAAGTGATGACGACAATGAGGAATGACGGAGACAGTGAGGACAGCAAGGGAAGAAACAGATGAAGTGATGACGACAATGAGAATGACGGAGGCAGTGAGGACAGCAAAGGAAGGAACAGATGAAGTGATGACGACAATGAGGAATGACGGAGGCAGTGAGGACAGCAAAGGAAGGAACAGATGAAGTGATGACGACAATGAGGAATGACGGAGGCAGTAAGGACAGCAAGGGAAGGAACAGATGAAGTGATGACGACAATGAGGAATGACGGAGGCAGTGAGGACAGCAAAGGAACAGATGAAGTGATGACGACAATGAGGAATGACGGAGGCAGTGAGGACAGCAAAGGAACAGATGAAGTGATGACGACAATGAGAATGACGGAGGCAGTGAGGACAGCAGAGGAACAGATGAAGTGATGACGACAATGAGGAATGACGGAGGCAGTGAGGACAGCAAGGGAACTGATGAAGTGATGACGACAATGAGGAATGACGGAGGCAGTAAGGACAGCAAAGGAACAGATGAGGTGATGACGACAATGAGGAATGACGGAGGCAGTGAGGACAGCAAGGGAACAGATGAAGTGATGACGACAATGAGGAATGACGGAGGCAGTGAGGACAGCAAGGGAAGGAACAGATGAAGTGATGACGACAATGAGGAATGACGGAGGCAGTGAGGACAGCAAGGGAACTGATGAAGTGATGACGACAATGAGGAATGACGGAGGCAGTAAGGACAGCAAAGGAACAGATGAGGTGATGACGACAATGAGGAATGACGGAGGCAGTGAGGACAGCAAGGGAACAGATGAAGTGATGACGACAATGAGGAATGACGGAGGCAGTGAGGACAGCAAGGGAAGGAACAGATGAAGTGATGACGACAATGAGGAATGACGGAGGCAGTGAGGACAGCAAAGGAACAGATGAAGTGATGACGACAATGAGGAATGACGGAGGCAGTGAGGACAGAAAAGGAACAGATGAAGTGATGACGACAATGAGGAATGACGGAGGCAGTGAGGACAGCAAGGGAACTGATGAAGTGATGACGACAATGAGGAATGACGGAGACAGTGAGGACAGCAAAGGAACAGATGAAGTGATGACAATGAGGAATGACGGAGGCAGTGAGGACAGCAAGGGAACAGATGAGGTGATGACGACAATGAGGAATGACGGAGGCAGTGAGGACAGCAAGGGAAGGAACAGATGAAGTGATGACGACAATGAGGAATGACGGAGGCAGTGAGGACAGCAAGGGAAGGAACAGATGAAGTGATGACGACAATGAGGAATGACGGAGGCAGTGAGGACAGCAAGGGAAGAAACAGATGAAGTGATGACGACAATGAGGAATGACGGAGGCAGTGAGGACAGCAAAGGAAGGAACAGATGAAGTGATGATGACAATGAGGAATGACGGAGCAGTGAGGACAGCAAGGGAAGGAACAGATGAGGTGATGACGACAATGAGGAATGACGGAGGCAGTGAGGACAGCAAAGGAAGGAACAGATGAAGTGATGACGACAATGATGAATGACGGAGGCAGTAAGGACAGCAAAGGAACAGATGAAGTGATGACGACAATGAGGAATGACGGAGGCAGTGAGGACAGCAAGGGAAGGAACAGATGAAGTGATGAGGAGAATGAGGAATGACGGAGGCAGTGAGGACAGCAAAGGAACAGATGAAGTGATGACGACAATGAGGAATGACGGAGACAGTGAGGACAGCAAAGGAACAGATGAAGTGATGACGACAATGAGGAATGACGGAGGCAGTGAGGACAGCAAGGGAAGGAACAGATGAAGTGATGACGACAATGAGGAATGACGGAGGCAGTGAGGACAGCAAGGGAAGGAACAGATGAAGTGATGACGACAATGAGGAATGACGGAGGCAGTGAGGACAGCAAGGGAAGGAACAGATGAATGATGACGACAATGAGGAATGACGGAGCAGTAAGGACAGCAAAGAAGGAACAGATGAAGTGATGAGGACAATGAGGAATGACGGAGGCAGTAAGGACAGCAAAGGAAGGAACAGATGAAGTGATGAGGAGAATGAGGAATGACGGAGGCAGTGAGGACAGCAAGGTAAGGAACAGATGAAGTGATGAAGACAATGAGGAATGACGGAGGCAGTGAGGACAGCAAGGGAAGGAACAGATGAAGTGATGAGGAGAATGAGGAATGTTGGAGGCAGTGAGGACAGCAAGGGAAGGAACAGATGAAGTGATGAGGAGAATGAGGAATGATGGAGGCAGTGAGGACAGACAAACGCGAGGATGAGATGAATAGGAGGACGTGAAAATCATGAAGAATGGACGGGGGAAGAACGTGAGAAATTTCAGTAATGTATAAGACAAGAAGTAACGAACGATAGACGGAATAAGAAGAATGAGAAGACGTTAGCTGAAGGAATGATTTATGAAGAACAGGAGAACGTAAATAGGGCGAAAGAAGGAAAGATGTAAGGACAATGAATAACAGACACAATGAGAACAAGAAACCGTGAAAATTATGACTGACTGACAAGTACAAGAATATGGTGAAAGATCGGCTGGACTAAAATATGATAATTATGAACGAACTGAAAAAGAACGTAAGAATGACGGAAGAGGGACAACAGGCGAAGGAAAATGAGTGAATAAATGACAGAGGAAAAAAAACTGAAAAATGATGAAAGAGAGACGAGAGAAGAACGCGAGAATGATGAAAAAGAAATGGGAGACTAACTTTGAGAGTGATGAAGGGCAGTTCGGATAAGAAGGCAAGAAACTGATGATGGCGCGCATTGCTTCGATTGGAAGAAAATAGGCAAACGTGAAAACGGTAAAAGGATGGACGAGTGGAGAACACGAGACAGGTAATGATCGAGGTGATTAAAGCGTCACAATCAGGAATGAGGGTGGGATGAAAACAAAAAGCAATATCTGTGAACGAGAGGTGAAAAGAAGAATGTGAAAATGATAAATAATGTATGGAAGGTGACGGACATCATTGTGAATGGTAAAATAACATGAGAACGATGAAGATCTCAAGGAAGAGATGAGAGGACTGTGAGACCGATGGATTAATGAACACTTGACAGCATAGAAATGGTGCAGTGATGGCCAGAGTGAAACAAAGGAAACGGGAATGATGAGTGATTACTAACAGAGAAAAGGAGAGGGTGAGAATGATGAACAGGAAACTCAAAGAGAGAAGGGAGATAAGAGGGAAGAACGTGGGAATCATGGAGTACATGGAAATCGGACATGGTCAGAGTAATCCAATGATGACCGGAATGAGAAGGGAACGAGGAAAGAACGAATGCTGGATGCGATCAGGAAAAGAAGAACAGGAGCATGACGAATGACAGACGAAATCAGAGAAGAGGTAAGGAAGTGTAATGTTGCTTATAGCCCAGCCCACCGCAAAGGGCCATATCAGGCTGTCACCACGTTAAAATCAACTCACAAGTCATCTCAGAAAAAAAGAAACACGTTCACACATCTCTTTCAAATACATCTCCTAAAAACGCACCAGAAACTTCGTTAAAAAATCTTTCTTCCGTAAAATCTCAAATCAGATGAAAAATGTTACTCTCTTTCAACTCAAAGATCACGTCAGGTGGGACATCTCTGAACAAGGTTTTCATGGACTGCTGTAAAGTGATTATGTCTCACATCGTGCAAGTCCCAACAATCTAAAAGAATGTTTCACTGTGAGTGAAACTTGACATGGAATACACCACCGAGCTTCTTCATCAAAGAGAAAGAGGGATGGTGAATGGCGAACGTGATAAAGAGGATGATGCGAAAATGATGAATGTCGGACAAAGGGAATCGTGTAAATGAGGAATGTCGGACAAAGGGAATCGTGTAAATGAGGAATGTCGGACAAAGGGAATCGTGTAAAATTAATGATGAATGTCGGACAAAGGAAATCGTGTAAATGATGAATGTTGGACAAAGGAATCGTGTAAATGAATGTTGGACAAAGGGAATCGTGTAAATGAAGAATGTCGGACAAAGGAGTCGTGTAAATGAGGAATGTCGGACAAAGGGAATCGTGTAAATGATGAATGTTGGACAAAGGGAATCGTGTAAATGATGAATGTTGGACTTGCGGGAAAATTGGAAATGATGAATGTCGGACAGGGAAAATGTGAGAACAAACCATCTTGAAGAGGGGGGAAACACGAGAATGATGAATGTTTGATTGGGGAAATGTGAAAATAATCAGTGTCGGAAGCGGAAAAGGTGAAAATAATAAATGTTGGACCAAGGCAAACGTGAGAATGATAAATGTTGGATAGAGGAAACGTGAATATGAAACATTTTGGAGTTGCGAAAAAACGTGAGAATAATGAATGTAGGACAGGAGAAAACATGAAAATGATGAATGTTAGACAGCGGAAAGTAACAATGGTGAAGATTGGAGTGGGAGAGGGACGTAAGAATGAAAGAATGCATGACAGAGGGAAAAACTTGAAAATGATGAATGTTGGACGAGGAAAATTTGAGAACGATGGACGCTGAGTGGGGGAATGTGAGAATGATAAATGTTTGAATAGGGGACAACATGAATGTTGAACAGGTGGGCCGGGGAAAGGGGAGGGGGGACGTGACAGTAAACAATGCTGGACTCAGGAAAATGTAAGAATGCTGAAAACTTGACAGCACGAAAAGGGGAGAAGGATGAATGATGGAGTAGGATCAATCATGCGAATGGCGAGTGTTGGACGGGAGGGTTGAGACGTGTGTGTGTGTGTGTGTGTGTGTGTGTGTGTGTGTGTGTGTGTGTGTGTGTGCGTGCGTGCGTGCGTGCGTGCGTGCGTGTGTGTGTGCGTGCGTGTGTGTGTGTGTGTGTGTCTGTGTGTGTGTGTGTGTGTGTGTGTGTGTGTGTGTGTGTGTACAGGAAGGAGGAAGGAGGGGGTGGTGAAAATGATGAATATTGGGCTGGGAAGGACGTAAAAATGACCATTGTTAGACAGGGGGAAACGTGAAAATATAGAATGTTGGGCTGGGGAAAAAGGCAAGAATGATGAATGTTGGACTGGGGGACTTGGCAGAGGGGGGGGGGGTGGACGCGAGCATGGTGAATGCTAGATGGGATGAAACTGAGAAGATGATAAATGTTGGACTGGAGGAAAAGAGAAGAACTCAGGAAAGATGAATAACAGATGGTGCGACGCTGATGAACGAAGGACGGGTGAGGAAAGCGAAGGAAAGAGAAGAGCGTGAGAATGATGGCCGTGATAAAAAATGGATGGCGACAGAGTAATAGTGGGCACAATCAGCACAGAATGATGGCCGTGATGAAAACTGGATGGCGACAGAGTCATAGTGGGCACAATCAGCACAGAATGATGAAAACTGGATGGCGACAGAGTCATAGTGGGCACAATCAGCACAGAATGATGAAAACTGGATGGCGACAGAGTCATAGTGGGCACAATCAGCACAGAATGATGAAAACTGGATGGCGACAGAGTCATAGTGGGCACAATCAGCACAGAATGATGAAAACATGATGGCGACAGAGTCATAGTGGGCACAATCAGCACAGAATGATGAAAACAGGATGGCGACAGAGTCATAGTGGGCACAATCAGCACAGAATGATGAAAACAGGATGGCGACCGAGTCATAGTGGGCACAATCAGCACAGAATGATGAAAACAGGATGGCGACCGAGTCATAGTGGGCACAATCAGCACAGAATGATGAAAACAGGACGGCGTCAGAGCAATAGTGGGCACAATCAGCACAGAATGAGTCGGAATGAGAAGACGGGAACGCGTTAATAATGAATGGCTGGCACGATGAGACGAAGGGAACATAAAAATGCTCAGTGTAGGACGGGGGGCAGAACATGACAATAGTGAATGAAGAACGAGATGAGAAGAGAACACGAGAATGATAGCTGAAAAACGGAACGGTAACTGGGAACGTGAGGAGGAGGAATGATGGACGAATGCAGAAAAGAAGGAAGATCAATGGATGTGAGGAGAAGACAACGTGCAACTGATGAATGACGCTCTGGAGGAGGCAGGAGTTTCAGAGTATGAGTCGTGGACGGGAGAAGAACATGAGAATGATAAATGACGGGCGGGACTGGAAGGGGAGAACTGATTAGAGTTTTATATGATAGTCCATCCCGTCGTTCTATACAGCCGAAAGAGAAGTCAAGGGGTAGCGATGGAAATAATTACAAGTTCGTTCCAATGCAGAATAATCGATCAGCAGTGTATAAAAGGAGGTGTTTGAAGCAGAGAAGAATGAAGGGGGGGGGGGGAGGAGCAGACTGCAGACCATCAAAGGTTGTAGTATAAAAAGAGCAAATATGACATAAGAGAATGGGGAATATGGACACACGAATAATGTACAACAGTGGGTACGGGAGGTAATGCAAGGGCTAAAGAATTAAAGGAGGAAGGAGATGTAGAAACTGAAAGGCCTCAGGTTCAAATCCCCAAAATATTAAAAGAATACAGCTAGCGTAGAAAAGCGAGAAAGTGCCAATGGACGGAGATGGAAACTGGTGGTGGTGTGTCCAATCCCCCTCAACATCTCCGCAACATGTTTGTACGATAAAGTGAAGGGTCTCTGCAGATCATCAAGACGTGAACTTGAAAAGTAGGGAGTGGAGAGAACAGTGGACTGAAAAGTACACCACCATGGTGTGAAAGAACGCAAGTGTGAGGCAAAGGAAAGAAAGTAACACAAGTGGTGTGAGGAGTATCAGAAAATCCTACGAGAGCGGAAATTGAGGAAAAGTGGGATATTCATAAAGAATTATAAGCGGCATCTCTCTGAACAGTATATTTGGAGTGGATCAGATATAAACCATTTCAGGGCCGTAAGCACGTATAAAACAATACCAGTTAATGTCGAGATGCCAGACTGAGAATGGAAATACGCATGGTCAACATTTCAAATAAGGCCAAGGTTCCTTTAATCAACGTAATTCAGCATAACTGCTTCAGAAACCCCACCCCCACCTTTTCCCATCAATACCCATACCCAATCCATTGAATAGTAAGCTCAGGATTAAGCATCCAGGCCGTTGTAAGACGAGTTCACATACTGGGGCATCATCACGTGTTGATGTTCTGATAGTATCGGTGTAGTGTTGATAAATCCTCTACCATCCCTCTCTTCCTCTCCATCCCCAACCCCCTCCGACCTGCCTTCCTGTTGCAGGTTATCCCGTCCGCCCTACCACCTTGGTGAGTGTCGACGTCTGCCCTACCACCTTGGTGAGTGTCGACGTCTGCCCTACCACCTTGGTGAGTGTCGACGTCTGCCCTACCACCTTGGTGAGTGTCGACGTCTGCCCTACCACCTTGGTGAGTGTCGACGTCTGCCCTACCACCTTGGTGAGTGTCGACGTCTGCCCTACCACCTTGGTGAGTGTCGACGTCTGCCCTACCACCTTGGTGAGTGTCGACGTCTGCCCTACCACCTTGGTGAGTGTCGACGTCTGCCCTACCACCTTGGTGAGTGTCGACGTCTGCCCTACCACCTTGGTGAGTGTCGATGCTCAACCTGAAGATGACCTCACACCGATCCTGGCTCGGGTGTCACCTCTCTGCACAGGGTCTGCGCTGAATCATCAGCTTTGATACTGGTTTGACGGATGCGCAAGAAATCTCAGCAACGAAATATTGTTGGATACTACCAGCGGCATCACAAAATAAATTGCAGCAATGATAAATTGTTGAATATGATGAGCAGTATCACAAGCAAAGTATTTCATGGAACGGCAACGAAATA
>CM031596.1:112625132-112635132 GCA_018398815.1 Conus ventricosus
CGGTTGGTCGTCGGTCGGTCGGTCGGTCGGTCTCATCTCTCCTCTCTCTCTCTCTTCTCTCTCTCTCTCCTCTCTCTCTCTCTCTCCTCTCTCTCCATTCCGTCGCTATCTATCTCTCTCTTCTCTCTCTCTCTCTCCTCTCCTCTCTCTCTCCTCTCCCTCTCTCTCTCTCTCTCTCTCTCTCTCTCTCCCCCTCCCTCCCTTCCGTCGCTTTCTGTTCGTCACTCTCTCTCTCTCTCTCTCTCTCTCTCTCTCTCTCTCTCTCTCTCTCTCTCTCTCTCTCTCTGCCTCCCCCACCTTGTGACCCCTCCCCTCTCGTCTGTCGGTGTCTGTCTAGCTGGCTGGCCGAGTCAGTCAATCAGTCAGTCTCTCTCTCTCTCTCTCTCTCTCTCTCTCTCTCTCTCTCTCTCTCTCTCTCTCTCTCTGTGTGTGTGTGTGTGTGTGTGTGTGTGTGTGTGTGTGCGTGTGTGTCCGTCCGTTTTTGTCCCGGCGTATTCGTGTGACTATGATTGATTGATTGATTGACTGATTGATTGATTGATTGACTGATTGATCTTTAAAACACAAGGATGAAGATTTTAGGCCAAAGCCTAGTCTTACAATCTGTCCTTGTCATGCATACATTATTTCAACACATATCATTCATACTGACAATTCAACATAGGGACATGGTAATCTATTTCTACAATCATAAGCAAGCTATTCATAAAAGTACTAATGAGATGGGGGATGGTAAAACAGAAGGAAACTTACAAACAAAACTACAGAGTGAGAGGTCAGAGGAGGGTGGGGAAGAGAGAATGGTAGGTAGGGGGAGGAGAAAAGGGATGTAGACAGAGTGGGAGTGGGGATGAGCGATGTTAATGGAGTAGGTTTTATGTTTAGACGATTTATTCAAAGTATGGTATACAGAAGACTTTGCGAATGGGCGCTAATAATTGCAATCGTATAATTAAATTACTGAGACATAAAATGTTTATGCAAATGCTCCTTTAAAAGTTTTAAAGTTTTCATATTTTGTAGATTCGGTGGAAGTGAGTTCCAGACATATGGTCCAGAGTAAGCTAGGCTTGTTTTGTATGGATCAATGCGTGGGTAGGGAAGAAGGAAAGTGAGTGTGTGTACATGCGTGCGTGCGTGCGTGCGTGCGTGCGTGTGTGTGCGAGCGCTCACAAGCCACCTATCCGATTAAAACGATCACTGCTACTAGTTACCAAAGAAAAACGTTTATTTCAGTGTGCACTGTCTGTCACAACTTTTGATCCTGATGATCTCAATGAGCAATAATTCAATTAATTATATCCACCGACCAAAAAAAAAAGACGCGAAGAATATGGAAAGCAGACTGTAAAAAATGACCAAAACCGCTGTTCAAACCACCCAAACCCCGAACCAATGGGAGAGAGAAAGCAGCTGTCAGTCCGATGCTGAAATTCATGTTTATTTATGACAAGGCGCACTCAGCATGGCTTAATTTCATGTGTCCTAAGATGCCAATCGTCCAGCGTGTGTAACATGCATTGATCTACATGACCATGTACGTATGCTAGTATTTTCTCTCTCTCTCTCTCTCTCTCTCCTCTCTCTCTCTCTCTCTCTCTCTCTCTCTCTCTCTCCTCCCCTCCTCCTCCTGCTCCTCTGTGTGCGAGTGTGTGTGTGTGTGTGTGTGTGTGTGTGTGTGTGTGTGTGTGTGTGTGCGTGTGCGCGTGTGCGTGTGCGTGTGTGTGTGTGCTGACAAACTTTCTGTCCTCAGCGTGGCGACAGCCCTGAAATGGTTCCTGCTGGATGGCTGAACTACAACTAAATGCCAGGGACTGAATCAACATCACAGACTGTTGATCGGGGGAGGGCTGGAGGGGGGGGGGGTATTTCTCAAGGTATTCAGAGGTTCTAAACTGACGGAGAAAACAAATGCTGTCATGTTTGTGTCGCCTACAACATCAGAGAAAACAGGATGCTGTCATGTTTGTGTCGCCTACAGCATCAGAGAAAACAGGATGCTGTCATGTTTGTGTCGCCTAAAACATCAGAGAAAACAGATGCTGTCACGTTTGTGTCGCCTACAACATCAGAGAAAACAAATGCTGTCACGTTTGTGTCGCCTACAGCATCAGAGAAAACATGATGCTGGTGCCAGGTGTGCAAAGATATTTTACAGAGTAAGCAGCAATGCCAGGCGTGCATCGGCTATCCTATACTTCACGGCGAAAGTAATATAATGCCAGCCGTGCACCGGTATCCTATACTTCACGGCGAAAGTAACATAATGCCAGCCGTGCACCGGGTATCCTATACTTCGCGGCGAAAGTAATATAATGCCAGCCGTGCATCGGCTATCCTACACTTCACGGCGAAAGTAATATAATGCCAGCCGTGCACCGGGTATCCTACACTTCACGGCGAAAGTAATATAATGCCAGCCGTGCACCGGGTATCCTACACTTCACGGCGAAAGTAATATAATGCCAGCCTGCATCGGGTGTCCTCACTTCACGGCGAAAGTAGCATAGTGCCAGGCGCACACCGAGTATCCTACACTGTACGGCGAAAGTAACATAGTGTCAGGCATGCATTGAGTATTAAACACCTTTCAGAGAAAGTAACAGTGCCAGGCGAGCACTGGGTATCCTACATCTTACAGAGAAAGTAACAGTGCCAGGCGTACACAGGGTATCCTACACCTTACAGAGAAAGTAACAGTGCCAGGCGTACACAGGGTATCCTACACCTTACAGAGAAAGTAACAGTGCCAGGCGTACACAGGGTATCCTACAAATTACGGAGAAAGTAACAGTGCCAGGCGTACACAGGTATCCTACACCTTACAGAGACAGTAACAGTGCCAGGCGTACACCGAGTATCCTACACCTTACAGAGAAAGTAACAGTGCCAGGCGTACACCGAGTATCCTACACCTTACAGAGAAAGTAACAGTGCCAGGCGTACACAGGGTATCCTACACCTTACAGAGAAAGTAACAGTGCCAGGCGTACACAGGGTATCCTTCACCTTACAGAGAAAGTAACAGTGCCAGGCGTACACAGGGTATCCTACACCTTACAGAGAAAGTAACAGTGCCAGGCGTACACCGACTATCCTACACCTTACAGAGAAAGTAACAGTGCCAGGCGTACACAGGTATCCTACACCTTACAGAGAAAGTAAGATATCAAGGGACATAACTGCTCCTGAACAGAGGTAAATTAGTCTACAGGATGCAGCCCATAACAGCCTTAAAGTAGCATCCCCATGGGTGTACCAGCCCGTATTTCATGACTGCAGAGCCCACCGGCGAAAAACACCACCCTCCAGCTGCCGAGCACACCCCACAGACCCAACCACCCCTGCCCACGGACAGATGAAGACGGTGCCACTCCAGACACAGCCAAGCTTTCGCAATACGGTCTTATGTGCCCTCAAGAGAGAATCCAAAGTTGTAGTCTTTCCCACTGTCAACAGACTTTCCCTGTGGTCAGTGGGTCTTTCCTCACCGTCACTGGACCTTTCTCCAGGGTCAGCCTAGTTAAGGCAAAGAAGAAAAAGAAACACCCGAAGGTGTGGACTGAGTATCCAACGCCTTACAGAAAAAGTAACAGTGCCAGGCGTACACAGGGTATCCTACACCTTACAGAGAAAGTAACAATGCCAGGTGTACACAGGGTATCCTACACCTTACAGAGAAAGTAACAATGCCAGGTGTACACCGGGTATCCTACACCTTACAGAGAAAGTAACAATGCCAGGTGTACACAGGGTATCCTACGCCTTACAGAGAAAGTAACAGTGCCAGGCGTACACAGGGTATCCTACACCTTACAGAGAAAGTAACAGTGCCAGGCGTACACAGGGTATCCTACACCTTACAGAGAAAGTAACAGTGCCAGGCGTACACAGGGTATCCTACACCTTACAGAAAAAGTAACAGTGCCAGGCGTACACAGGGTATCCTACACCTTACAGAGAAAGTAACAATGCCAGGTGTACACAGGGTATCCTACACCTTACAGAGAAAGTAACAATGCCAGGCGTACACAGGGTAATCCTACACCTTACAGAGAAAGTAACAGTGCCAGGCGTACACCGGGTATCCTACACCTTACAGAGAAAGTAACAGTGCCAGGCGTACACAGGTATCCTACACCTTACAGAGAAAGTAACAATGCCAGGTGTACACAGGGTATCCTACACCTTACAGAGAAAGTAACAGTGCCAGGCGTACACAGGGTATCCTACACCTTACAGAGAAAGTAACAGTGCCAGGCGTACAGAGGGTATCCTTCACCTTACAGAGAAAGTAACAATGCCAGGTGTACACAGGGTATCCTACACCTTACAGAGAAAGTAACAATGCCAGGTGTACACAGGGTATCCTACACCTTACAGAGAAAGTAACAGTGCCAGGCGTACACAGGGTATCCTACACCTTACGGAGAAAATAACAGTGCGAGGTGTGGACCGAGTATCCTACGTCTTACGGCGAAAATAACATGGTGCCAGATATGAACGGATATCCTACACTCAAAATAACATGGTGCCAGATATGAACGGATATCCTACACTCAAAATAACATGGTGCCAGATATGAACGGATATCCTACACTCAAAATAACATGGTGCCGGATATGAACGGATATCCTACACTCAAAATAACATGGTGCCAGATATGAACGGATATCCTACACTCAAAATAACATGGTGTCGGATATGAACGGATATCCTACACTCAAAATAACATGGTGCCAGATATGAACGGATATCCTACACCGAAAATAACATGACGCCTGGTTGACCCACCAGTAATGCAACGTGTTCGCACTTGAAGTTCCAACCGACATAAGAGCTGTCGTGTTCACTGCCCATTTCCATGCGCTGTTCTTCTCCCTTCCCGTGCTCCCCCTTCCCGCCCACACATAGGCAATCTGAAATGGTTATTACTATCTGTCACAAAAGTTACAGTGCATGTGGACATCATGCCTGAAGGTACCTATCCAAACAACTATAATAAGTAGACAGCCCTAATACGGCCAACGTACCTATCCAAACAACTATAATAAGTAGACAGCCCTAATACGGCCAACGTACGTATCTCAACAACGATGAAAAAAAATAGATAGGCCTGAACTGGCCAGAGCAACAATCCAAACAAGTATAACGCAGCGTATATGTACAGTCCTGATATCGCCGACAGCAAGAAGGATCAACGACAACATCATGAGAAAGGCAATGACAAACAGCAACATCAAGATTACAAACTAAGATGGGTAGGGACATCATGAAAAAGGAAGGAGAGAAAAGGCCATGGGTACAAACGATAAGGAAACCAAAAACAAGGAAAACGGATTATGAAACCATAACAAAAGGAAAGATGGGCGTGGAAAGGAAAGAAAAGAGAAAGATACACCCATCCGAATGTGGCTCTTACAGAGAAAGTAACGTACAACGGATCAGTGTGGACATCATAACAAGCAAAGATGGGCATGGATATCTTGAGAAATGACAGATGGAAGTAGACATCATGAGAAAGGAAAGATTGGCGAGGGCATCAAGAGAAAGGGAGACAGTTGTGGACATCATGAGAAAGGAAAGATTGGCGAGGGCATCAAGAGAAAGGGGACACAGTTGTGGACGTCCTGAGAAAGGAAATGTGGATATGGACACCACGAGAGAAAAAAAAGAAGAATGAGGACATTATGAAATGTAAAGATGGATGAG
The DNA here is from genome assembly GCA_018398815.1 of Conus ventricosus. Taxonomy (NCBI): domain Eukaryota; kingdom Metazoa; phylum Mollusca; class Gastropoda; order Neogastropoda; family Conidae; genus Conus; species Conus ventricosus. The sequence goes on from CM031596.1 coordinate 112,630,845, forward strand.
GACACGTTGACAACGGAAACTGTCTGAACATAATGAAAAAAAGAAAATATGTTAGGGCATCATGAGAAATGAAAGATGGGTGAAGACACTGTGATAGAAAGGTGGATGTGGACATCGTGAGAAAGACAAAATGGGTGTGATGGAAGACATCATGAGAAAGACAAAATGGGTGTGATGGAAGACATCATGAGAAAGACAAAATGGTTGTGATGGAAGACGACATCATGAGAAAGACAAAATGGGTGTGATGGAAGACGACATCATGAGAAAGACAAAATGGGTGTGATGGAAGACGACATCATGAGAAAGACAAAATGGGTGTGAACATCGTGAGAAAGGAAAGGTGGGTATAGACATCATGAGACATAAAAGATGGATGTGGACAACATGAGACAGGAAAGATGGGTGTGGACAACATGAGACAGGAAAGATGGGTGTGGACATCATGAGACAGGAAAGATGGGTGTGGACAACATGAGACAGGAAAGATGAATGTGGACAACATGAGACAGGAAAGATGGATGTGGACATCATGAGACAGGAAAGATGGGTGTGGACAACATGAGACTGGAAAGATGAATGTGGACAACATGAGACAGGAAAGATGGGTGTGGACATGAGACAGAAAAGATGGATGTGGACAACATGAGACAGGAAAGATGGGTGTGGACAACATGAGATGGGAAAGATGGATGTGGACAACATGAGACAGGTAAGATGGATGTGACATACTAAGAAAGGAATATGGGTGTGGCACTGAGAAAGGAATGATGAATGCAGGCGTCGTGAGAAAGGAAAGCTGGGTGTGGACATTGTGAGAAAGGAAAGATTAATGAGGACATTGTGAGAAAGGAAAGATTAATGAGGACATCGTGAGAAAGGAAAGATTAATGAGGACATTGTGAGAAAGGAAAGATTAATGAGGACATTGTGAGAAAGGAAAGATTAATGAGGACATCGTGAGAAAGGGCATGTGGTGGTTGACATCATGAAAACGGAAGCATGGAGGTGGACATCTTTAGAAAGTACAGATTACGTTCGACATCAAGGTAAAGGAAAATTAGTGTGAACGTCAAGAGAATGAAAACATGGACGTGTATATCATAAGAAAGGAAAGACGGACGTAGACATCAGAGAAAGAAAAGGTGGATGGGACATTATGAAAAAGGAAAGATGGATGAGGAAATTGTGAGAAAGGAAAGATGGATGAGGAAATTGTGAGAAATGAAAGATGGATGAGGGCACAAAGCAAGATAACAGATACATTAGGACACAGAGAGACAGAAAAGATGAATGAAGACATTATAAGGTCAAACGGAAGGAGAGATGAATGAGTACATCACGACAAAGGATGGATAAATGAAGACATTATGAGAAAGGAAAGATGAATGAGGTCATAGAGAGAAAGAAAATGGTTCAGGACATCACGCGATAGGAAATATGACTGAGGATATGATAAGACATTATGAAGAACAGAATATAGGTGAGATCTTGGACGGGGTCGATAGTGAGGACATCATGACAAAGAAAAGATGGTTGAATACATTACCAGAAAGACGGATGAGGATATGATGGAAAGATGGATGAGGATATCATGGAAAGATGGATGAGGATATCAAGGAAAGATTGATGATATCATGAGAAAGGACGGGTAAGGACATCACTAGAAAGGACAGATGGATGACTTCGTGATAAACACAGTGTCTATGAGTTAATATTACGTAAAGAGAGACTGATGAGGACATGTTGTGATAAGAAACATGGATCCTGACAATAATGGTAAACAAAAATAGATAACGATGTCATGAGCAGAGAAAGATGGATGAAGACAACATGAGAAAAGAAAGGCTGACCCCGCCATATCGAAAGAAGGAATATAGATGATGAAATTTGAGCAAAGAAAGATGGATAAGTTCATAAAAGAAAAGAAAAGTGAATAAGGAATAATACTTTAAAAACTGAATAAAAAAGACGTGAGAGAACATAGGATTTTTAGGGCATTCTGAGAGACCAACAACATATTAAAGCATAATAAGTACCCCCAAAAATGGATTGGAATGAGGATATAATCAAAAGCAAAAGAAAGATGCGGACATGAAAGAAAGGGTTCGTCGTGTGAAAGAAACGGTAAATGAGGACATCATAAGAGAAGAAAGATGGATGAGGGCAACGAGAGGAAGATGACGATGTCGCCAAAAAGGAAAGATCAGGATCTTATGAACAAAGGAAATGTAGACGAGGACATAATGAGAAAAAATCAGATGATATGTTGAGAAAGAAGAGGTAGACAAGTGCTATATGAAAAGGGAAAATGGATGAATACATCATGGTGACGGAAATATGGATGAGGATACTGTGCATGAGGAAATCATGACAAAAGAAAACATAGATGGTGACGTCATGAAAAACAAAACATGAATGAGGACACCATGAGAAAGGGAAAATGAATAAGGAAAAGGTGAGAAAGAAAAAATGCATGAGGTCATGGTAAGAAAGGAAAGGTGACGATGATATAACGAGAAAGGGGATGTGGATGAGGAATTCGGAAAGAGGGAAATGAATGCGGAAATCATAAGAAAGGAAAGATGGATGAGGACACTATGAGAAGGGAAAGCGGCATAACGTTATCAAGACGAAGGCAAGATAGAGGAGAATAGCAGAAGAAAGAAAAGACCAACGAGGAGGTCATTACGAGAAAGATGGATGAGGACGTCGCGAGAAAGGACAGACGGGTGCAGACATCATAAGGAAGGAAAAATGGATGAGGATATAATAGAATGGAAAAAAATGGATGATCACATAATGAGAAAAGCTAGTTAGCTATGTCATGAGGGGGTAAGATACGATAATGTTGCTTATAGCCCAGCCGACCGCAAAGGGCCACATCAGGGCTGTAAAATGAGGTTATCGTGAGATAGGAAAGGTACACTTGGACGTAGTGAGAAGGGAAAATAGATTGGGACATCATTAGAACAGGAAGATGAACAAGAACATCATGAAAGGACAGATGGAAAAAGCGTCCTAAGGAAGGAAAGATGGATGAGCATAAAGCATATGTTGTAGAAGAAAAATTGATGAGGAATCTTGAGAACGAAAAGATGGTTACGGACTTTAAGAATAACGCATTCCATATGAGGACATAGTGTGAAAATAAAGACGTGTGAGGGTGACTGTAGAAGGAAAGATGGATGAGGACATCAAGGGATCAAGGGAAAGAAAGATCGCCGAGGATACAATGAGACAGGCATGATGGGAGAGAACGTGCGATGAAAGGAAAAATGAACGAGGACAGAATGAAAACGAATGGTGAATATTATGAGAACACTGAACATACGTAGAAGATATCATGAGAAAGGAAAGAGGGGTAGGACTCCAAGACAGGAAAAATGTCTGAGGACATCATGAGAAGAAAGGGAAGACGGATGGGACTTCATGGGAAGAAAGGGAAGACTGATAAGGACTTCATGAGAAGAAAGGGAAGACGGATGAGGACATCATGAGAAGAAAGGAAAGACGGATGAGGACATCATGAGAAGAAAGGAAAGACGGATGAGGACATCATGAAAAGAAAGGAAAAATGTCTGAGGACATCATGAGAAGAAAGGGAAGACGGATGAGGACATCGTGAGAAGAAAGGGAAGACGGATGGGGACATCATGAAAAAGGAAAAGGACATCGTAAGAAATGAAAGAGGGATGAGACATTATCAGACAGGAAAAATGATGATGACACTATGATAAAGAAAAGATGAATGAGAACATTATCAGAAAGGAAAGATGGACGAGGACACTGTGAGAAAGGAAAGATGGATGAGGACATTATGAGAAAGGAAAGATGAGGACACCATGAGAAAGAAAGATGGACGAGGACATTATGAGAAAGGAAAGATGGATGAGGACATTATGAGAAAGGAAAGATGATGAGGACATTATGAGAAAGGAAAGATGGATGAAGACATCATGAGAAAGGAAAGATGGATGAGGACATAATGAGAAAGGAAAGATGGACGAGGACATGAGAAAGGAAAGATGGACGAGGACATTATGAGAAAGGAAAGATGGATGAGGACATTATGAGAAAGGAAAGATGGACGAGGACACTGTGAGAAAGGAAAGATGGACGAGGACATTATGAGAAAGGAAAGATGGATGAGGACATAAATGAGAAAGGAAAGATGGATGAAGACATAATGAGAAAGGAAAGATGGATGAGGACATAATGAGAAAGGAAAGATGGATGAAGACATGATGAGAAAGGAAAGATGGATGAGGACATTATGATTAAGTAA
>CM031596.1:112651577-112656577 GCA_018398815.1 Conus ventricosus
ACAAAAGACTGGAAACTTCACAAGTTCAAATGACAAACTAAAAAGGCACTCGGCAGAGCGCAGAATATCAGAAAGGGTGAACAGTTCCACAGATCCAGATCCATTCCAAAATGGACAGTCAGCAGAAAAAAACCCGGTACATTTACTCTAAATGGGATGAATAAATGGGGAGTTTGTATTATACTCCCTGTTTGGTTAGGATACTTACCATGTCAGACCATAGCATTCCACGGCAGTTAGTCAGCTCTGCCAGGCCGAATTTTGTGTGGCTAATGCAGGAATAAGACCATCATGTGACGCCCACCCTACTTCCGCCAGGGAAGAAGCCGGTGTAAACTTCCTGTTCCTCATTCAACGAGGCCTGTGCGGAAGGTAACCCCGAGAACCATGGCGCAGGCGGGGAAGGCAGGGTGGGCATTAGAGTCTGACATGGTAAGTATACTAGCCGAACAGGGAGTATAATACAAAGTCCCCATTTTGGCGTCATATTCTTTACCATGTCAGACTATAGCAGAATTTAAAGAAATTGGAGGAGGGCTGTGGAAGTGGCCAGCGCCCTGACCTCATGGGCCCGGGGAGATAAGACAGGCAGATCCTTATGCGCCTGGGCGTAGGACGATCTGACCGTCTTGGAAAGCCATCAAGAGATAGGACTGGGAGGAGCGCCTGGGGCGTGAGCGTTCCCAGTAGCCCCGAGTGGAGCCAGCCGAGAGCCTGAATGAAAAGGGGTGAGTTAGGAAGGTGCCTATCTGGATATTGGAAGGGCCAGATGGGGAAAGGGTTGTATGAGCACCAGGAGGCCATATCTCCCATAGGAAAAGGCTCAGTGCTGGCTCTGAGCGAGCCCGACCAGGGAAGGGAGAGAGCATCGACTGCATATGCTTGGGGATAAGGGCCGGGAAGAGACACACACTGGCAGACGATTGTTGAATCGGGTGGCAAAGAGGTCGACCATGGGCCTGAACCAATGTTCCAACACCGTGGTCAGGGTTAGCCTGCTGAGGGTCCACTCCGTGTGTGAGAGGGACCTGGACCGGCTGAGGGAGTCTGCCAGGATACTGCGGGTCCCCGCTATGTTTCTCGCGCGGAGGGTGATTCCCCGCGTGGAAAAACACCCAAACATCAACTGTTATCATTACACACGAAAAGTGTCAATATTCCATTAAAATAAATAACTATATAGACAATTATCAGCTGATGAATCTTCATCATGTTTGCGTTCGGTAAGAAAATTTTAATTATCTTCCTGAACAGATCCTGAAGCCAGCCACTGATCAGGGTCGTCACCAAAGTCAGTGCCTTCGTCTTTGGGCCGCAATACATTGTTCCGCTAAGTTGGCTTGAAATCACTTCAGTGGTTTGGGTATTGTCTTGCCGACAGACAAGGAAATAAACCAAATGACATGTGAAAAAAACAAATGATGTGCTCGGGTGAAAACATTACTCTACTGCGTGCAGCTTACAAGAAAAAAATGTGAACAAAAAAAAAAATAGAGATCCAAATGATGAACTCCAGAATGCCATGCTGTGGTGGATGTTTGTCTATTTTTTACTTTTTGATGGATTTATAAAAATGAATAAATAAATAATCTTAATAATTTTTTTTTAAACTCTGTTAATTTCAACCTCTGCGGTAAAACAAACCAAACTTATCACAGGAAAAAAAAAATCTATACAATTCTAGCTTTCAAAATGTCAAATCTCTTAAGCATAAACATTACATAACCATAATGAAAGGAAACGAAAACAAAACAGCACACCAAAACCATCAACTCAAAGTATCCAGCTGTATATATTGTTCCTCCTGTTCAGTCCCTTTATACAAAGCGTAAGCATGAAAGTAACCTTCTACAGGCATTAAAACAAAGGAAAAAAAATGTTATAAAAAGCTATAAAGTATAGGAACAATTCACATATGAGAATACATTTTTGCACACACACATCACCATTAAAATCTCTAATTCAAACAAAGAAAGATTTCATACATACCCTGACACAAAGTGCACACCTCGCTCATAATACCTGTCATGGTGGACTAATACTCATACAGTGGCATCCACTCCAAAATGAGGCTACATTCATGGTGGGATTAAAAACCATCACAAACATCCTCCAAGGGTCAATCTATGAGCTCTTGACAGGGAATGAAGAATTACTCTATTGTACCTTAGAGAATCAGTTACTCTCACTCCTGTCCTGTTCTGTCTCTGTAAACTCTCATGCTGTGATGCGTTCAAGACAGTGGAAAGCATTCGAGAATGGAAACAGTACACTTTTTTACATTGTGTGTGTGTGTGTGTGTGTGTGTGTGTGTGTGTGTGTGTGTGTGTGTGTGTGTGTGTGTGTGTGTGTGTGTGCGTGTGTGCTGTGCAAAAGAGGTAACGAGAGGGACGTCATGTCCTTCCTCTTGTCACTTCAGTTCACTGTAAACTTGAATTCTCCCTGGAATCTGCAGTTCAACCCACAGGCGCATGACTACTAATAATCAAACGACACACTGCTTCCAACCTGAGGAACAGACTTGTTCCCTCAAAATATCAAAATCAAAACTGCATCTAGAAAGTCTTGTTCACTTTCAATCTGAAGACACAAGCATTAAGCTGCATGATTCTTTTTTTTCTCTTTTAAAGGAATAATATGTTGAAGAGCTTAAAGTCCCACATCCTAGTGACCCTATGGCAGTACACCACTGCAAGTTCACAGTGTTCAGGGCACAGCATGATGAAAGGTGGAACCATCCTTCTCCCCTTTAACCTTCCCTGAACTAAACCAGGTACCAGTGTACTGCTGGAGGGACAGACAGACTTTCCATGCTGTACAAGTCCAACCCTGTGAGTCATTCAAACTCCAAGCCCAGCTCTAACCATCTGACTTAAGGGCCCTCTCTCTTCAGGGACACACAGTTCAATTCTATTGATATGTCATTTCACCGTCATTTTTGCTCACAGTCTGGTCTTTTGTTGCTGGTTTTTTTTTGGGTTTTGTTTGTTTGTTTGTTTAATTTAGAGAAAGGGGTGGGTTAGGGAAGGGGTGGGGCAGGAAAGGAGAGGGAGGTTCTGGGGAGGAGGTAGAAGGGGTAGGGGATAGGGGGGAGGGAAGATTAAATGTGGAAGGACACAATCTTTTCGATTTGTATATTTTAGAGGAAAGTGAGGAGAGACTGCAACTTTTTTGCCCTTTTTCGAGCACATCTAGATCTTTTTTCTCATCTTTAAACTAGTGTTACCAGATGCGATGCTTTCACCCTTCAAGGTGGTATGACTCCCTATTTCTCTCCCCAGCAAGCTAAGAAAAGCAGGAAGGCACAAACATTTTACACTGGAACCCTGCCACTCAATATGTGACAGATCTTTACTGGTAATATCCACCACGAGATGGTGTCCCTATGATGCAACAGATCATGATGTTACCTGTAAATCAGCGAATAAAACAGGCCGTTTCATCTCCCTCATGCTCTTTGCTAAACAATGACTTAGACACTGCAAGGCTGTGTTTCAATTCTAGATTATCTATCCACCCTCTCTCTCCCTCCTTCTCTCTCTCTCACACACACACACACACACACACACACACACACACACACACACTCACTCACCACACACACACACACACACACACACACACACACACACACACACACACACTCACATACACATACACACACAGCAATATCATGAGAAAACCTCCGAATGCAAAGACTCAATCCCAATAAACCTATTAAAGCCCTGTCATTCTGGACTCAAATGAACATTATCAAAGAAACTGAATGAGAAACTTAATCAACAAATGTCGGTCAGATTACTTAGCAAAGACAACCATTATGATGAATGTGAGAGCTGTGTCAAATCATGTAAGATACAAAGACAACCATTATGATGAATATGACAGCTGTATCGAACCATGTAAGATACAAAGACAACCATTATGATGAATATGACAGCTGTATCGAACCATGTAAGATACAAAGACAACCATTATGATGAATATGACAGCTGTGTCGAACCATGTAAGATGGGCATGCAGCGCTAACAGCTAGACAAGACGTGTAGAAAACTAAACCACCGTGACATAACAGGTCAATACACTTTCAATGCCCAACAAACAGATTTGTGTACGCGCGAAGCAGGCGGTAAGTGTAGGGAGGAACAACAGTACAAGTTGTGTCGACTGGAAACTGAAGAAATAGACAGAAATTAAATATACAAAAGCTATACAGAACACCACAGGAGCAGGTACAATGCAGTCAGCTGACCGTATCAATTGATGGGAAAAGTAACGATGATTCAGAGACACCCACTTAAGCATGCATACCAAAGTGATGGAAAACAGGTATCAGCACATTCATTGGCTCACATACTTCTGGTTTCATCTACTGCAAATGTCCCATGAAATCATCCCGGCAAACGTATGTTTCTGTAAGACACCACTGATAAAGGCATTCACAGAAAATATAACGCACCTTTGCTGTCATACCCCCTTACTGATCCTATTTCAAAACGCTTGAGAACAGAGGACAATCCATATATAGAGACCAAAGAACATTCTTTTGCACACTTCTGATACAAAACTGTACATACGCATTCAAAATTTTTCAGCGTCCCTTCAAAAATGCACTGTCTGTCAATTAAATCCCAAACAATAATACAGGAAATGAAATGTGGTCCATAAACTTTTTTTTTATCACCGTTACATAAAATATCTCCACGTGTTTCTGAAATGTAAAGACGACAAAAAAGGACTATAACATTTCTACAGGAGAAAACCATCATTTTTCTTTCCCCAGTGAAAACAGCAGCATAAAAAGAAAAAGGAAATTAGGTGCAACACAAAAAGAAATGGGTATTTTGTATAGAATACTGGAACAAGAAAAGAAAACAAGTCATGACACTCAAATACCATGTACAAGATGTGGAGATGCTTTTCTTTCAGACACAACAGAATTTTTGTCATTTCATTTTCTTTCTCACATCTCTGCACTCTGTTTCTGTTTCTTTCTAATT
>CM031596.1:112661577-112686577 GCA_018398815.1 Conus ventricosus
GAATTGGTACCACTGAAATACAACAACAAACATGACAACACCTGTGTATTGGTACCACTGAAATACAACAACAAACATGACAACACCTGTGTATTGGTACCACTGAAACAAACAACACACATGACGACACCTGTGAATTGGTACCACTGAAATACAACAACAAACATTGACAACACTGTGAATTGGTACCACTGAAATACAACAACAAACATGACATACACCTGTGTATTGGTACCATGAACATAACATAACAACAACATGACGCACCTGTGTATTTACCACTGAAAACAACAACAACATGATGACACCTGTAATGGTACCACTGAAATACAACAACAAACATGACACAACTTGTACTGGACCCAAACACAACACAAATCATGAGACACCTGTATTGGTACCACTGAAATACAACAACAAACATACAACACCTGTGATTGTACCACAATACAAACACAACAAACATTGGAACAACCACACTGAAACCACAACTTATCATCAACCAAACATTCACAAAAACTGATGCCATTTATGGTACTACTGAAATACAACAATCTACACCAATGCTAGACCATCTGAATAATTCCAATCATATCAACCATATTCAAAATACACACGTGTTAGGGCATATTATAACCAGGATACACTGCGACGACCAACTGTGAAACCAGTTAGGAACGGAATTTGTCCAGGCATCAACAACAGACCACCTTACGCACCTGATTCGGCAACAATCATCTGACATAGCTGTCTGGACTGCCAATTTTCGCAACTGAACATCCATACAAATGGGTGAGTTTGATAATTAGTTTATCACGTACAAAGCTAATTATATCCATAATGCAATTGAGATAACTGGTGCGAATTCCAACATTACTTTTAATACAAACTCGACTGTTATTTTCTGTAGATACAAGAATGCCAGCATGATAGTTGTCCATTGGTTAGCACTCATTGATTAGATTAAATCAATCAAGTTACAATGTGTGAAAAAGATTCACACATTCGAAGTTTTATCCACTAGTTAGTATCACTTGCTCGCTCATTCCTCGACCTACCCAACAAAAGTGAATATACAAAATGTGAAAAAGCCCTTTTTTATTGCCTTTAACCTATTTAGCACCAAATGATAAAGCTTGGTGTAAACACATTGGAGTACATTTTTCATAAAAAAAAAAGTCTCACCTGATAGACATCAATAGCATTGTTTCGAGTATTTTCATGATTGTTATGAGCATTCACACATTGTGTTCGAGTAGTTTTAATCATATTGTTTATCTATTGATGGTAAAGACATCTGACAGGATTTTCAATCTGTTGTACTGTGCATCAGTGCACTCTTCACTGCTACTCTGCTTATTTCACATTCGCATCTTCTCATCTCCAATCAGAGAAGGAAAAAATAGAAAAAAGAAGGGCCCTTTTTTCCAATGATCTTTTTAACCCTTAACCTTTAGGCGCCATAATGTCCTTACCTTAGCAAAACACACTTGGGACAGACCATGGTTCCATGAACCAAACTGACATGCGTTAACTAATCGATTAAGTATCTTAATATCTATCTTATGCATGAGTATACAACCACAGCAAAATGGCCAACAGTTCAAACGCTTCTATTGTTTTTAGGTGAATGATATTCATGAGTTACACCATCTTCTTAAGTGGGATTTTTACAACCTAAAATCCCACTCTGTGCACCCAGCAGTCAACAGGCCCTGCTTCAAGTCCAAAGCAAAGTTATCGAGCCCCATGTATGGGAATTTGGCTCCATCTTATAATGTGCAAAAGACACTGTAAACCTCTAAACGTTCTTCGCAGGCCAATAAGCCTTCAAGTTTGTTACCAAATGGGCCAGGGCAACCGAAGGTGTGCTCACGGGAACATCCAACATGTGTACGACCCCACCCTTTCCCTTCAACAATGAACAGTCTCTCAGCCTCAAGAATCAAAGTGTCAGTATTTTCGAATGTAATACATGTTGTTTGTAGCAATGCTGCGCTTTGCCCTTGCCTCTCCAATTCACCTCTCCAACTTAAATGAGCAACTCAGTGAAGGTTCCAGCCCCAATCAAAAATTGTTGCAAAAAATGTCTTAATAATTTGTTGCAAAAAAGTCTATATAATTGTTGCAAAAAATACTCTATAATCTGTTGCAAAAAATGTCTCTATAATCTGTAGCAAAAAATGTCTATATAATTTGTTGCAAAAAAAAGTCTATATCATTTGTTGCAAAAAAAGTCTATATCATTTGTTGCAACAACAAAAATGTCTAAATAACTCTTTTCGGTTTAAATGACCTGGAAGAAAGTGGAGACCAAGACAGTAAGAGATGAATGTGACATCAAATTATCAGCACCTGGATTCCAATCCAGAACTTTGCCATTTTAACCCTGCCAGACGCTGACAAGTTTCAGTTGTGAGATCCCCCCCCCCCCCCCCCCCCCCCCCCCCCCCCCCCCCCCCCCCCCCCCAAGGATCACAAATCTCTATGACTGCTATATTAGAACTAGTGATGGTAACACACCAAACTGACCGTACAAGCAGGAATCAAAATAAGTACACTGTATGTAACTATACAGTGTTCAGCAATGGAACATGAAAAAGACTAGTTAACAAACAGCCCTGCACACATGTGTGGATATTGAACGGCAATACATGATTTGATGTGAAAGTTTATACAGGATTTTTTTCCCTTGAAGAAAAACAAAATGCTACAAGAATCTTGTGGCATTATACTGAAGTCATTCTGCAGCCTATTTTGAGATTTTAAATCAAGATTCCAGCCAGCTGAGCAACACTATTACACTGCAAAACTTTGGTAACCTCAGTGTATTTCAGATAGAAACGCTTTCTAAAAATGGATTATTTATTTCTAAAAAATACAGAGTCTGGGAACACAAGCTTTCTTGCAAAAACTAACAGAGAGGCAGACAAGGACAGCAGAAAGCAGAGAAAGACAGCTGTGGTATTAAGAAACATGCATGAGTCTTGCCACCAAGCATGGGCAAGATGAAACACATCCTGAATTGCCATTGTGAATACTTCACATCACGGTCACACCAACACCTCTCTGTCCCACAAGGAAAAAGTCTAGACCAGTGATAACAATCTCTCTCTCTCTCTCTCTGCTACCCTTCAGGCAAATGCCAAGAACAGTCAACATGCAATCTGCAAGGAAAAAGTCAGCTACTTCAGCTTCAACACGTCTTTTCCGCTTGCTCTCTTTCTCTGTCTTGCATGCGTACACACGAACACACTTACACATGCACACATGTATACACACACAGAGATGCACACACACACACACATCTCAATAAAAGAGATGACTGTTCTTTCACAGTTTCAAGAACAAGTATGTATCAAAAGCAGTAAAAGTCAAGAATAATACATCTTGAAATCTATTTGAAAAGCTATGACTGTACCAGTCAGGGCTAATCAAAACACCACACTTTTTAAACTCATTTGAAAGCACAGCCTGTGTGATTATCTTTAATTTTGGGTGGGGAAAAAATGGAAGCCAAAGATTTCTTTGTCTTTCATCAGTTTCACCATAAAATTAAATGCTGCTACAATTACATCCTTCTGTACATTTCATTGTTCATTACCTTGTGCTGCTACAATTACATCCTCCTGTACACTCCATTGTTCATTACCTTGTGCTGCTACAATTATATCCTTCTGTACATTTCATTGTTCATAACCTTGAACTGCTGTAATTACATCCTTCTGTACATTTCATTGTTAGTTACCTTATGCTGCTACAATTACATCCTTCTGTACATTTCATTGTTAATTACCTTATGCTGCTTCAATTACATCCTTCTGTACATTTCATTGTTCATTACCTTGAACTGCTGTAATTACATCCTTCTGTACATTTCATTGTTCATTACCTTGAACTGCTACAATTACATCCTTCTGTACATTTCATTGTTCATTACCTTGAACTGCTACAATTACATCCTTCTGTACATTTCATTGTTCATTACCTTGAACTGCTACAATTACATCCTTCTGTACATTTCATTGTTCATTACCTTGAACTGCTACAATTACATCCTTCTGTACATTTCAATGTTATTACCTTGTGCTGCTACAATTGCATCCTTCTGTACATTTCATTGTTCATTACCTTGAACTGCTACAATTACATCCTTCTGTACATTTCAATGTTATTACCTTGTGCTGCTACAATTGCATCCTTCTGTACATTTCATTGTTCATTACCTTGTGCTGCTACAATTGCATCCTTCTGTACATTTCATTGTTCATTACCTTGTGCTGCTACAATTGCATCCTTCTGTACATTTCATTGTTCATTACCTTGAACTGCTACAATTACATCCTTCTGTACATTTCATTGTTCATTACCTTGTGCTGCTACAATTGCATCCTTCTGTACATTTCATTGTTAACTACCTTGTACTGCTTCAATTACATCATTTTGTACAAATCATTGTTCATTACCTTGGCCCTGACGTTTTCAAAGCTGGCTGGGCTGATCAGCGAAAAACATATAAGGAAGACATCCTGCACACAGAGAAAAGATCAGTATACACTACACATGGAAGACACATTCTGCACACAAACAACACATTCTGCACACAAACAGAAGATCAGTATAAACTACACACGGAAGACATCATGCACACAAACAGAAGATCAGTATAAACTACACATGGAAGACACATTCTGCACACAAACAACACATTCTGCACACAAACAGAAGATCAGTATAAACTACACACGGAAGACATCATGCACACAAACAGAAAATCAGTACAACATCCCCCCCCCTCTTACAATAACAACAAACATACACACTATAAACCATCTTTCTCTGTAATAAACAGAAAATGAGACAAAACCCTTCGACTGTATTTCAGGGCTTCCATAATTCATGTTGCCCATGAAACTTTTCCAATTTTCTACAATTTCAGTTAAGATGCAAAACCTTTAGCAAGGGAGAAAATTCGCTTCTGAAGAGAAAACAAAAAAATCAACGCACACCCAAAGCAAGAAAAAGATATATCATTACACACAAAGAATACAGAAAATGGCTACTTTAAAGGTGGGATTAAACAATGGTCACAAACACAGGAATCCCACCAGCAGTGAACTGTAAGGGTTTGGTGGAATAATGCAGTGACACACTAACACAGAAACCCCACCAGCAGTGAACTGTAAGGGTTTGGTGGAAGAATGAAGTGACACACTAACACAGAAACCCCACCAGCAGTGAACTGTAAGGGTTTGGTGGAATAATGCAGTGACACACAAATGCTGACAGAACACTCATGCTACTTTGAAATCCACGCAAAGTCAGACCAAACCTCAGATTCAACAATGCTTAACAAAACAGAAATAACAAAAACATCTTACTTCCAATTTCACCCTAAACATGAGACACAATGAGACCTCCCTAAAGAAATGCCTCCCTCCCTTGGAAAACATGTTTTCTGTGACACTGTTCTTTAGGTGTGTATAAGAGTGATCTCCTAACACGGACACCTTCAAATTAAGATTCACCGTCAAACAAAAAAATCAATCCCGTGAAAAAAAATTCTGAAACTCACTTTTTCTCCTTTTCCCATTTAAGATTTACCTCCAAAATCAAACTTCCCTCCATTTAAAGACTTCCTTTTTTTTCTGCAACATTTTTCTCTTTGTCTATTCCAGAAAGATTCCTTCCCTCTGAAAGTAAAGATGTAATTTGTAAAGACTTCTACAGATCTTTCCTTTTATTTATCCACAGTATTTTCATTTGAAAAGATGTTTACCAGCGTTTACACAGAAAGACTTACTAAATGACACAACTAGCATTAACAGTCAATTCTTAGGCCATTTTTTCTTCTTTTTTTTATCACCGCCTTGCAAAAAATGCACAGGTTCTTGCTGCAGAAGTCTACGGTTTGAGTCATTGACTAGGTTGAGAAAGAC
Source organism: Conus ventricosus (assembly GCA_018398815.1). Lineage (NCBI taxonomy): Eukaryota > Metazoa > Mollusca > Gastropoda > Neogastropoda > Conidae > Conus > Conus ventricosus. The sequence goes on from CM031596.1 coordinate 112,667,517, forward strand.
TCTGCCCATGGAATCAAAAGCAAATGACACCATAATGTTTTTGATGGTAAACAAAACCCAGCATTCACTCTAATCATGCAGTGTGAAGATATGGATCTCTCTACATAATCATCCAGTTCCCATCCATTCCGCTTTAAGATGAGGAATTGTGTTCATTTCACAGGCAACGCTCCACCAATGACCAAAAAGCACAGAGGCAGACAGCAGCAGTGCGTGCACTCACAGTCTGTGGGTAGGAGAGAGGTCGCAGTCTGTCGTAGTCCTCCTGTCCGGCCGTGTCCCACAACCCAAGGTTGATGGGCTTGCCATCCACCATTACATTGGCCGAGTAGTTGTCGAAACTGCCATCACAAGGCATACCATCAATACACACATACTCACAAAGAAACCTGAACAAATACACAGATACTCACAAAGAAACCTGAACAAATGAGGCTGTTTTTCCTTAGCCTTCATTACAGTAATACAGATCAGTTAATCTGACATGGTTAATAAACAAAACCAGCCGGCCAGCAAGCTGAATATCTGATTGGCTGATTAAACTGATCAATATTCATGGTAAGATTTGACATGGTATCCGAGTGTGTCAAAACTTCAAATCATATGCAATAAAAGATTGCAAATAGAATTCTCACTAGTTAAATATGCCGGTGGTGTTTGTATTTCTTGCAAATGAAGATTGCAAAAAGAATTCTCACTAGTAATATGCCGGTGGTGTTTATATTTCTCGTAAATGACTAAAATCAGTAAATGAAAAATACTACATGAATTGCAATATACTGATGCTTAAGAATGCTTCTATTAGGTCCATCAATACTAACCAGTAGTTCCCTTATGATCTTAAATCCTTTAATGGATTGATAGTTTATCAATATTATGTCAAGAAAATATCTACTTAATCAACATTCAAAAATCAAATCCAACTCAATATGATCAACAATTAAAAATATCAGATTTAAACAAAGCATGAATACTTTGAAAGAATAAAATAAAATTTCTGGCGATGGCTACAGATCAGACATGCCTCAATCCCCCTTAAGAAGTGCTTTATTTACTGAAAAACATTTCTCACTCTTCTAATATGGTGTTCACAGGCTGTTCCAGTTATAATGCAAACAATGATGCCTGTCTTCATCGTATGTTACACTAACACAACAGAATGAATTAGAACTAAATAAATATTCCCTAAAGTATACGTAAAGTAAACCACTGCTAAACCACTGATCAAGACCGCACAGGTCTTTTGTTGACATTCTGCACTTGATGTCATTTGCAAATGTTTCTTCAAATTTCATACAACTTCAACGTGAATTCTATTTTCTATCCTCATTAACTTGTAAACTGAAGTCCCTTTTCATCTCATATAAATGACTTTAAATGTGAAATCTATCCTGAACACTGTATAATCTGCAGTGAAATACTGTATACTCACACAGTGGGTATGTATTCCCCGGGGAATGCATTTGTTGTGTAACTGATGAGAAGGCATGTTTTCCCCACAGCTCTGAAAGGCAAAGAGTTTAAACAGTCATCAAAAATTATATCCCACAGCACCAAAATTTAATGAAAAGCCAAAACAAATTTACACAAACAAACATTAAAATAATAAAGCCAGTTTGACGAAGGCACATAAAGTTTATCTGACTCTTCTAAGAAAACCGACACAAATAGTTTACTTCACTTCTTTTTCTTTTGCACATTTCCAAGCAATCAAAGAAGAGAACACACACACCACACACACACACACACACACACACACACCACACACACACACACACATGTACACACACAAACACACACACACACACACACACACACACACACACACACACACACACACACACAGATTTATGTGCAGACATACTGTTAATCTGCCAAATATTGATCGATTGTCCACCAAAATTGACTAAATGCCTAGCACAGCAAAAAAGCATACTGCTTGTTATCATGAGGCTCAAACAAAGTTATTCAGAAGCACACACACACACACACACACACACACACACACACACACACACACACACCGTGACACACACACAGATTTTTTGTGCAGACATACTGTTATTGTGTTACTCTGCCAAATATTGATCGACTGTCAACCAAAATTGACTAAATGCCTAACCTAGCAAAAAGCATACTGTCTGTTATCATGAGGCTCAAACCAAGTTATTCAGTAGCAAAATGATCCATGGAAAGTATCTACAGCATGCATGAATTAACAATCAATGAATGCAAATAAATTCATAATCCACAGCCCTATGGGACACCAAAGAAGAGAAGTAAAACCGGGCTGCCTGATGTGCATAAATTCATACAGGTCTGCAAAACTCAGCCAGTTTTCACAGTCACGGTCAGAGGTCACCAGCCGGCCAATTTTATGTAAGGTATCCTGTGGCAGTCTGTTTGGCTAATGGGACTTAGTGACTGTGAATACCCTGACTGATCTAACCCTGGCTGATGCCCTCGCCTCCACCACGTCAAGCCACGCATCCACTCTCAGCTGCAAGTCTCCGGTATAATCAGCCTACCACTACCAGCCCCTCTTGCCCTTTCACCTTTCCTTTCAGTTACCCCTTACTCCCTATCCTCCCTTCTACCCAGCCACATCCATTCAGCACTGGTAGATCTTTACACAATGTGCTTCAGATATTAAGATAAGATAAGATAAGATAATGTTGCTTATAGCCCAGCCGACCGCAAAGGGCCACATCAGGGCTGTCACCACGTTAAAATCAACTCACCAGTCATTAAAAAAATTTAAAAAAAATAAAAAAAAAACTTTCACACATCTCAGTAAAAGACATCGTCTAGAACGCACCAGAACTTCGTTAAAAATCTTTCTTCCGTAAAATCTTAATCAGATAAAAAAATGTTAATCTTTTCTCAAAACTCAAGGATCACATCAGGGGGGGACATCCCTAAACAGGATCTTCATGGACTCTGCTGTAAAATGTTTGTGTCTCACATCATGCAAGCCCCAAACACTCTAAAAGAACATGTTTATTGTGGTGGCGCATGCTGGAATGCACACGGAGGCTTCTTCGCTCTTTAAAAGGTTTAAGAATTGGGTAAAATACGAATGGCCCGGTGTGCAGCCGGCACAGAACCGTTTCCTCTTTACGACCTCCCGACGAGATGGGAGGAAGTCCTTAAAGGGTTTGGACGGATCTGAAAGAGTTTGTTACTCGTCCTGTGTGTTCCAATCCCCCTCCAGAGGTCTCTCAAATAATCGTTAATTTTGGGTTTCACATCTGAGCAGGGGATATAAATGTTGGACAGTTTCTCTCTTGTGGCGTTCTTGGCTAAACGATCAACCATTTCGTTCCCGCCGAGCCAACATGCCAGGAACCCAGCAAGAGTAATGTTTTAACCGTCCGCTTTCAACTTGCTAAAAAGTTCAAAGAAATGCAAAAGTTCTGGATGCTGAAGGTTGCGGCCAGCTATGGCTTCCAAAAACTGACAGCGAATCCGGACAGAACCAGAAAGTCCCTCTTTGAAGAAAGTGAGATTATCTTCAAAGCCGCCCTGATGTGGCCCTTTGCGGTCGGCTGGGCTATAAGCAACATTATCTTATCAATATCTTCAAAGCCAGAACCAGAGCAGTAAGTTCAGCAGAATAGACAGAAGCATCTGAAAGTATATGTTCCAACAGTATCTGAGAAGGAGCCCCAGGGCAGTAGGCTGCACAGGCCACTCCATCCTCAGACTTGGAACCGTCAGTGAAAACTTTTTGATAGGATGGGAATTTCGAACAGAGGTCAGCATACAATGCCTTGTACGCCAGAGAGCTGGTAGACTCTTTGCGAAAAGCTGCAAGATCGAAACGAATCTCTGGTGTGAAAAAGGTCCACGGAGGTTGATCCGGAAACTTGGAAAAATCGGAAACTACTCCCAGGTCTAGACCTGCATTCCGCACGTGAGGCTGCATACGAAGACCAAACGGCGGAATACATTTAGGGTTGTTTTCAAACTTACTTTGGAACGGAGGGTCAAAGACACAGTCATAGGCAGGGTTTTCTGGTTCTGAGAACAGTCGGATATAATAATTCAAAGACAGTTTCAGCCTGCGGTTGGACAGTGAAGGTTCACCTGCCTCTGCGTACAGGCTGTACACAGGGGTGGTGCGGAACGCTCCAAGACAGAGATGAAGCCCTTGATGGTGGATAGGGTCCAAGAGTTTGAGGCAGGGGTTCCACTGACTTTTTAGTTTTTGCGTCAAGAAACGCACGCCTCCGCAAAAATTGCGTCAGCGCTGAAAAAAATGCGTAACAAAGTAAACTGTACTCACTCCCGTCAAAACAGCTCTGAATCGTTTTCTGTGCCACACGAGTCCGGGATGATCGTGTGTGCGTGGGAAGTCATAACGTATTCCGATTGGAAGATGGCACCATCGCAGACGCGGGAAAGATTCCATTTTATTTCGAGGGGAGAAAGGATGAGGCGTTTTGGAACATTCTTGATCTAGCAAAAAGTCAGCCAGTGCCACAGAGTAAAATGTGCTGACACACGAGCCTCCCCGCCCGTACGCTTCGGACGTACCGGTCGAACCCGATCCCAAACGGAGCGTCTGTCATGGTAAACGTACGTCTCAAACGGACTTCGGCATCCAGTTCGACCCGACCGTTCGAGATACACCGTGATCTATTCGAACGGACAGCTAGTATCCTCCAACCAATCAACGCTCAGCATTGAGCGAACACCCATGACAACGGAAAAATGGCGTGTCCAGGCAAGGCGATCAGACTGTCCGATTCGGAGACCAAACATTTGATTGAATCGTACCAAGGCCATGATGTGCTTTGGAATGTCAACTCAAAAAATTATAAGAATCTAAATATTCGAGAAAAGCTTCGTATTCAATTGTACAGTCCTTTGAAGCGGCATGTGGGATCAAACTCGAAAGGTTTAAAACTCGCATATAGGTCGGACCGCAACAGGTTCAAACGTTTCGTGAAGCACTCCGTCCGTTCGACACTGACTGGTCGGAGCGCACAGGTTCAAACGTTTCGTCTCAACCGTACGGGCGGGGAGGCTCGTTTGTCAGCGGTGTCAAGCAGTCTGCTGTAGGTCTGTGCGTGTTTTGCCCTCTGGCATAGGCTTGCGGTTGAGAACAGGGTCCTGGGAAAATTGCGTCGCTAAACGCACGGCCGCGAAAAAAATGCGTAGGAAGCAGAAAAACGCAATAATTACGCAAAATTTTGCAATAAATGGAACCCTGTTGTGAGGTAAGACGATCTTGCGGACCGTACACAGCACAACCGTAGTCCAGTTTGGAACGGACCAGGGCTCTGTAGAGGTGCAACAAAGTTTTCTTATCAGCGCCCCAGTCGGTGTGCGCTACGACCCGCAGAATATTCAGTGCTTTCTGGCAAGCAGTTTTGAGGTTTTTGATATGGCTGAGAAAGTTAAGTTTCTGGTCAAAAATAACTCCCAGAAATTTGGCCTCTTTAACAGCTGGAATGGGAGATTTCCCGACTTGAATTCAGGATCTGGAAAAAACTGACGGAAATTATGGAAAGTGAATTATACTGTGTCTTTGAAGCAGAAAAGGTGAAACCGTTGTTATCCGCCCCATGATGGATTTTTATCCACGCAAAGCTGGAGCCTGCGCTGGACACTCGGGTACAGGCTTCCAGTTGCGTAGACGGCGAAATCATCCACAACAATGAGCAGTCTGAACCCTGCTGAACTGATTTCACAATGTTGTTGATCTTAATACTAAAAGAGGGCAGGAGACAGTATGCTTCCTGTGGAACACCCAACTCCTGCTCGTGGACATCAGAGAGAGTGGTGCCAACCCGGACCTGAAACTGTCGTTCTGCCAAAAAAATTTGAATGAAAAGCGGAAGATGACCTCGAAAACCCAGATCGTGGAGATCAAGAAGTATCCCCGACTTCCAGGTGGTATCGTAGGCCTTCTCTGTCTAAGTCAAGAAAATTGCCACTGCATGCTGTCTGTTCAAAAGGCGTTCCGAAGTGTAGATTCCAGACGAATCAAATGGTCAACAGTAGTCCGATGTTTGCGGAAACCACACTGTTCTTTCGCCAAAAGGCCATCGGTTTCAAGTTTCCACATGAGCCTAGCATTGACCATTTTTTCTCCATCAATTTACAAACACAGCTGGTCAAAGCTATGGGACGGTTAGTTTGATGGATTAGAATGATCCTTTCCAGGTTTGGGAATTGGAATAATGAGGGCTTTTCGCCAAGAGGTGGAAAGAAACCAGTAGTCACACATGGTTGTATACCTGTAGCAGGATGTTCAGACCTATTTGTGGAAGATGTTTCAACAGTTGATAATGGATTTCATCTATACCTGGAGAGGAATCGCTGCAGAAAGTAAGGCAGATTTCAGCTCGTTTAACGTGAAAGGAAGATTATAGTCTTCCATGTTGTCTGACGAAAAGTTGCAGGGTGATTTTTCTTTAAGGGCTTTATTTTTGACAAAAGTGGCTGATTTGTTAGAAGAGGAAGAATTCTTTTCAATGGTTGAAGCAGCAGATAGCAACTGCTTTCTTCTCCGTTATTAAGAATCCGAAAACTTGAGATGGTTCACAGTGGGACAGGTGTTCTTCCCTTTGATTTTCTTAATGATATTCCACACTTTTTTCTTGGAAGTTTTCGATGTCAGCCTGGAGCAGAAGCTTCTCCAGGACCGACGTTTACTGATTTTAAAAGTGTGTCTCGATTTGGCACGGAGTTTCTGATGGGCTCGAGCGTTGGGACCCGAAGGTCGTTGGTACACCTGACGCTGAGCCGTTTTCGGACTTTGGAAATTTGTTGGCAGTCTGAATCAAACCAGGGTGTTTTTGGCATTTGAAGTTTATCGGAAGACACTGGAATACAAGCTTTAGCACACTTGATCACAGTGTTAGTCAGTGATTCTGCTGGGTCCGGACTCTTAAGAAAATCAGTGTCCTGGAATTCCTTAGAAATAGTGGCTGCAAATAGATCCCAGTTTGCTTTCTTATAATTTTAGATGTTGAGAGACAGAGACGTGTTCAGTTATGACAGGTTGTAGAAGGACAGGGAAATGGTCACTTCCGTACAGATCGTCATGGACAGACCACTCATAGTCCAGGACCAGCGAAGATAAGATAAGATAATGTTGCTTATAGCCCAGCCGACGCAAAGGGCCATATCAGGGCTGTCACCACGTTAAAATCAACTCACCAGTCAGGCCAGCGAGGGGTCACAAACGACAAATCTAAACACGAAAGTGAACCTGTGGAAGAATGGAGGTAGTTGCAGATCGTCGTTCAGACAACACAAATCCAAATCGAAAGGACATTCCTCAATTAGCAGACCTCTGGATGACGTACTGACACTACCCCAAAGAGGATTGTGACCGTTAAAGTCACCCAACAGCAAAAAAGGTCGAGGAAGTCTCTTATCAGACTGACTGACAAGGTCCTGACGACAAACCGGGACTGAAGGAGGTAGATAAAGGGAACAGATTGTCACAGTCTTGTGGAGAGTGACTTCGCAGCTACAGCTTGAAGGGAGGTAGACAGAGCGACAGGACCTATACAGCAGAGTTTTGTGTATGAGAAGGGCAATACCGCCCGACAGTCCCAACGTGGATGGTTGTGCAGGTTTGAAAGAATATTAAAGCCAGAAAAAGTGAAGGTCTTCTGGCTTTGAATTTGAGTTTCCTGAAGAGCCACTACGGAAGGTTTTATAGATTGACACAGAAGCTGCAGCTCCTCGAAGTTGGAATTTAGACCACGGATATTCAATGGAATACTGTACTATCCATGGTGCAGAGGGCGAAAAGGAGAGAGATCAGGTCATCTCCTCATCAACATCTGCTTCTAAAGGTGTAAATTTGTTGCTTAATTTCACTGGACTTTGTTGGTCTTCAGACCTGCTGGCAGGCTTGCCAACAGGTGAAGAAGGTCTGGATTTGGGAGACGGTGGAGGCTTCTTCCTCATCTCCACCATCTCCACACTGGATTGAACTCCCTTGCCCGCATGGGCACTGGACAGAGGAGTTCGAGGTAGGGGTGCTGGTTTTTTAATCTGCCCAGCAGCAGATGTTGTAGACTGCTGGGCAGTCTGAGGGGTGGCGGATTTTTTGCCTCCACCAGGGGCATTCACTTTGGGTTGGGAGGTGGTGGACCTGCTACCACCAGGAATTGACATTCTACCTTGTAATGTCTTCGAAAACATGAATTCATCAGTCTGGCAGCAGACTGACCGAGTAGGAACTGTGGGAACTTTCTTTACGGCCGAAGCATAGGAAGAGGCTGTTGGCGTCTGACTGCCCACAACCTGTTGCGGGCCTCAAAAAAGGAAATTTTCTTTTCAGTTTTTATTCTTTGGATTGCGGATTCTTGAATCCAAAGAGGACAGTTTCTTGAAGAGGAAGGATGGTCGCCACCACAGTTAGCACAATGTGCCGGATCTTTACACGGCCCATCATGGGTCGCCTTGCAGCAAACACCGCACACCTCTTGCCCAGAACAGCGGTCTCTGACATGGCCAAACCTCTGGCATCTGAAGCACCTCAACGGGGACGGCACATACAGTGAACACGAACATTCAGGTAACCAACTTTGATGACCGGAGGCAGCACAGGGTTGCAGAATGTCAGAAAGAGGGTGTTGGTGGCCACTCTCTCTGCACCTTTCTTTACTGTCACCCTGCGCACCTCCGTACACCCTGGGACGCCAGCTCCGTTTTGATCTCTGCTCTGAGACACTGATAAATCGCGGCAGCGTATCACACCTTTCGACGAATTCAACTGTTTGTGGGGAGTCACCTTGATCTCTCTGTCCACAGTTTTGTTGCCCTCAGCAGCTGTTCAGATTGTTTTTGTGATCTACACTGAATAAGAAACGAGCCATTCCTCAACCTCTTGATGGACCGAGGGTCACCTGCTATACCTTGAAAGCCCTTTTGGATAGCAAAAGGGCTCAGAGCTGAAAGGGGTCTTTCTGCTCCGTCCTTCCATCACGAGCCAGGAAGCCCAGAAAACCTGTCCTCTGTCTAACCTCTGTATCGAATCACCGTCAGTATCAAAATCCCTGAAATAGGGGAAGCTGCCTTCCTTTTCTTCTTGGGGGGGATGTTTTTTGAAAAAGCCATTATAATGTTATGATGTTTCATCTCTCCCTTACCCACCCACCTTGGAGTCCAATAAGGGGCCAGGGCCAAGAAACCAATGTCTTGACCCCTTCCAGGCTTCGGGAGAGATATACGACAAACAGAAACCACCAACCCTATCCCCCCTGATCATGCTCAACTCCCGGGGACAGAGAGCTGAGCACTGCAGGGGTTCACATGGCCAGCAGTGGAACTGCCTGTCTTGACCCAGCCCCAAGAAGGGGAGCCGATTAGTACACCCCGGGCCAAAGTGTACTCCCTGTCTAGGAGAGGTCCGAGCCAAAGTGATGTGTTGAGAGCGCTTGGCCCTCTCAATCACCAGGATCTCATTCCCTCCGACACAGGTCGCACCGCACGGCAAACGCGGCGGATCTTAAGGAGACCACAGAGAGAAAAGGAGTGTGGAAAAGAAGACTTGAAGGGGAGACGAAGATAGAAAAAGGGCCAAATAAGGAAGGCAGAAAAACAAGAAAGGAGAAGGCGGGTTACTCTTAGTCAGGATCCTCACCCTTAGCCTATCTGACATGGGAAGCCCTACCAGGGCATCAACTCCTTACCTCGTTACGCTTAGGCCAGGCAGCATCTTAGCTTCTCGGGCCTAGAAGCAGTTTGAAAAACCAGCCAATCTCCAAGTATTGATGCCCCCGCCAGCCAAAGCCTAAGGGATCACTGGACCGCGCAAGCCCTCTGACCACGACAAGGTCGCAACCCCCGGAGGGCAGATATTAAGAATATGATGCTGTTTATCAAACAAATAATTGTGTTTTAGATTTTCTTTTATGAGAAAAAAAATTCCAAGATCTCCACATTAAAAAAAAAGGAAGAAAGGCTTTCTTTTGCTTGTTGTTGTTTCTGATCTATCCACAAATATTGCAGAACAAAGTCATCACCAGCTAAAGCTCATTAACATTTAAACCAGTTACATTACAACCAAACATCACTCACAAACACTAATATAACAGAAACAAGCTGTCACGGACAAAAAAAGAAAAACCGAAATCGTGGTCAGTCGCCAGCCAGTTCAATTGGACATAAGTCCAAACTCAAACATCCTGGTTTCCAGGCAGACGACTTCATGTGTCGCGTCAGCCAATTAGGCACGGCGAAGAGGCTATTTTTAGTCCGTCACGGAGACGGCACCGTCCCGCAGACAGACTGAGTGGCTTGACCGATGTCTCAATAGGTCTGGTCAGACGGGTCTCGCCGCCTGGGTCAGACTGATACAGCTAATTTGCAAGACCAGCGCCCACAGTTAAGCCAGACGTCGCCGGTTGAAGTAGGAAGGGGGAAGGTATTGTGTGGTGGGGGTGAAATACAAGCTAATTAACCCAATGCCTACCGGATCGACCGAGATCGACCGCGAGATTTCCTCTTTCTGAATACCGGATCGACCGAGATCGACCGCTGAATACTCGGTCAACGACTTTCGCTTTCACCATCGCATATCCCAGAATGCAATTGCGACAGAAGAGTCTTCCGGTACTTCCGTTTCTGGACGCCATTTTGGTTTTTGTTGCATGAGTTTTGGTGGAGTAGTTTCGCTGCTGTGAATTTTCAAAGTTCGGCTTTTTTTCGCGAAGATTTTCTGGGAAAATGGCGGATCAAGTAACTATGCAACTTGCAGAATTCGTTTTCTGAAGTGATATTGATGAAGAGAGCGTATTTGCGGGCTACACTCTTGAAGAAGATTTGAAGCAAGACGATTCGGACGTCAATCTTGACCTAGTTATGAATAAAGATCGACTGCTGACTGATTTTGAGGCCGGAATCAATAATGATTCAGGCGATGATAATGACGATGTCGAATAGCCCATTGCTGCTGGGCCCAGACCCCCCAAAAAGAAAATTCGAAAAACAAAACTTGCTAGAGATTCTTTAATTCTTGACTGGAGTGGTTGGCTACAAGAAGTGAAGCCCCCCCAAAGTTTCCCTTGTTTTGATAGCCAGGAAACCGGGTCAGTCAGTGGGTGTGTCCCACGATTTGCCTGTAGGAGCATCACCTTTAGCTTTTGATTTCAGAAGAATTTTGGCAGACTTTTAACGAGAAACAAATTTATTTGCTGCACAAAAGCAAGCAGAAAAGGATGAACATAAACTCTGGCCTGAAATAAAAACTGCCTGTTTATCAAAAAGCAAAGAGGAGCCGGACAAGAGGTACATCATCACCACAGTGTGTGTGTGTGTGGGGGGGGGGGGGGGGGGGGGGTTGCTCAGTGCACTTGTGCAAAGCACATTTTTGTTGAATTCCATCACAATCTAAAGCCCAGTATTCAGTAATCTGTTCTTGTTATTTTTTCCCCTCAGTAGTTAGAAGACAAATCTTCTTGTATGTGATGCCTTCAGTTTAACAAAATTGTTGAAGTTTGGGTTGTTGTTTTTTGCTTCACAATAAAAGTTGATTATTTAGTGTGCATACCATACAGAATGACTTTATTTTGTTCCTGAAGGTTTCAGTACTTTGTTTAGACTTGGAAAATCACTCTGTGCTCCTAATCCATGATGTTCTGTGGGTACAGTGAATTTAAGGAAAATTGTTTTAGCACTGAGAATACCAAAGTACAGTTAGTCTGTTCGTTTTGTTTTTTTTCCTCGTGTACCAGTTCACTATATGTGGGGGGAAATGGCTGTTTTGGATGGAGTGATGTCTTTGAATTTTTTTCATTACTTTTACAGAATAGATAAGTTAAAAACAAATTTTCTATTGAGGTTTCTTTATGGCAAGTGTGTATGTGTTGCGGAGTTACCTCTCTTGGCATGGTATTCTCATAGTCATATAGCACAAAGTCATGCGGTAGGCAGAGGGTTAATTAAATGACCCATTGACCACCACAGAGAGCAAGGCCGGTAGATGTGACTTTGACGATTTGCATGTCCAATGGAATTAGAGGGGAGGTAACCTCGGCACAAGGCGGGAAAAATTCTGACCAATGGTACTCACCCTTTTGACACATAGGATGAGAATAAGAAAGCGAGGGGAGTGAAGGAGAGAAAAGAAGAGACAGAGGGAGAGGTTCTGGGGAGTAGGCTCTACACGAGAGAAAAGCAGAGAGATGAGAGGAGGAGTGAAGAGAACCGAGTTGAAGCATTAGCACCATATAGAGTCTGCAGAGGAAGGACTAAGGAGAGATGTTGAGAGAGAGAGAGAGAGTTGCTAATCGATGAAGAGAAAAGAAAAAAAAAAGAAAAAAAGAAAGCAACCATGTCCATTTGATAGAGCAGACTAGTAGAGAGAGAGAGAGAGTGCAATGCGTTAGTGCAGGAAGGAAGGAAGGAGAACAAATCAACGTCTGGTAGTCACTGTTCAATCTGAACCGGGGTTCGACCTCATACCTGGCAGCGCCACTTTCATCAGCAGTCCAACCTGACCAGCGCCAGTGGTCTAACCTGACCAGTGCCAGCAGTCCAACCTGACCAGTGCCAGCAGTCCAACCTGACCAGTGCCAGCAGTTGTGTCGTGACTGGTGTTTGTGAAAGTGACAGTGAAAAGAAAAGAAAAAAAAAAGAAGAAAAGGGAAAGCAGTGATTCGCAAATATTTTAAAGATACCTGGCCAGGTAAAGTAGAAGTCTATTTATCCCCGGGTTAGTTATGATGATTTAGATAAAGGGTTTTTTGTGAAATTCAAGGAAAGAGAAAATTTGTTTATTTTGTTGACTCCATGCGCATTGATGTTTTTTTCCATGATTATGTGTAGTAAAGTTATAGACTTTACTAGTGGTTTGATTTGACGAATGCTGATTATGAATGAGATTGTAAGCAAGCTGGGTGTGTTTGGGCTGTGCGCTAGTCCTTCCTCCACTGCATACCCGAGGTTGACAATTTTTTGCGGAGCCTGCCAGGATTCGGGCCCCAAATTTATTATAATTGTTCAACTTCTCAAGAAGAAGCTGGGTGGGATTCAAAAAAGTAATCCTAAGAAAAAGGGTAGTGTCTTCTGTTTGTTTCCAAGATAGTTAAAATACTAGGCTTGGCATTGCTTCCAAGATAGTTAACACTGGGCTTGGCATTTCAGCCCAGAGTACTTATTTCGCACAGATTGCCTATAATTCGCTTCATAGTTGGGTCAGGCGCTAGTCTTATAAAAACTAATTCGTTGTCCCAAGCTAATATTATCATTCATGGGATTGTCCCATTACGTCACTGTGTCGGTAACCACCAGTTGGCTGCCCGTAGTAATAAAATCTTGTTCAAAAAACAAAAAAAAAGGGAAATATAATGGCGGACGAAAAGAACACCCCTTTTGAACAACTTGTGAGCGTCGCTGTGATTTAGGCTACTCGGAGAAGAGTTGCGACCCATTCGTTGAAACCCAAAAAAAGATGGAAAGAGATGAGCGAGGGGAAAAAGACGCCGTGTCGCAGTAGAAAAAGCATTAGCAGGCAGAAAGGGTTAAAGCTAGCGAAACGCCAGGAAACAGAAAGACTAAGGAACAATAATCAGGAAACGCAGGAAACAGAAAGATAAGGATTAAATTTAGAGTTACTGAGATGAGAAATACAGAGGGAGACCACCGATGATGGTAGTTCAGTTTCCAGTGACCCTGTGCGCAGTTATGCCCCCCGCCCAAAAGTTACCAAAATTCTCTGAAGGAACAGATTCGATTGATGCGTACATCAGTCGTTTGAAACGTTTGCTACTATCAGGGTTGGCGTTCAGAAAGTGGGCAGTCATTTTGTCAGCGCTATTGATGGGTAAGGCATTACAGATTTTTCACTGCGTTACCAGCAGACACCCAATCTGATTTTGGTGCTGTAAAGGGAGCCCTTTGATAAAGGGGATTTGACGCACAGAGGAGGGTTTAGAAAACAATTTCGATCAGCTAATTAAAAGCGGGTGAAACGTACACTCAGTTTGGTGCACGTTTAGATCACAAATTTTGAAAAGTGGTTAGAGTTGAGGGTACGAGAAAGGAGTTCGCTGAATTGAAAGAGCGGGTTATGAAGAACAGATTTGTCAGGTTGTGTCCAGGTTAACTATACATTTGAAAGAGAGACAGCCAGAGACAGCAGGGGAGTTGCTGAAGTTAGCAGAGGTGTACAGGAGGCACGTTTGGGCACTAAGGTGCAGGAGAAACAGGTGCCAGGCACCCGGTGAGAAGAGTGCAAGGAGACTAGGGGAGTTTTCTGCCCAAAGTCTGCAAACCCAGTGGTGGGCAGAAAGGAGGACAAAGGGACAATAGGTTGTTTCATTTGTCACAAGAAGGGACATGTGGCGAGGGAATGCGCATGAGGTCCAGAAGGCAGCAGCCTTTCAAGAGGTTTGATAAGGTCGCCAGGGAAATGACCTGCAGTGGAACCAAAAGGGATCAATCTGAAAGGGTGAAGGCGGCCTATGGCTAGTGCTGACAGCAGTCAGTGTCAGGGGTGGAGGGCACTAGGCTGAGTGGTTCATTACCATGGAAGAAGGGTGGATTGGCCAGCAGAGGGTGAAAGTGTTACGGGACACTGGTGTTCATGTGGTGTAGTAAGAACAACGCTGGTCGAGGAAGGGGATTTTGTCAGGGCAAAATCCAGACCTGTACTCTAATCGATGGCCTGTGAGGAAGTGCGTTGCTAAGATAGAAGTACTTACCCTTATTCTCAGGGCGTTATCTGCGCTGGTGATGGAGAACCCTTTATGATTGATCATTGGAAATATTCCAGGTGCAAGGGATCCAGGGGGATCCTGAGTTGGTTGAATGCTTTCTAGGGGCAGCAGTTCAAACACGAGCAGAAGGAGGGAAAAGGCTGATAAAACCATTAGTGTTCCAGCAAGGAGAGTAGGCATGAGATGTGTCGCCTGAAGAGTTTAGGGCCCAGCGCAGGAACAAGGGACCTGGCTCGTGTAGTCTTGGGAGTTGGCAAAGAGGTGGAGAGAAAACCGGGGTTAGAGGGGTGAGATTCAGAATTTCTAGTTGAAAGTGAGGGTTGGGGTTTGTGTTACGAGTGTTTCACCAAAGGGGAAGACAGGTAAGGTGACCATACTCAGTTAGAGGTACAGCATGTTATCGTGACCACTGTCATGTCAGTGGGTCGCACGAGTCGCTCATGGCGGGTCATCTCTGGCACGGCAAAACAGCAGACGATCTTTGATGATTTTCATGGGGCCAGGTGGCCAATTGGCCAGACATAAGCGGTTCTGCTGCGTGTCATTGATGTGTGTCATTAGGTCAGGCACAAGAGGGGTGAAAAGGAAGGGCCCTCTTAACAGCCCCTTTAATTGACCAACCTTTCCAGGAGTGTTTGGCTGTGTTGTGTGGGGCCGTGCAGAAATTTCTCAAATTCTTGTATGGGAAAGGCGTTTGTGATCGAGACGGATCATCAAAACCACTCTCAAATTCTGCAGGAGGCGCAGCTGAAAACAGCAGGTTGCTGGTTGGCCAATGGCACTGCAGCCCTACAGGTATTCGAGTTCAGTACATCCAGGGCGATCAGATTGTAGGAGCTGACTATTTAAGTCGTGTGTCTAGCAAGCTAAAACTCAGGAGGAAGTCAGTTTATTTACGGGGTTGCATAGCTACTTTGTAAATAATATGTGTTGATTACAGTTGAGATTGAGTGGATTGGGGTTCTTTCCATTTGGCTATGGTTCATATTTTCTTTGTAGATTGTTCATGTAAATGTAAGTTATGTTTGGGAGATACAGTCGCTTGTGTTAGTAATGCACTGTTTGCGATTTGTGAGGATGGAAATTCTGCCTCAGTGAGTGTCATGGATCGTGGTCATATCAGATTGGTGCTCGTCATTGTAGTGGTGCGTGAAGAGGTGGCAAATCCGCAGGTAGGGGATTGCATAGGTGGAACAGAGGTTATCAGAAAATGAGTTGTAATAGGCAAAAAGCGCTCGTTCAATGTAACCATTGGGGTGATTATTGACTAATGATACATGCTAAATTTGTAAACCGTTGTGTTGGTAAATTATTTTTTTCAAAAACTTGCCCGTGTAGCTGTGTTGTCAGCAAAAATTCGGTTGTTGTTGTTTTTTTTGTACCGTTGTTTTGGGGACAATGCTGAGCATAGTCTTTTGCAAGGGGGGAAATTGTCACGGACCAAAAAAGAAAAACCGAAATCGTGGTAAGTCGCCCAGCCAGTTCAATGGACATAGTCAAACTCAAACATCCTGGTTTACGGGCAGCCGACTTCAGGTTGTCGCGTCTGCCAATTAAGGCACGGCGATGAGGCTATTTTTAGTCCGTCACGGAGACGGCACCGTCCCGCAGACAGACTGAGTGGCTTGACCGACGTGACGTCTCAATAGGTCTGGTCAGACGGGTCTCGCCGCCTGGGTCAGACTGATACAGCTAATTTGCAAGACCAGCGCCCACAGTTAAGCCAGACGTCGCGGTTGAAGTAGGAAGGGGGAAGGTATTGTGTGGTGGGGGTGAAATCAAGCTAATTAATTAAATGACCCATTGACACCACAGAGAGCAAGGCCGGTAGATGTGACTTTGACGATTTGCATGTCCAATGGAATTAGAGGGGAGGTAACCTCGGCACAAGGCGGGAAAAATTCTGACCAATGGTACTCACCTTTTGACACATAGGATGAGAATAAGAAAGCGAGGGGAGAGAAGGAGAGAAAAGAAGAGACAGAGGGAGAGGTTCTGGGGAGTAGGCTCTGCACGAGAGAAAAGCAGAGAGATGAGAGGAGGAGTGAAGAGAACCGAGTTGAAGCATTAGCACCATATAGAGTCTGCAGAGGAAGGACTAAGGAGAGATGTTGAGAGAGAGAGAGAGAGTTGCTAATCGATGAAGAGAAAAGAAAAAAAAAGAAAAAAAAGAAGCAACCATGTCCATTTGATAGAGCAGACTAGAAGAGAGAGAGAGAGAGAGTGCAATGCGTTAGTGCAGGAAGGAAGGAAGGAGAAAGATCAATGTCTGGTAGTCACTGTTCAATCTGAACGGGGTTCGACCTCATACCTGGCAGCGCCACTTTCATCAGCAGTCCAACCTGACCAGCGCCAGTGGTCTAACCTGACCAGTGCCAGCAGTCCAACCTGACCAGTGCCAGCAGTCCAACCTGACCAGTGCCAGCAGTTGTGCCGTGACTGGTGTTTGTGAAAGTGACAGTGAAAAGAAAAGAAAAAAAAAAAAGAAGAAAAGGAAAGACAGTGATTCTTAAATATATAGTTTAAGATCACCTGGCCAGGTAAAGTAGAAGTCTATTTATACCCGGGTTAGTTATGATGATTTAGATAAATGGTTTTGTGAAATTCAAGGAAAGAGAGAATGTTTTATTTTGTTTGACTCCATGCGCATTGATGTTTTTTTCCATGATTATGTGTAGTAAAGTTATAGACTAATTACTAGTGGTTTGATTTGACGAATGCATGATATATGAATGAGATTGTAAGCAAGCTGTGAGTGTGTTTGGGCTGTGCGCTAGTCCTTCCTCCACTGACATACCCCGAGGTTGACACAAGCCTTTCATGAGAACTGAACTAATTTACTTTGCTATCTCATATGTATTCTTTAGCTAAAAGCACTTATTTCGCTAGCCACCAAATCGCACATTATCTTCTCAGGGACTTGGAGATTAAATCATTCAGTCACTAGTGACTACAAGTACAAGTAAACCAGGAAGGATATTGTGGTACTTCTTTCCCATCGGATTAAAGAGGACCCTCATGAAAAAATTACTTTAAAAAAGAGAAAAGGATGACAGGGTAGTTTCATTATAACACGGCACCTCTGCCTGAGTAGTGACCATTTCATCCTGGGAGCATCATTAGGCCCTCCACATCTGCCACACCTTTAGATTTAGCATTTGCTGGTAATATTAAGAAAAAAATAAATTATTTTTTCTTCCACTGGCTTGGGCCCATGTTGATTAGCTATTGGAGGGGAAACTCTAACAAAAGCAAGAAAAAAATGTGAAGGAGAAGGAAATGAGTGACAATCAAGCATGATCTTTAAAAAATTATCCATCAAAAAGTAAAGCAGTAAAGCAAAGTCTGTTGAGTTTGAAATAAACCAAATAGGGGGGGGGGGGGGGGGGGGGGGAATCAGTTGTAATTTTTTTTAAAAACAAATTAAACTGGTAAATCTTTACTTTGAGTGTGCAAAATCATCTGAAAAGGAGAGAGTGCAATTCAAACGAATCCTGAAGGAAACCTGGTGTTCAAGTCAGTTACTCCAACTCCTACTCAGTCTCGTTCATCTTTGGTCTTTGGACCTACTCTCTTGCATAAAATATCCAAGTTATTGATGGTATGTCTTTGTTCAGGGACTGGTTTGCTAATACAATAAACAATGTTTCTTTCTGTCTTTTGCAATTTGAATGGAACTGAAGCAGAGACTCGTTCACTATATATAACATACAATATTGGATTTTTGGATGTTTAAACTACACTTAACCCTTTCATCATCAGCTATCATCAACCTGTAAACCGCAGTAACTTTAGAACCACTGAACCTATTGTTCTAACTTCTACACTATATACAAGATTATGTAACATAAATTCATCCCATGTATATTCAAATATGTAAGGAACCCTTAAATGAAAGTACGCACATAAAAAAAACAAACGGAACAGCCCATGCTCCTGGTGCCAAGCAGCAAGCGTGGAATTCTTACTGTAATAACTGTGTGGCTACTGTAGCTGTGAAAGGGTTAAAAAAAATTCCAAATATAATTTGGCAAAATTCGTTAAGGTTTGAGCTTATTTTTACATTCTTGTAATAGCAAGAACAAACTCATTTTAGACAATTTTATCAGGATTAGACTTCTACTAGCCTACTTTGGTTGGGGAAAAAAAGGTAGTTAACAAAATATCCTTCTTTCTCCTCAACTGTTCTTCAGTTTCACTCTATAGCGTTCAGAAATCAAGATAAAGTGTATAATAGCTGATGAATATTACAGCAGATTTCCGATTCATTTTTTTTTTTTTAACATCAAGTAATCAATTTAAGTTTGCTGAAATTTCCATTCATTCAAGTCAGAAAAAAACAAATTTCATGCTGCTTTCTTTCCCTTT
>CM031596.1:112691577-112719077 GCA_018398815.1 Conus ventricosus
TCCCAACTTAAATCTACGACCAGTTCAGAGAGAGAGAGAGAGAGAGAGAGAGAGAGAGAGAGAGAGAGAGAGAGAGAGAGAGAGAGAGAGAGAGAGAGAGAGAGAGAGAGAGAGAGAGAGAGAGAAACTTGGATAATCTGAATATAACAATAGTCAGTCCTTCCCTCTTATTCCCCTTTCCGCCACAACTCTCTACATTTCTTCTTCTCGCCTCTCCCATCCTCATCACTCTCAATGATCTTGAAGGCTAACGCTTTTGGCTATTCATGGTTTTCCCCACAAAAACGGATTATACAATCAACTCGCTTTGAAAATTACTGGGAGTGTTGAATTTTTTCATTTTCTAAGCTGAAAATCTCTTGTGATCCTCAATATTCAGGAAAACTGGTATGTAGGTTTTACTGACCACTTATTCGCTGGGCAGAGTCAACTTGTAGAAGACAAGATCAAAGATTATGTTTTAGAGTCTGGAGCCGCCACCTAAGAAACGAAATACAGGATGAAAAACTGATGCCGAGAGGGGAAATTCAATAAGACAAGGCTTAAGATTTCAGTCCAGACAGCACCAGAACATGAACTTGCTCAGCATATATCACAGGCCTCTAATCATGGCTGAACAGTGCACTGAGTTCTTGTACCAGGGCACTACCCTTGCTTAACGCTGTTGGAGACCAGGGGTAGCTCTGTCAGATACATCAACCTTTGTCATTGGATTATTTGGAAAGTAAAGACCTGGCTCACCATCTAAGAGGTTACACTGCTGATCAAGATTGTCCTCTTCACAAACTCTAGAAATAAGATTGTCCTCTTCATGAACTCTAGAAACCTAATAGTCTACAAATACCTCTTATCATGGGCTGGAGTTTGCACAGGCCTTTGGCAAGGTTAACCACAGTGTGCACAAACTCCGTTACTATGGCATAGAAGATTTTGTCGGAAACCGAAGACAGGTAGCGGTGCTGAACGGGTCAGATCCAGCTCATTCATGTAAGTCAGGGGTACCTCAAGGCTCAGTGCTGGGACCCAGTCTGTTTTGGATAAAACATATAGATGAACTGCCTGAACATCTGACATCTACTACACGACTATTTGTAGATGACACTACAACAGCGGAGCATGTCCTAAGCTCATGTAAAGTAGCCCTGGCTCAAGGAAGGTACACATGGAGGCACAACCAAGTGCTCAAAGAGATTGTACAAGCAGTCTGGGCTAGTACCAACACCACAAAAGGGAAAATCAGGACTCCAAAAGCACCCACAACATTCTTCACGGCAGGAGGTAGCAAATCATGGCCAAGAACAACAGTGCCACTCGGAACATGCAGGCAGAGTCTGCTGGACGGGGCAGATGACTGGGAGTGCACTGCAGACCTCCCAGAATGGAAGAGTCACCCAGAGATTATCAGCAAGAGTGGCATGAGACCAGGCATAGTAGTCCACTCTCAGTCAACCAAGCAGCTGATCATGATCGAGCTCACGGTGCCATATGAGAACAGAATGGAGGCAGCTCAAATCTACAAGACTGAAAAGTATGCTGATCTGGCAAACAGCCTGAGGAGAGAAGGCTCACTCACTGCAGAAATTGGAGTTAGGGGGTTTGTAGGAACGTCTGCATACAGCCTCATCAAACAGCTCTCAGTTGCAGGGAGGGAAAAAAAAAACAGAGCCCCGAAAGCAATGGCAGAAGCGGCAGAGAGGTGTTCAAGCTGGATCTGGTCAAGGAGGAACAAAAGTGAACTTCATAAGCAGAGGGACATCCGGAGTCATGAACCGGGTGTGGCCCAACCCCCCTAGATTGTCAGGAGATAAGGGCCGAAACACTTGCGTGAAGGGGGCTTCTCTTCTGAGGACTCTCTGCTGCCACGCTTTCCACGAGTTTCTTTCTACTGCAAGGTTGAAGCAGCACCCCGCAGTGTTCAGCCACAGTAAGACCTCCATAGCTTTCTGAGTGGGACAAGAGCTTTGACGTTATATTCCATCCTGGATATTGCAACTCCGTGTTCAGTTTATGTCAACGAGTAGGGAAAAAAGCACGAGAGCATGCTTACTAACTGCAAGGCCACATACTTCGTGGACTCCATCAAAGACCTGGAAATGCTATCAAGATCTCAAACGGAAAAAGCACACTGAGACCATCTGTTCCCAAACGTACAAGACCTTGGGCTTCCTTCAGAGAAACCGGAAAGTCAGCTCACAGAACGTCGGGAACTCTGCCTACAAGTGTCCTGCTATCCACCATCAGGCTGGGAGGACCCAGAGCCAACCAACAAGAGGACATGGATCGACTTGAAGCCATGCAGCGACACGCATGAAGCCAGACCTGTATGAGGCGATATTGCAATACGTGGAGGGTATTTACAGTGATTCAGCTCAGATGGCCCTTCCCACAACAGCCACACCATTCAGTAAGGCTAATGGTCATGTGTCAACTGTTTATTCTTCCCACAACAGCCACACCACCCAGCAAGGCTAACGGTCATGTGTTAACTGTTGTACGAACAGGTCAGCATGGGCACCTGGAGGCAGCTCCCCACACTTGGTGGCCCTGATGTCCAGCTGTTGGGAAGGCGGTGAACAGTGAACAAAAAAACAACAAACAAACAAACAGAAAAAGTTCTTTGAATATGATGACTCATGCGACCAACATTGAATATCCTGATGGTGGTACCAGACCATGCCTTGCAACAATTTGCCTGACGTTTTGTTTGGAAGAAGACTGGCGTTTTAAAACCCCCCCCCCCCCCCCCCCACCCCCCTTTTTTTTTTCAAGGCTATAGCTGTGAAGCAGTCACCGCTAAAAATGCTTAACCTTAATCTGAACGTAGTTGTCTACTGTTTTGTGTGTGATTTTTTTTCTTGTCTTTTTTGTATTCCCAGCTCTTATAGAACAGAGAGTACTTCAGAATGGGAACGAAGAAATGCTGAGAGTGTGTGTGTGTGTGTGTGTGTGTGTGTGTGTGTGTGGTGTGCGTGTGCGTGCGTGCGTGCGTGCGTGCGTGCGTGCGTGCGTGCGTGCGTGCGTGCGTGCGTGCGTGCGTGTGTGCGTGTGTGTGTGTGTGTGTGTGTGTGTGTGTGTCCGTCTGTGGTCAAAATGTGTTCCAATCGCTCCAGACAAAACTACAGGGCCGATCTTTCTGAAAATTTGTAGGTATGTTCATTATAGGTCACGGATGATGCCCGAGGTTTATTTTACCGTTATATCTGTTACTAGTGGCTATAACGGCCCATAACGGTTTTTCTTCTTTATGGAATATCTCAGAAAGTACTTGGCCGATCTTTCTGAAAATTTGTAGGTATGATCATGAAGGGTCACAGATGATGGCCGATGTTTACCAGAATAACGGCCCAAACGATTTTTCCTCTTTATGGAATATCTCACGCGTATTCAAGATATACTGGGAGTACGTTTATATGCTTTGCATCTTCTTGTTCTTTTTCAGTATCTGTTGGCCAGGAGCTCTGTCCACTGTGTTCTTTCAGTACATTAGCGACAGAACAATCGAGTGTGGTTACTATACGGAAGGAAGGAAGAAAGGAAGGAAGAGCTACGACCATCACAGTGGCCAACGTGAACAGATATCATTTAAAGAGTTTTCGGCAATGACCTAGTTTAGAAGCTCCCCCTCCCCCTCCCTTTATCTCAGTCTCATTGATAGGCGTTCGGCCATGGAGATTTAAAAAAAAAAACGTTTTGTCCGTTGAGCGCCATTGGATGAATGCACAAAAGCAGGGCTTCTGAAGTAGGACTCTGATAAACAAAATGAATCGCTGACATTGTTTTTTTTTTTTTTCATTGTTTGTTTCTTTCTTTATTTCTTACTTTCTTCCGTGTCTTCTTACAGCGAAGATCGAAGGAGAGGACTATATGAAAATGGAAGGGGACGGAGGTGGAAGGACCTTGACTGGAAAAGAGTCATCTGTCAAAAAAAAGACATTTTTGTTGAGAATTGATATCCCCCCCCCCTCCACACACACACACACCACACACACACACACACACACACACACACCTCCCTCCCTCTCCTTCACTGCCTCACGCACACATGCGCAGACACGCACAAACTTCGCATCCA
Organism: Conus ventricosus; assembly: GCA_018398815.1. Taxonomy (NCBI): domain Eukaryota; kingdom Metazoa; phylum Mollusca; class Gastropoda; order Neogastropoda; family Conidae; genus Conus; species Conus ventricosus. Next base: position 112,695,650 of record CM031596.1, read on the forward strand.
TTCCTCGCTGAAACATGCGCACATTCTTCTCTCGTCTCCTGTGAGTGCGCGCGCGCGTGCACGCACACACACACACACACACACACACACACACACACACACACACACACACACACACACACACACACACACACACACACACACACACACACACAAGAGAGAGAGAGAGAGAGAGAGAGAGAGAGAGAGAGAGAGAGAGAGAGAGAGAGAGAGAGAGAGAGAGAGAACCTCCGTTTCCACTGTCTTCTTGTTCAACTAATACAGATGTTTTCTTGATCGCACTGAGTCTTGATTGAATTTTAAGCGTGACTGTATAAACTATATGTTGGAAACAGTTTGGTGATGAGGGGATGCGATGGAATGTGAATAGTAATATGTATTTGTCGAGTCTTTATGTTGGAAACAGTTTGGTGATGAGGGGATGCGATGGAATGTGAATAGTAATATGTATTTGTCGAGTCTTTATGTTGGAAACAGTTTGGTGATGAGGGGATGCGATGGAATGTGAATAGTAATATGTATTTGTCGAGTCTTTATGTTGGAAACAGTTTGGTGATGAGGGGATGCGATGGAATGTGAATAGTAACATGTATTTGTGCTGTCTTTATGGATGCCACAGTCCTTATCATAGGCCTGACTTCAAGTATATATAGGAACGTGCAGTGCTTGTGTTATGAGAGTTGGACGAGGAAAGCGGAAAGCTGGGAGGGGGGGGGGGGGGGGGGGGAGCAACAGGGGCATGTTCCTGGGTTTCTGGACATTCCCCCAGCCCTCCTTACCCCGTGCTCCTGGCTGGCTAGATCAGCATTTTTAGAAGTTGCCTCCTCCCCAGTATCCCTCTGTCAACCTCGGGGTATGTCAGTGGAGGAAGGACTAGCGCACAGCCCAAACACACTCACAGCTTGCTTACAATCTCATTCATATATCATGCATTCGTCACATCAAACCACTGGTAAAGTCTATAACTTTACTACACATAATCATAGAAAAAAAAACATCAATGCGCATGGAGTCAAACAAAATAAAACATTCTCTCTTTCCTTGAACTTCACAAAACCATTTATCTAAATCATCATAAACTAACCCGGGTATAAATAGATTTTCTACTTTACCTGGCCAGGTGATCTTAAACTATTTACGAATCACTGTCTTTCCTTTTCTTCTTCTTTTTTTTCTTTTCACTGTCACTTTCACAAACACCAGTCACGACACAACTGCTGGCACTGGTCAGGTTGGACAGCCGGCACTGGTCAGGTTAGACCGCTGGCGCTGGTCAGGTTACTGGCGTTGGCCTGTGGTTCTGCCTGATGAAAGTGGCGCTGCCAGGTAAGAGGTCGAACCCCGGTTCAAATTGAACAGTGACTACCAGGCATCGATCTTTTCTCCTTTCTTCCTTCCTTCACTAACGCATTGCACTCTCTCTCTCTTCTAGTCTGCTCTATCAAATGGACATGGTTGCTTTCTTTTTTTCTTTTTTTTCTTTTTCTCTTCATCGATTAGCAACTCTCTCTCTCTCTCAACATCTCTCCTTAGTCCTTCCTCTGCAGACTCTATATGGTGCTAATGCTTCAACTCGGTTCTCTTCACTCCTCCTCTCATCTCTCTGCTTTTCTCTCGTGCAGAGCCTACTCCCAGAACCTCTCCCTCTGTCTTTTCTTTCTTCTCCTTCCTTTTCTTTTGCTCCCACTCCCATAGCTTTCTTATCCTGTTCCTACCTGTCAAAAGGGTGAGTCCCATTGGTCAGTATTTTTCCCGCCTTGTACCGAGGTTACCTCCCCTCTAATTCCATTGGACATGCAAATCATCAAAGTCACATCTACCGGCCTTTGCTCTCTGTGGTGGTCAATGGGTCATTTAATTAATTAGCTTGATTTCACCCCGACCGCACAATACCTTCCCCCTTCCTACTTCAACCGGCGACGTCTGGCTTAACTGTGGGCGCTGGTCTTGCAAATTAGCTGTATCAGTCTGACCCAGGCGCCGAGACCCGTCTGGCCAGACCTATTGAGACGTCGGTCAAGCCACTCAGTCTGTCTGCGGACGGTGCCGTCTCCGTGATGGACTAAAAATAGCCTCTTCGCCGTGCCTAATTGGCTGACGCGACACATGAAGTCGTCTGCCTGGAAACCAGGATGTTTGAGTTTGGACTTATGTCCAATTGAACTGGCTGGCGACTGACCACGAATTCGGTTTTTCTTTTCTTTGTCCGTGACAATTTCCCCTTGCAAAAGACTATGCTCAGCATTGTCTCAAAACAAACGGTACAAAAAAAAACAACAACAACCGAATTTGCTGACAACACAGCTACACGTGCAAGGTTTTGCAAAATAATTTACAACAAACGGTTTACAAATTATAAACATGTATCACTAGTAAATATCACCCCAATGGGTTATCATTGACGTGCGCTTTTGCCTTATTTCAACTCATTTTCTGATAACCTCTGTGCGCACCTATGCAATTCCCCTACCTGCGGATTGCCACATCTTCTCTTCACAACTACTATGAAAAGCACAATCTAATATGACAACGATCCATGACACCTCACTGAGGAATCTCCATCCTCACTTATCGCAAACAGTGCATTACTACACAAGCGACTGTATGCTCCAAACATAACTACATTTACATGAACAAGTCTCACAAAGAAAATATGAACCATAGCCAAATGGGAATGAACCCATATCCACTCAATCTCACTGTAATCAACACATATTATTCACAAAGTAGCTATGCACCCCGGATATGACTGACTTCCTCTGAGTTGCAGCTTGCTAGACTACACGACTTAAATAGTCAGCTCCTACATTCTGTCGACCTGGGATGTACTGAACTCGATACCTGTAGGGCTGCAATGCCATTGCCCAACGCAGCACCCTGCTGTTTTTCAGCTGCGCCTCCTGCAGGAATTTGAGTGGTTGATGATCAGTCTCTATCACGAACTCTTTCCCATACAAGTATTTGTGAAATTTCTGCACGGCCCACACGACAGCCAAACACTCCTTCTCTACCGTGCGTACCCTTCTTCACACTTCGTCAACTTCCTGCTAGCATACTTCACAGGAAACTCGACCCCTTCGTGATCCTGCAACAATACTGCACCTACTCCACCACCTGATGCATCTGTATGCAACAAAAATGGTTTAGACATATCCGGTAGCTTCAAGATGGGACGGGAACCTAGTCGTTCTCAGCACTGTCTGCAGTGCTTGCTCTGCAGCGTCTGACCACTCGACCACTGCCGGTTTCCCTGCCTTGACCAAATCACTGAGAGGACTCGTGATTGCTGCGAAAATTTGGTACAAACTCCCTGTAGAAACCAATAAAACCTAGCAGACTCCTGACTTCTGTTTTGGTCTTTGGTCTCTCTGAATTCATCATCTTCTCCACCTTTCCCTTTTTCTGGCTGCGTTGTGTCGCCCCAACAACAAAACCTAGGAACTCCAGGCTTGGAAAACCAATCTGGCACTTTGTTGGTCTGGCTGTGAGATTGGGCTCGTCTCAACCTCTCTAAAACTGCTACTAGCTGCCTCATATGCTCCTCCCATGTCTCAGATGCTATCAGAATGTCATCCATGAAATTCACTACGCCTTCCAAACCCGCCAATAACTTCCTCATCATCCGAGAGAAAAACTGCAGGTGCGTTGACCATACCAAAAGGAAGTACTCGCCACTGGTATAGCCCCCTAGGAGTGGAGAATGCTGTGACTTCCTTTGAGTCCTCACTCAAGGCTATTTGCCAATAACCCTTGCTCAGATCTATCCTGGTGAAATACTTGCTCTTGCTTGTGGCGATCTGAGCGAACAGGTCTTCCACGTTCGGTATGACTTCTGCATCGACCTTGGTGACACTGTTCAGACGCCTATAGTCAACACAGAATCGATGCTCACCTGACTTTTTCCTCACTAGGACGACGGTGCACTATACGATGATTTGGACGGTTCAATCACCCCAAGGTCCAACATCTTTTCCACCTCCTCATCAACCGCTTGTTTGGTGGCATACGGGACCGGGTAGGCTTTCACATGTACGGGTTTTTGCGATGTTAACTCCACCGTACAGGTCTCTAGAGTTGTCCTGCCTGGTTTATCAGTCAGGGACGCCCTATACTGTTTTAGAAGCCCCCTAACTTCCTCCTGTCTCCTACTGTCTAGCCCTTCATACAGTGACACATCCCTGTATGACTCTTCTCCTGGAAACTCAGGCAACAAAATCTCCCCTTCTTCTGCTGGGTCTCCTTCACCTCCATCAATGATTGCTGCTGCGCTTATGTGCTGAGTCTCACGCTGAATATATTTGCGGAGCAAATTCGCATGGAAAAGTTTTGGTTTCCCATTCACATCAATTCGGTAATCCTGATCTACCTTTTCAATGATGGTGAATGGTCCTTTCCAATGCATCAGCAGCTTGTTGTGATCCGTGGGAAGCAGTAACAGGACTTGATCTCCCACCTTGAGGGATTGCTTCCTCACCTTCCTGTCATATTGCTTCTTCTGCACGACCCTAGCCTCCTGCAAACTTTCCCTTGCAACCTTACATGTCTCCTCTAGCCTGTTGCGTAGGTCCACCACATACTGATAAGTGGTTTTTACCTCTTCTGACTCCTGTTCTCCGGACCATAGCTCTTTGAGAATACACACTGGTCCCCGAACTGTCCGCCCATACAGCAGCTCAAATGGTGAAAAGCCTTTGCTCTCCTGAGGGGCTTCCCTGTAGGCGAACAATGCCGCTGGCATGTAACGATCCCAATCTGCTGGTCTTTCCTCACAGAGCTTCTTTAAGATGCCCTTCAGCACACCATTGAATCTTTCCACCAAGCCATTACATTGTGGGTGGTATGGGGTAGTGAGAAGCTGTGTGATCCCTAGCAGCCTGTTGACCTCCCTCATCACGCCTGAGGTGAACTGTGACCCCCTGTCACTGAGAATTTGTGATGGCACACCCACGCGAGAAAAGATGTCTACTAGCCTTTCAGCGACCTGTTGCGTATCTAACGCCTTTCAATGCGACTGCTTCTGGATATCTGGTCGCGTAATCCACGAGCGTCAACACATACCTGTGCCCACCTTTGGAACAGGGCGAGATTGGGCCAATCAGATCAACAGCCACTCTCCTGAATGGTGTGTCAATTAAAGGGGGCTGTTTAAGAGGCGCCTTCCTCTTCACCCCTCTTGTGGCTGACCTTTGACACACGTCACATGACATGCAGAACCGCTTTATGTCTGCCATTGCACCTGGCCAGTGAAAATCATCAAAGATTCGGTCAGCTGTTTTGCCGGTGCCGAGATGACCTGCCATGAGCGACTCGTGACCCACTGACATGACAGTGTCACGATAACATGCTGGTACCTCTAACTGAGTTGTCACCTTACCTGTCTTCCCCTTGGTGAACACTCGGTAAAACATCCCGCCTTTCACCAGAAATTCTGTCTCACCTCCTCTAACCACCTGTTTCTCTCCACCCTTGCCAACTCCCAAGACTTCACGAGCGAAGGGTCTTGTTCCTGCGCTGCCCTAAACTCATCAGGCGACACATCTATGCCTGACTTCCTTGCTGGAACGACTAACGGTTTATCAGCCTTTTCCTCCTTCTTGCTCCGTGTTTGAACTGCTGCCCCTGTAGCAGTCAACAACTCAGGATCCCCCTGGATCCCTGCACCTGGAATATTTCCAATGATCAAATCATAAAGGGGTTTCTCCATCACCAGCGCAGACAATTCGCCTGAGAAGTAAGGGGTATGTACTTCTATCTTAGCAACTGGGAACTTCCTCACAGTGCCATCGATTAGAGTACAGGTCTGGATTTGCCCTGTCAAATCCCCTTCCTCGACCAGCGTTGTTCTTACTACACCACATGAACAACCAGTGTCCCGTAACACTTTCACCCTCTGCTGGCCAATCCACCCTTCTTCCACTGGTAATGAACAACTCAGCCTAGTGCCCTCCATCCCTGACACTGACTGCTGTCCAGCACTAGCCATAGGCCGCACTCTACCCTCTTCAGATTGGATCCCTTTTGGTTCCACTGCAGGTCGTTTCCCCTGGCGACCCTTATCAACCTCTTGCAAGGCTGCTGCCTTCTGGAACCTCATGCGACATTCCCTCGCCACATGTCCCTTCTTGTGACAAATGAAACACCTATTGTCCCTTTGTCCTCCTTTCTGCCCCACCACTGGGTTTGCAGACTTTGCAGAAAACTCCCCTAGTCTCCTTGCACTCTTCTCACCTGTGCCTGCACCTGTTTCTCCTGCACCTTAGTGCCCAAACGTGCCTCCCTGTACACCTCTGCTAACTTCAGCAACTCCCCTGCTGTCTCTGGCTGTCTCTCTTTCAAATGTATAATTAACTCTGGACTGCAACCTGACAAAATCTGTTCTTTCATAACCAGCTCTTTCAATTCAGCGAACTCCTTTCTCGTACCACTCAACTCTAACCACTTCTCAAAATAGTGACTAAACGTGCACCAAACTGAGTGTACGTTTCACCTGCTTGTAATCTAGCTGATCGAAATTTCTTTCTAAACCCCTCCTCTGTGAGGTCAAATCCCTTCATCAAAGACTCCTTCACAGCACCAAAATCAGATCGTTGGTCCGCTGGTAATGCAGTGAAAATCTGTAATGCCTTACCCGTCAATAGCGCTGACAAAATGACTGCCCACTCTTCTGAACGCCAACCCTGACTAGTAGCAAACGTTTCAAAACGACTGATGTACGCATCAATCGAATCTGTTCCTTCAAGAATTTTGGTAACTTTGGTCGGGGGGCATAACTGCGCACAGGGTCACTGGAAACTGAACTACCATCCTCGGTGGTCTCCCTCTGTATTCTCACCTCTCTAACTCTAATTGAATCCTTAATCTTTCTGTTTCCTGCGTTTCGTTAGCCTGATTATCGTTAGCCTAAATCCTTAATCTTTCTGTTTCCTGCTCTGCTATTTCTACTGTGACACGGCGTCTTTCCGCTCGCTCATCTCTTTCCATCTTTTGTTGGGTTTCAACGAATGCTCGCAACTCTTCTCCCGAGTAGCCTAAATCACGAGCGACGCTCACAAGTTGTCCAATAGGGGTGTTCTTTTCGTCCGCCGTTAATATCTTTTTTTTTTTTAACAAGATTTTACTACTACGACAGCCAAACTGGTGGTTACCGACACGAGTGACGTAATAGCACAATCCTATGAATGATAATATTAGCTTGGGACAACGTAATTAGTTTTTATAAGACGCCTAGCGCCTGACCCAACTATGAGAGCGAATTATAGGCAATCTGTGCGAAAATAAGTACTCTGGGGCTGAAATGCCAAGCCTAGTGTTAACTATCTTGGAAGCAATGCCAAGCCTAGTATTTAACTATCTTGGAAACATACAGTAAGACACTACCTTGTCTTAGGATTACAATACTTGAATCCCACCCAGCTTCCTCTCTGAGAAGTTGAACAATTATAATAAATGGGCCAGAATATCCTGGCAGGCTCGCCAATGAATTGTCAACCTCGGGGTTATGTCAGTGGAGGAAGGACTAGCGCACAGCCCAAACACACTCACAGCTTGCTTACAATCTCATTCATATATCATGCATTCGTCACATCAAACCACTGGTAAAAGTCTATAACTTTACTACACATAATCATAGAAAAAAAACATCAATGCGCATGGAGTCAAACAAAATAAAACATTCTCTCTTTCCTTGAACTTCACAAAACCATTTATCTAAATCATCATAACTAACCCGGGTATACATAGATTTTCTACTTTACCTGGCCAGGTGATCTTAAACTATTTACGAATCACTGTCTTTCCTTTTCTTCTTCTTTTTTTTTTCTTTTCACTGTCACTTTCACAAACACCAGTCACGACACAACTGCTGGCACTGGTCCAGGTTGGACCGCCGGCACTGGTCAGGTTGGACCGCTGGCACTGGTCAGGTTAGACCGCTGGCGCTGGTCAGGTTACTGGCGTTGGCCTGTGGTTCTGCCTGATGAAAGTGGCGCTGCCAGGTAAGAGGTCGAACCCCGGTTCAAATTGAACAGTGACTACCAGGCATCGATCTGTTCTCCTTTCTTCCTTCCTTCACTAACGCATTGCACTCTCTCTCTCTCTCTCTTCTACTCTGCTCTATCAAATGGACATGGTTGCTTTCTTTTTTTTCTTTTTTTTTTTTCTTTTTCTCTTCATCGATTAGCAACTCTCTCTCTCTCTCTCAACATCTCTCCTTAGTCCTTCCTCTGCAGACTCTATATGGTGCTAATGCTTCAACTCGGTTCTCTTCACTCCTCCTCTCATCTCTCTGCTTTTCTCTCGTGCAGAGCCTACTCCCAGAACCTCTCCCTCTGTCTCTTCTTTTCTTCTCCTTCCTTTTCTTTTGCTCCCACTCTCATAGCTTTCTTATCCTGTTCCTACCTGTCAAAAGGGTGAGTCCCATTGGTCAGTATTTTCCCCGCCTTGTACCGAGGTTACCTCCCCTCTAATTCCATTGGACATGCAAATCATCAAAGTCACATCTACCGGCCTTGCTCTCTGTGGTGGTCAATGGGTCATTTAATTAATTAGCTTGATTTCACCCCCACCACACAATACCTTCCCCCTTCCTACTTCAACCGGCGACGTCTGGCTTAACTGTGGGCGCTGGTCTTGCAAATTAGCTGTATCAGTCTGACCCAGGCGCCGAGACCCGTCTGGCCAGACCTATTGAGACGTCGGTCAAGCCACTCAGTCTGTCTGCGGACGGTGCCGTCTCCGTGACGGACTAAAATTAGCCTCTTCGCCGTGCCTAATTGGCTGACGCGACACATGAAGTCGTCTGCCTGGAAACCAGGATGTTTGAGTTTGGACTTATGTCCAATTGAACTGGCTGGCGACTGACCACGAATTCGGTTTTTCTTCTCTTTGTCCGTGACACCCTGGGAGGACCCTAAACCCCATCTACGCCATGTACCCTTCCCCCCCCCTGTACCTCTGGGAGGACCCTAAACCCATGTACACCATGTACCCTTCCCCCTCCCCTGTACCCCTGGGAGAACCCTAAACCCCATGTATGCCATGTACCCTTCCCCTCCCATGTACCCCTGGTAGAACCCTAAACCCCCTGCATGCCATGTACCCTCCCCCCTCCCCTGTACCCCTGGGAGAATCCTAAACCCCATGTATGCCATGTACCCTCCCCCTCCCCTGTACCCCAGGGAGGACCCTAAACCCCATGTATGCCATGTACCCTTCCCCCTCCCGTGTACCCCTGGGAGAACCCTAAATCCCCTGCATGCCATGTACCCTCCCCCTCCCCTGTACCCCTGGGAGGACCCTAAACCCCATGTATGCTATGTACCCTTCCCCCTCCCCTGTACCCCAGGGAGGACCCTAAACCCCATGTATGCCATGTACCCTTCCCCCTCCCCTGTACCCCTGGGAGGACCCTAAACCCCATGTACACCATGTACCCTACCCCCTCCCCTGTATCCCTGGAGAACCCTAAACCCCATGTATGCCATGTACCCTTCCTCCTCCCTGTATCCCTGGGAGGACCCTAAACCCCATGTATGCCATGTACCCTTCCCCCTCCCTGTACCCCTGGGAGAACCCTAAACCCCATGTATGCCATGTACCCTTCCCCTCCCCTGTATCCCTGGAGGACCCTAAACCCCATGTATGCCATGTACCCTTCCCCTCCCCTGTACCCCTGGGAGGATCCAAACCCCATGTATGCCATGTACCTTCCCCCTCCCCTGTACCCTGGGAGAACCCTAAACCCCATGTATGCCATGTACCCTTCCAGCTCCCCTGTTACCCCTGGGAGGACACTAAACCCCATGTATGCCATGTACCCTTCCCCCTCCCCTGTACCCCAGGGAGAACCCTAAACCCCATGTATGCCATGTACCCTCCCCCCTCCCCTGTACCCCTGGGAGGACCCTAAACCCAATGTATGCCATGTACCCTTCCCCCTCCCTGGGAGAACCCTAACCCCATGTATGCCATGTATCCTTCCCCCTCCCTGTACCCCTGGGAGAACCCTAAACCCCATGTAGGCCATGTACCCTTCCCCCTCCCCTGTACCCCTGGGAGGACCCTAAACCCCATGTAAGCCATGTACACTTCCCCCTCCCCTGTACCCCAGGGAGAACCCTAAACCCACATGTATGCCATGTACCCTTCCCCCTCCCCTGTACCCCAGGGAGAACCTAAACCCCATGTATGCCATGTACGCCCTCCTCTGTACCCTGGGAGAACCCTAAACGCCATGTATGCCATGTACCCTTCCCTGTACCCCTGGGAGAACCCTAAACACCATGTATGCCATGTACCCTTCCCCTGTACCCCTTGGAGAACCCTAAACCCCATGTATGCCATTACCCTTCCCTGTACCCCTGGGAGAACCCTAAACCCCATGTATGCCATGTACCCTTCCTGTACCCCTGGGAGAACCCTAAACACCATGTATGCCATGTACCCTTCCCTGTACCCCAGGGAGAACCCTAAACCCCATGTATGCCATGTACCCTTCCCTGTACCCCTGGGAGAACCCTAAACCCCATGTATGCCATGTACCCTTCCCCTCCCCTGGGAGAACCCTAAACCCCATGTATGCCATGTACCCTTCCCCCTCCCCTGTACCCCTGGGAGGACCCTAAACCACATGTATGCCATGTACCCTCCCTGTACCCTGGGAGAACCCTAAAACCCCATGTATGCCAATGTACCCTTCCCCTCCCGTTGTACCCCTGGGAGAACCCTAAACCCCATGTATGCTATGTAACCCTTCCCCTCCCCTGTACCCCAGGGAGGACCCTAAACCCCATGTACGCCATGTACCCTTCCCCCTCCCCTGTACCCCAGGGAGGACCCTAAACCCCATGTATGCCATGCACCCTCCCTGTACCCCTGGGAGAACCCTAAACCCCATGTATGCCATGTACCCTCCCCCCTCCCCTGTCCCCGGGAGAACCTAAACCCCATGTATGCCATGTACCCTTCCCCCTCCCCTGTACCCCAGGGAGAACCCTAAACCCATGTATGCCATGTACCCTCCCCCTCCCCTGTACCCCAGGGAGAACCCTAAACCCCATGTATGCCATGTACCCTTTCCCCTCCCCTGTACCCCAGGGAGAACCTAAACCCCATGTATGCCATGTACACTTCCCCTCCCCTGTACCCCAGGGAGAACCCTAAACCCATGTATGCTATGTACCCTTCCCACTCCCCTGTTACCCCAGGGAGAACCCTAAACCCATGTATGCCATGTACCTCCCCTGTACCCCTGGGAGAACCCTAAACCCCATGTATGCCATGCATCCTCCTCTGTACCCCTGGGAGAACCCTAAACCCCATGTATGCCATGTACCCTCCCCTGTACCCCTGGGAGTACCCTAAACCCCATGTATGCCATGTACCCTCCCCTGTACCCCTGGGAGAACCCTAAACCCCATGTATGCCATGTACCCTTCCCTGTACCCTGGGAGAACCCTAAACCCCACGTATGCCATGTACCCTTCCCTGTACCCCTGGGAGACCCTAAACCCCATGTATGCCATGTACCCTTCCCTGTACCCCTGGGAGAACCTTAAACCCATGTATGCCATGTACCCTCCCTGTACCCCTGGGAGAACCCTAAACCCCATGTATGCCATGTACCCTCCCCTGTACCCTGGGAGAACCCTAAACCCCATGTATGCCATGTACCCTCCCCTGTACCCCTGGGAGAAACCCTAAACCCCATGTATGCCATGTACCCTCCCCTGTACCCTGGGAGAACCCTAAACCCCATGTATGCCATGTACCTTCCCCCTCCCCTGTACCCCTGGGAGAACCCTAAACCCCATGTATGCCATGTACCCTTCCCCCTCCCCTGTACCCCTGGGAGAACCCTAAAACCCCCGTATGCCATGTTGCCACATGTGCCCCCACGAGGGGAGGACCTCAGACCGCAATAGACTCCAACTGATCCGGCCCTGCATTTCGTCAGCCTACATTTATCCACACTGATTTCTGCGTGTGGAATTGGAGTTGCATGCAGCCCATTTAAAAAAAACCCTGCAGCGAGCATACTCCTATCCCACCACCCGCTCTCTCTTTCCTCATCTTTACTTGTCTGCGTGTGTACATGAAATAGCATTCCTTCAGAATTTTAGTCATTGAACTACTAGGACTTGTTTCCGATTTTAACTTGATTGCAGCTTGATATTGCTTAAGAAATCATTTTCTTCTTGAGACTAAACAAACCGGGGGATGCATGCGGATGGAGGGGAGCATGACTGATGAACAATTAAATGTCAATGCAGTAAGATTTATTTTTTTTTGGGAAAACCGACGCTGGCAAGGAATCAACCCATCTTCATCAGCCACCGTCATGTGATGGACTCCCCGTGGTAGGCGGCAGGTCGTCTGCTGATGTGGGTCCTCATGTGGAATGAAGACCAATTCCTGATGTGGGTCCTCATGTGGAATGAAGACCAATTCCTGATGTGGGTCCTCATGTGGAATGAAGACCAATTCCTGATGTGGGTCCTCATGTGGAATGAAGACCAATTCCTGATGTGGGTCTCATGTGGAATGAAGACCAATTCCTGATGTGGGTCCTCATGTGGAATGAAGACCAATTCTGAGGCACAAAGTCGTCCACAGACGCTGAATAGAATGGAGTCTGCAGAACTGGACCCCGTTTTTTTGATTCTCTTTTCCTGGATGGCGGTTGCTCTGTTACGCTCGAATGTCTTTGTGCCCTGGGTGCACCGTTGCTGCCACGGTGTTCAATTGCGACATCTTCCCAGGAAGCAGTGTCGATGTTGCAGCTTCAGAGGCTGGCTTTCAAGATGTCTCTGTATCTCTTGACAGGCCTCCTTAGTCACGCTGTTCTTCCTTCTCTTGTCCATAGAACACCATCCCTTCCATTGGCTGTGTGGGCGTCAGGTTGAAGACGGGAGGCTGTGGCTGAAGACGCCCGTCAAGGCATTCCTGTACCTGTTTGGGTGTTTGGACTCGGCTGGTTCTTATCCAGTGTTATTTAGAATACTACGGACTGTAGTGACGAGACAAGACCGACACAGTGCGGAGACTAGAGCCACACAGTGACGAGACTAGAGCCACACAGTGACGAGACTAGAGCCACACAGTGACGAGACTAGAGCCACACAGTGACGAGACTAGAGCCACACAGTGACGAGACTGGAATCACAGTGACGAGACTAGAGCCACACAGTGACGAGACTAGAGCCACACAGTGACGAGACTGGAACCACAGTGACGGACTTAGAGCCACAGTGGCGAGACTAGAGCCACACAGTGACGAGACTAGAGCCACACAGTGACGAGACTTAGAGCCACAGTGCGAGACTGGAACCACACAGTGACGAGACTGGAACCACAGTGACGAGACTTAGAGCCACAGTGGCGAGACTAGAGCCACACACACAAGTTTTGTTCTGTTACTTGCAGTGTCCTTGTGTTTAGTCTGTGGCTATTCACAACCTGCTCTTGTGCTGACTGTTAAGTGTCAACATCCCCTCTGCGCCTTCGGGTCGTTGATGCCAAACTCTTCAAGTCTGGCATGTTCATGGGGCTTGGCACTGGAGGTCATGTCGGTGCCGTCAAAGAGGGGCGACCACTCACGCTGGCTCTGTGATCAGGCATTTATTGTGACCAGTACAGTGCTGAGTTTGTGGTGTCCAGTGCTGAGTTGGTGGTGTCCAGTTGGTGGTGTCCAGAGCTGAGTTGGTGGTGTCCAGTTGGTGGTGTCCAGTTGGTGGTGTCCAGTTGGTGGTGTCAGTGCTGAGTTGGTGGTGTCCAGTGCTGAGTTGGTGGTGTCCAGTGCTGAGTGGTGGTGTCCAGTGCTGAGTTGGTGGTGTCCAGTTGGTGGTGTCCAGTGCTGAGTTGGTGGTGTCCAGTGCTGAGTTGGCGGGTGTCCAGTTGGTGGTGTCCAGTGCTGAGTTGGTGGTGTCCAGTTGGTGGTGTCCAGTGCTGAGTTGGTGGTGTCCAGTTGGTGGTGTCCAGTGCTGAGCTGGTGGTGTCCAGTGCTGAGTTGGTGGTGTCCAGTGCTGAGTTGGTGGTGTCCAGTTGGTGGTGTCCAGTGCTGAGTTGGTGGTGTCCAGTTGGTGGTGTCCAGTGCTGAGCTGGTGGTGTCCAGTGCTGAGTTGGTGGTGTCCAGTGCTGAGTTGGTGGTGTCCAGTTGGTGGTGTCCAGTGCTGAGTTGGTGGTGTCCAGTTGGTGGTGTCCAGTGCTGAGTTGGTTGTGTCCAGTTGGTGGTGTCCAGTGCTGAGTTGGTGGTGTCCAGTTGGTGGTGTCCAGAGCTGAGCTGGTGGTGTCAGTGCTGAGTTGGTGTGTCCAGTTGGTGGTGTCCTGAGCTGAGTTGGTGGTGTCCAGAGCTGAGTTGGTGGTGTCCAGAGCTGAGTTGGTGGTGTCCAGTTGGTGGTGTCCAGAGCTGAGTTGGTGGTGTCCAGTTGGTGGTGTCCAGTTGGTGGTGTCCAGTTGGTGGTGTCCAGAGAGCTGAGTTGGTGGTGTCCAGTTGGTGGTGTCAGAGCTGAGTTGGTGGTGTCCAGTGCTGAGCTGGTGGTGTCCAGAGCTGAGTTGGTGGTGTCCAGTTGGTGGTGTCCAGAGCTGAGCTGGAGGTTGTCCAGAGCTGAGCTGGTGGTGTCCAGTTGGTGGTTGTCCAGAGCTGAGTTGGTGGTGTCCAGTGCTGAGTTGGTGGTGTCCAGTGCTGAGTTGGTGGTGTCCAGTTGGTGGTGTCCAGTGCTGAGTTGGTGGTGTCCAGTTGGGTGGTGTCCAGAGCTGAGTTGGTGGTGTCCAGTGCTGAGTTGGTGGTGTCCACTTGGTGGTGTCCAGAGCTGAGTTGGTGGTGTCCAGAGCTGAGTTGGTGGTGTCCAGTTGGTGGTGTCCAGTTGGTGATGTCCAGAGCTGAGTTGGTGGTGTCCAGTGCTGAGCTGGTGGTGTCCAGAGCTGAGTTGGTGGTGTCCAGTTGGTGGTGTCCAGAGCTGAGCTGGAGGTGTCCAGAGCTGAGTTGGTGGTGTCCAGTGGTGGTGTCCAGAGCTGAGTTGGTGGTGTCCAGTGCTGAGTTGGTGGTGTCCAGTGCTGAGTTGGTGGTGTGCAGTTGGTGGTGTCCAGAGCTGAGTTGGTGGTGTCCAGTGCTGAGTTGGTGGTGTCCACTTGGTGGTGTCCAGAGCTGAGTTGGTGGTGTCCAGAGCTGAGTTGGTTGGTGTGCAGTTGGTGGTGTCCAGAGCTGAGTTGGTGGTGTCCAGTTGGTGGTGTCCAGAGCTGAGTTGGTGGTGTCCAGTGCTGAGTTGGTGGTGTCCAGTTGGTGGTGTCCAGAGCTGAGTTGGTGGTGTCCAGTTGGTGGTGTCCAGAGCTGAGTTGGTGGTGTCCAGTTGGTGGTGTCCAGTGCTGAGTTGGTGGGTCCAGTGCTGAGTGGTGGTGTCCAGAGCTGGCTGGTGGTGTCGTGCTGAGCTGGTGGTGTCCAGTTGGTGGTGTCCAGTGCTGAGTGGTGGTGTCCAGTGCTGAGCTGGTGGTGTCCAGTGCTGAGTTGGTGGTGTCCAGTGCTGAGTTGGTGGTGTCCAGTTGGTGGTGTCCAGTGCTGAGTTGGTGGTGTCCAGTGCTGAGTTGGTGGTGTCCAGTTGGTGGTGTCCAGTGCTGAGTTGGTGGTGTCCAGTGCTGAGTTGGTGGTGTCCAGTGCTGAGTTGGTGGTGTCCAGAGCTGAGTTGGTGGGTGTCCAGTTGGTGGTGTCCAGAGCTGAGTTGGTGGTGTCCACTTGGTGGTGTCCAGAGCTGAGTTGGTGGTGTCCAGTTGGTGGTGTCCAGTACTGAGTTGGTGGTGTCCAGTTGGTGGTGTCCAGTGCTGAGTTGGTGGTGTCCAGTGCTGAGTTGGGTGGTGTCCAGAGCTGAGTTGGTGGTGTCCGAGCTGAGCTGGTGGTGTCCTGTGTATGCTGGATTATGGGTCACGGTACCAACGAGCTTCATAAAAGTGATTCAAAGGCAGAGCAGTGTCTCTTTTTGTGGGCTGCGCTATGGAGAGCCTATGTTATGAGCCCTCTGCTCAATATCTAACTCTGCAATGGGAAGAGCTTGAGGTACAGCTCTCTTTGAGTGCTCAGTACTAACCCTGCGATGGGAAGAGCTTGAGGTATAGTTCTCTTTGAGTGCCCAATACTAACCCTGCAATGGAAGAGCTTGATGTATAGTTCTCTTTGAGTGCCCAATACTAACCCTGCGATGGGAAGAGCTTGAGGTAATAGTTCTCTTTGAGTGCTCAATACTAACCCTGCGATGGAAGAGCTTGAGGTATAGTTCTCTTCGAGTGCTCAATACTAACTCTGCAATGGGAAGAGCTTGAGGTATAGTTCTCTTTAGAGTGCCCAATACTAACTCTGCAATGGGAAGAGCTTGAGGTATAGTTCTCTTTGAGTGCTCAATACTAACCCTGCAAATGGAAGAGCTTGAGGTATAGTTCTCTTTGAGTGCTCAATACTAACCCTGCAATGAGAAGAGCGTGAGGTACAGTTCTCTTTGAGTGCCCAATACTAACTCTGCAATGGGAAAAGCTTGAGGTACAGTTCTCTTTGAGTGCTCAACACTAACTCTGCAATGGGAAGAGCTTGAGGTACAGCTCTCTTTGAGTGCTCAATACTAACCCTGCGATGGGAAGAGCTTGAGGTACAGCTCTCTTTGAGTGCTCAATGCTAACCCACGATGGGAAGAGCTTGAGGTATAGTTCTCTTTGAGTGCTCAATACTAACTCTGCAATGGGAAGAGCTTGAGGTATAGTTCTCTTTGAGTGCTCAATACTAACTCTGCAATGGGAAGAGCTTGAGGTATAGTTCTCTTTGAGTGCCCAATACTAACCCTGCAATGGGAAAAGCTTGAGGTATAGTTCTCTTTGAGTGCTCAATACTAACTCTGCAATGGGAAGAGCTTGAGGTACAGCTCTCTTTGAGTGCTCAATACTAACTCTGCAATGGGAAGAGCTTGAGGTACAGCTCTCTTTGAGTGCTCAATACTAACTCTGCAATGGGAAGAGCTTGAGGTATAGTTCTCTTTGAGGAATGCAGAATGAGCGATGCAGGAGTGAACCCATTGTAACGGCGTGGGAAAGAGAGAGAGAGAGAGAGCGAGAGAGAGAGAGAGGAAGAGAGAGAGATGGAGAGAGAGGAGACAGAGAGAGAGAGAGAGAGAGAGAGAGAGAGAGAGAGAGAGGAGGGAGGGAGAGGGAGGGGAGAGAGAGAGTGAAGTAATTTAAATATACTGTATATACAACAAAAATGGTATTTCAATACTGTGGTAAACTGAGGACCAGGATCTTTACATTGACATCGGAGGGAAGGAGAGAGAGAGAGAGAGAGAGAGAGAGAGAGAGAGAGAGAGAGAGAGAGTGAGTGTGTGAGAGAGAAAGACAGAGAGAGAGAGAGAGAGAGAGAGAGAGAGAGAGAGAGAGAGAGAGATGGAGAGAAAGAAGAGAGAGGGAGGGAGAGGGAGAGAGAGACAGAGCGAGGAGGGGGGGGGGGGGAGGGGGCAGAGAGAGAGAGGGAGAGGGAGGGGAGAGAGAGTGAAGTAATTTAAAGATACTGTATATACAACAAAAATGGTATTTCAATACTGTGGTAAACTGAGGACCAGGATCTTTACATTGACATTGCAGGGAAGGAGAGAGAGAGAGAGAGAGAGAGAGAGAGAGAGAGAGAGAGAGAGAGAGAGAGAGAGAGAGAGAGAGAGAGAGAGAGAAACAAAGTCAGAAAACGAAAAAAACAGAAAAAGAGATAACGAAAGAAAACAACCTCACACATTTTCAGGACCTGGTACAAATTGTTAACAGCTTTAGTTTAAATGACTACATTATCATTTACAGATAAAATGCCGTCAACTGTTCATAGTTCAAACACGATGTTATCCTTTCTTTCATTTTTGCTATTGTTGTAGTTGTTCTGCTACTGTGCTTGTGATCTCTGAAAGCCTTTTCTGGTGGGTTCTGTTTTATCTGTTCATCCATCATTTGATAAAGTCCTCCAGACGTATGAACAAACTGCAGCATTCACACGCAGAATGCAACACCACATTCAACTCACTATCCCTGTTCTGTGGGTGTTATTTTGAATTGTCTGCAGTTTGTTTGAACTCCATTTTCCCATCACCACCCTTCCAGCCTACGATTTCTTTAAAAAACAGTGTCATTTCAGTTGCAAAGGAATGAATTCTATAAACTGTAAAACAAGTCCTTTATTCTCATACAGCCCATCTTCTGGAAAATGGAGATGCTTCGCAAGGTTGTCAAGAGTTGTACAAATGTCAATGAATGGGAAGAGGAGGGTAAGGATGGAGGCGAGTTGGGGAGGGGGGATGAAGGGGGGTGGGGGGTGGGAAGTGTTACCTTTGAACAGCATTCTGTACAGGGCAGTCCCTAATCCTCTTGCAAGTTCTTTTCACCACACCCACTTCCCTCTCTGCAGAACTAACCATAGAAAGCACTCATTTCTCCTCCCCTGCACCATCAACGATTGGAACTGCCTTCCACCTGAGGTCCTGACATCATCCCCAGAGAAAGGATTCAAAGAGCTGAAGTTCTCACAAATTCCCCTACCCCAGGATCTTCACATCCCCCACCTTTCATGGTTGATGTGAAGATCTACTCTTTCCCCACTCCATCCCCGTTCATTCTGCTGACCTCATCTCCCTCCACAGATGTTGATGCTGTTCTTCCATGCTGCACTCCTTCAAGGTATCTTTTCCACAGTCCCAGATGTCTTACCACTATACCAGAACCATCGGCAAGATAATGGCGAATATTTACTGATTTATTGACAAAAGATGGAAGAGGGGGAGAAGAAAAAGAGGAAGAAAGACGATTCATGATGACTGAAATGGGACTATCTTTTATTGACCAATTTGTGAACATGAAACATGAGATGAACCACATACACTGAAGACAGAATCTACACGGGGAAACAGAAATGCACCAATCATAGAATAAGAAACTATATGTCGTCTTCATTTCATTGATTAACACATGTCCACCTAATCTTTGCATTTCAAGATACAGTAAAGCATTAAATAACTCACTGCAGAACATACTCATTGAGGAACATTATTACCATTGGCAAAACATTGATGTGATATGTGTTTACTTATCACTGCAACACAAGGTAACCATGCACCAGCAAAGGATGCCATTCTTGAGTAACATTATTTCCCTTCACTTTGGATATCAAAATTGTAATTTTTAATGTTACGTGGATAAATCAGTTTTCCACAATGAAGGGAAAGTTACACAACATAATTCAGCAAGAAACCACAAAGAGCACTTATATATGTCAACACAGCTCCGTTTTATTATGTATCTTCATAATTAGCAACAACAATATGTGTGTGTGTGTGTGTGTGTATGTGTGTGTGTGTGTGTGTGTGTGTGTGTGTGTGCGCGTGCGCGCGCGCGTGTGTGTGTGTGTGCGTGTGCGCATGCATGTGTGCATACACACACTCAGAGTCCGTAATCATATGGCTGTGATTCAACAAGTCCATTTCTCGACAAAACACTAACATAATGACATAAATGAAAAACAAGTCGGTGACAATACACACAGAAAGTCTACTGAACCAGAAAAGCTGTGGTAGTCTGAAATCTGTTAAAAGCACAAGCACTTAACACCGGGTACTGATCTCTTCTCCTCTCTGAGACAGGTAAACAAGTCCACCTTGAACACTTTACAGTGTTCACCCATCCTGTCCAGTACTTTCCATCATGCCTGTAAAGAGCTTTTAAGTATACAGCTTACCAGATAAGATAAGATAATGTTGCTTATAGCCCAGCCGACCGCAAAGGGCCACATCAGGGCTGTCACCACGATACAGCTTACCAGCCAGTCTTTCTGAATACACAGGACAATGAAGGGACAGACGCACTGCGTTTGGGAAGTGTTTTCATCTGGTCTGTGGAGTTGGCACATTGTACCAATGTTCTGCAGATCTTAAAATCATGCAAGGAGGTTGTTCTTTAACAATAATTCTGGCCAAAAAATAAAAAAGGGGCTCTTTTTCTATGTTAAAAACATCTAATTCTGAGTAATTACAGTAGGACTGTATATAAAAAAGATTCTTTCTTCTGAGACATGTAAACCAGTAACTGTCACAAATCAACAAGTCTCTGCACTAAATAAAAACAGTACATCAATTTAGTATAGAAAGCTTGTATGTATCACAGAAACAGAAGGTCAATTCAACCTATATAGCAACCTACAAGATAATTTTCACAATCAGTTTTTACACACACGTACAGTGACACAGACAAAAGGAGGGAGGGAGGGCACAGACCAGCAGGCAGAAAAAGAGAGAAGAGAGAGAGAGAGAGAGAGAGAGAGAGAGAGAGAGAGAGAGAGAGAGAGAGAGAGAAAGAAAGAAAGAGACAGACAGAGAGAAAGAGAGACAGACAGAGAGAAAGAGAGACAGACAGAGAGAAAGAGAAAGAGAGACAGACAGAGAGAAAGAGAGACTGAGAGAGAGTTATGTTGTGCAATCACACATTCAAGTTACATCGTGACACAAATTCTATCATCTGCAATGCAGTGAAATTGACAATGTGCGCAATGATGGCAAAGAACTATTGCAATTGATGGTGACTGACCACGTGCAAGACAAAAACAGTTTACAATCATTCTCAGATATGTCATAAACAATGCAAGAGATCGGACCAGTGCATGAGAAAAACAACAACATTCATTTATCTCAGAACTTAATTAAGACCTTACCAAGGAAAACTAAATGAGATGTGTCCTAACACTTCCAGTTGTGATCAAGAGGAAGAAAAAATATTTTACAGAGACTACTGCCGTAATTTCTAACCAGCTGCCATAATTCTCACCAGGTATCTTCACTTTTCTCCTTGCTTTGAGTTGGTTTGAAAGAGTTGTAAATACAGTTGACAGATACTGGAAATTCATGGAACAGTTTTCAGAGAGCTTATTTCTGTTCTCTTCCTTAGAAAACTGCAACACACAAACATGTTACAATCTGACAAACACACATTCTCCAGCCCACACAAATGCAACCAGATTTCGTCCATCTTCTAATTCTCGTCTTTTACATGACCTAACAGTGATGTAGTTTATGTACATTGTCATTTCCATGTAAACAATTCTTGCAATACCTATGTCATTCTGAAGTGAAGGAAAAATAACCCACAAAAAAAACAAACAAAAACACCAGCCTTTAAGTATAATGGGTTATTTTGTAACTTCAATTACTACATGCACTGGGTTCTGAAATGTACAGGGTTCTGGTTTAAATATTTTGAGCAAATGACTTTCCTCAGAACTTCCAGCCGCAGCCTTGTCTACAGGGTCATGTACATTAGCAGTGTATTTCAACCATCTCCAAACAAAAACGTTTAACACCGACTGAGATCAGAAGAGTCATGGAACATATTGATCAGTCACCTGGAGAGACCAGGATTCAGCCACTACATGACTGCCTGTCTGAACCAGAACATATTGATCCGTCACCTGGAGAGACCAGGATTCAGCCACTACATGACTGCCTGTCTGAACCAGAACATATTGATCCGTCACCTGGAGAGACCAGGATTCAGCCACTACATGACTGCCTGTCTGAACCAGAACATATTGATCCGTCACCTGGAGAGACCAGGATTCAGCCACTACATGACTGCCTCTCTGAACCAGAGTTTACTCTGACGTCTACAGGCCACTGGCTGACCTCCCAGTTCACACCATGAAATCATCCTAAGATTAGTAAGAATTAATTTGGCAAAGCCAAAACTCACAGCACCATTGAACCACCATCAACTGATTTTGCATTTCATTCAAGGTAACGTCACTCTGTCAACTCACTGGGATCACAAAACAAAAATCATTTTTCCCAATGGATACTCCCAAACTGCTTTACCTGAAAACTCTTGATTGGAAACCCTCGTACAGGGTACATAAACATACAGATCACACTGATGTATCATGAATGAAAAAAAAAAAAAAAAACTGAAAGAAAAAAGGAATACTGAAGAAACTAAACCTCATAAAAAGCAACACAAGTAAATTCCTAAATTGTAAAAAGTGCTGCACACAAATATTTCAGTTATTTGAAAAGCATTGTCAAAAAAAAAAAAAAAAAAAAAAACACCCAGTAACATTTGCAATGATCTCTTACTTTCTAAAAAAAAAACATTCCAAAAACTGATGTGTGAAAATTTAAAAAAAAATGCTAACAATTTCATCTTGGATTTTGATGTACAGCTCTCAATGGATGTCATGCGATTCATCAGTATTCTGTTCTCTTTTAACCTCAACCATCCTATCCATATTTGTTTAAAAACTGAGACAGATTTAGCAAAAATAACCCTTTCAGTGCCATACATTAATTTGGCTGTTGTTCCTTATTTCCTAAGCTCTTTTTGGGTGAAAAAGGTAACAATCAACAAACAAACAGAAATCAAGCATGCAAATTATGACAAGAAGGTATACATAACCAATATTTTTTCTGAAAGGAAAACAAACCAACCATTAATTTCTGATTGGTGCCAACTGGAATATTCAAACTTACTTAGAAACAGGAAAATTCAAAAAGTAACTCTGGCATATATGTCGATTGAGACAAGCACTGAAGCATGTTGGTGAACAAATATACATCATCCAGACAGGTTTCAGACATCTAAGAAACACACTTTCACATGCGTGCATGCACACACACGCGCTCGAGCACGCGTGCATGCGCACACACTCACACACAGATCATTCCATAAGAAGCTACAAAAGCAGACCTATACAACAATAATGGAAAACTGAAGAGTATAATTATAATGGTTATGTGAAAGAAAATACTGATCAATCTAAAATACTCAATACGGAATGTCCTGAATAAAAATGTGATATTGTATGGCAAATAGAACAGTTGTGCGATAGAATCTTTTCCTCATACAGACTGAAAGACCTCAGAAAAGAACTCAGTGAGACATGCACATGACGCAGGCTACAAAATAAAAAGGTGATAAATGTTTGGCCAAACACGTAGAGTGAAAATAAAACAAAAACTTAAAAACTTGACAGCTAACTTCATTCAATACTTAGAAAAAGTCTAAGTAAAAAATATGAAGAATCCAAATTTGAATACAAAATGAATAAGAAAAAACGCATGTATGAACGAATTGAAATAAAATCTAAAAAGGGATGATAATTTCTGAAGTACATACCTTCCTTTTTTTTTTTGACATAAGAACCAGGATTTAAGGAGTGCCTTAATCAATTCACCAGTTCAACTTTAAATTTCAATGCCAAGAATTCAAATATATATGTAAAGCTGTTGTTTTTTTTCAGTTTGACTACCACATTAGTCTTCCATATTCTAATAACTGTGTGTGTGTGTGTGTGTGTGTGTGTGTGTGTGTGTGTGTGTGTGTGTGTGTGTGTGTGTGTGAGTGTGAGTGTGTGCGCATGAATGCGTGCGTGAATGTGTGTGTTATT
>CM031596.1:112724077-112759077 GCA_018398815.1 Conus ventricosus
AAAAGACTAAAGATGACGCTCCCACAGGCAAATCATGGGACACACCCACTGACTGACTGTTTTTCATTGCCTGACCCGATTTCCTGGCTGTCAAAACAAGCGAAAGTTTTTTGGGGGCCTATCACTCCAGTCAATACTTAAGTTAAAGAATCTCTACCAGCTTTTGTTTTTTGAATTTTACTTTTTTGGGTTGCTGGGCCCAGCAGCAACAAGCAATTCGACATCGCCGTCATCATCACCTGAATCACTTTGGACTCCGGCCTCAAAATCAGTCAGCAGTCCATCTTTGTTTATAACTACGTTAAGATCGACGTCAGAATTGTCTCGTTTCAAAATTTCTTCAAGAGTGTAGCCCTAAAATAGTATACACTCGCTTCATCACTACTGTATCAGAAAATGGATTCTAGAAGTTGCATAGTTTCTTGATCCGTCATTTTCCAAAAAAAATCTTTGTGAAAAAAAAAAGCTGAACTTAAAAAATTAACAGCAGCAAAACTACTCCACCAAAACTCTTGCAACAAAAAACAAAATGGCATCCAGAAATGGTGCTAGCAGAAGATTCTTCTGTCACGATTGCATTCTGGGATATGCAATAGTGAAAGTGAAAGTTGTTGACCTAGTATTCAGCAGTTTATCTCGGTCAATTCAGTATTCAGACAGAGGAAATCTCACCGGTCGATCTCGGTTGATGCAGTAGGCAGTGGGTTAATGAATAATTCTAAGCCTTTTACAATCTCAGTGATTTTAAATGCACATGTACACAAAACACAAAAACACATGTTGCTAAAGGCCAATATCAATGATTCTGCTGCCCAAAGATAAGAGTGATTTCCCTCTCTCTAGCTGCTGCAAAGAATTTGAAATATTATGATTGACAATTTCTTTTTAACTGGTCACAAATCCAGGGGAAATAAAACATTACAAAACTGAAAGAATCAGAAAACACACATTTTCAAACAAAAATGTCTACCTGAGCACTGGCATGAGACGCCCTGCCGTCTGCACCCTGAAGACGCAACACACCAGTCGACTGAGGTTCTGCCTCCTGGGAGCTTGTCAGAAAACCAGACGGTGGGGGACTGCCGCCACCCTCAGACTGAGAGTCCGATTCCAGATCAAAGTCTTCCTCATACAGTGAATAAAACTTGCTGTGACCAGAATAGTGTGACGAAGTGGAGCTGACCCCTTTAGTCCTGTTAGACAGCAGGTCAGAAATGTAGGATCGGTGATTCCGAGACCGACCGTGTGATGTCAGCTCGCTGTCGGATGAAGAAGAGCGCGTGTAAGTAGAGTCCGGCGTGCTTGTGCTCTTGAAATCTGATGCAGCGCTTTCTTTGCGGAGTGCATCGGAGTGCTGGGAGGCCAGGCTGCTGGAAGCACTGGGCAGGCTATCGCTGTCCATGTCCAGCATCCAGTCGGACATGTCGAAGGACTCTTTGGGGGAACCCCGTCAGATGATGAGGGTTCTTTCCCCACTAAAGGCTCTCCCATGAAATCGTCCCACTCAAACACTTCATCAAACTTCACATCCACAGAGCTCGAGTCTGACGGAGCTGGAGCAACTGATTCTTCCGAGATGGAAGGAATGGGATCTTCTGGAATGGGCTCCAAGACCGTGCTCTCGAAGGGTATGCCCATCTTCAGACCTTTGGAGAGGTAGATTTCTGATGCGAGTTGAAGGGCGTATTCTTCGCTGTCCATGCTGTCGGTGGGGCTGCTGGAGGGAGGGGGGCACTCTCCCTCGTCCTCCCAGCCCTCTTCACAGATGTAGTCTTTGCCACTGTCAGAGTTGGTGCTGCTGTCAGAGTCTGTATACGACTCATCCGTGCTTACACCCCCTGTGGCACCCAAACACTCCCCACCACTTACAGTGGGCGGTGTCTCTGGTGAAGGTGAAACAGAATGCTGAAGCACTTCATCACTGTTAAAATGTGTCACTGAACTATCTAAGGTATCTTCAGATAACGATGCTTTTAAAGACAATCCATTTGATGCACCAGTATCTGGTGAAACTGCAACAGCTGTGGATATCTTTGGAATGTGGTCTCTCCCTTATCAACAGCACCGGCAGAAGAATTTGACACACCGTCTTCAGAGACTGACTCTCCATTCTCCAGACCAGCTGGACGACACTGAGGTATCACCTGCCCCCCACTGACAGTAGTGCAGGCTGACCCAAGCTCTGCTCTGTGATCTTGTCCGAAGTGCCGTGATATGGAATCACTGGCATTCACAGCTTCTATGAGATCAGGACCATGGTCTCTGTTCTTGACAGGTAGTCCCTGCTTCCCTGTAGTGGGTGTTTGGCTGTCTACACCTGACAAAGAGTTCAGTGTCTCAAAGTGAATATCATTCAAACCCTGTAAGCTTGAAGAGTTTTGATTCCCGTCGGTATACACAAAAGTAGTGTTGTCTGACCATGGCAAGGTGGTTTGGTCACGGGTAGGGGAGGTAATGTGGGGCTCAGGTGAAAGGACGGTGAGAGAACTTAGTGAGGACAAGTCTGTATCAAAACTAGGAAAGTGCTGCTCCTGGTCGGCCCCAGAGGGAGCTTGCACAGTCAGTGAACTGAGAGAGGACAGCTCTGTTCCAAAACTCACAAATGTGTCCGTGTCCTGCTGCCCACACATCTCTGTCATGGCTGATGGCGTGTCGTTACGCCATTCTGAGACAGAACTATGACACGGGTCTGAGGGCATGAATTTTTCACTTAGCATTACTGAAGCTGATCCACTCAACATGGCAGGTTCCGTGGTAGGTGTCAGCGCAGGCGAGTCTTTAAAATCACTGATCACGACAAATTCACAAGAACTGCTGTCTTTCTCTATGGAAGCATCCCCTGTGACCGAACTTTGGCATGTGCCCACAGAGTCCGATACAGACTTGTCCTCGGCAAGATCAAAATCTAATGCAGATTCCAGGACGTCAAAACCGGAACTGCCGTTCTCACTGCCTGAAGCCAAGTGCCCATTGACAGGCAAGTCTGACTCCACAGCGAACACTTCAGTGGGGTCGTTCAGTAACCCAGAGTCACTGTCTTTCAAACTGGCTCCAGAATGACTAGTTGGCAAGGCGGGGGAGTCTGCCTGGCATGGGTCAGACATGGCATCGGCAGTGACCGGTGAAAGGAAGCCTGGTGAAGCCTCGCTGCCTGTGACAGGCAAACCTGCCGACCTAATGCTGTCTTCTGCCCCTTGCTGCACGTCCACCAACACTCCGTCTCCTGCGCTGGCATGAACAATGGCTGTTGTGACTGGGGAGCTACTCTGCTGTAACTCGGGAGCGGTCAGATCCTCAAAGGAGTTGGGCTGCGAGCATTCGCTGATGAAGCTTGCGTCGCCCCGCGAGGCGGAGGCCAGCTGGCTGTCGATGCTGTCTGCAGACCAGTGGTGCTGGTTCGGCATCAACTCAGCCCACTTTTGATCAAACGCTGACATGGCGTCGCCGGAGGCGGCCTCAAGAGGGGACACTCGGGTGATGGTCTGGAGCAGTCTGTGAACCTCATCCACCTGGATCCGCTGAGTGCTGCTCATCCAGCAACACCGCATCAGGTCATACCTGAAACCACCAGCAACACCGCATCAGTTCATACCTGAAATCACCAGCAACACCGCATCAGTTCATACCTGAAACCACCAGCAACACTGCATCAGTTCATACCTGAAACCACGTCAATCAGTTCATACCTGAAACCACATCATCAGTTCATACCTGAAGCCTCCAGCAACACCGCATCAGTTCATACCTGAAACCATGTCAATCAGTTCATATCTGAAACCAACAGCAACACCACATCGGGTCATACCTGAAACCACGTCATCAGTTCAAACCTGAAACCACCAGCAACACTGCATCAGTTCATACCTGAAACCATGTCAATCAGTTCATACCTGAAACCACATCATCAGTTCATACCTGAAACCATGTCATCAGTTCATACCTGAAACCATGTCATCAGTTCATACCTGAAACCACCAGCAACACCGCATCAGGTCATACCTGAAACCACCAGCAACACCGCATCAGGTCATACCTGAAACCACCAGCAACACCGCATCAGGTCATACCTGAAACCACCAGCAACACTGCATCAGTTCATACCTGAAACCACGTCAATCAGTTCATACTTGAAACCACATCATCAGTTCATACCTGAAGCCACCAGCAACACCGCATCAGGCCATACCTGAAACCACATCATCAGTTCATACTTGAAACCACCAGCAACACCGCATCGGGTCACACCTGAAACCATGTCAATCAGTTCATACCTGAAACCACCAGCAACACCGCATCGGGTCATACCTGAAACCATGTCAATCAGTTCATACCTGAAACCACCCGCAACACCGCATCGGGTCATACCTGAAACCATGTCAATCAGTTTCATACCTGAAACCACCAGCAACACCGCATCAGTTCATACCTGAAACCATATCATCAGTCATATCTGAAACCACCAGCAACACCGCATCGGGTCATACCTGAAACCATGTCATCAGTTCATATCTGAAACCACCAGCAACACCGCATCGGGTCATACCTGAAACCATGTCATCAGTTCATATCTGAAGCCACCAGCAACACCGCATCGGGTCATACCTGAAACCATGTCATCAGTTCATATCTGAAGCCACCAGCAACACCGCATCGGGTCATACCTGAAACCATGTCATCAGTTCATATCTGAAGCCACCAGCAACACCGCATTGGGTCATACCTGAAACCATGCCAATCAGGTCATACCTGAAACCATGTCAATCAGTTTATATCTGAAACTACATCAATCAGTCTTTGTCCACACTGAACACTTACACAGTTTGATGATCCATTCATACTCGATGAATAATCAACTGGTTTACAAAGGTAGCTGTACAAGTGAATGTGACCTAGTGTGATCAGTCTGCAATAGGTATATCAGTGTGAGTGTGTCCAGGTGAATGTAAGCTTGCATATATGTGTATATTAACATGATGCCAATTCATACATCACCACAATATTAAAATCTCTGGG
Organism: Conus ventricosus; assembly: GCA_018398815.1. Classification (NCBI taxonomy): domain Eukaryota; kingdom Metazoa; phylum Mollusca; class Gastropoda; order Neogastropoda; family Conidae; genus Conus; species Conus ventricosus. Next base: position 112,729,091 of record CM031596.1, read on the forward strand.
ATACTGTATCCATAAAGCTTTTATTTCAAATTTTACAAATGTCTTAAAAAAATCAATGGAAGCAATGAAAATGAGTTATATGTCATTGGAATAAGATCATCATGACCGGATGTAAGATCATCATAATTCAGCATTAATTTTGTTCATAATGATTTGACATCTGCCTTATTTATGAAGAATATTCAAGTCTTCCAAAAAAAACCAAAAGAAAAGTGCGTTCTTTCTGCAGGTGGTAAAAGCTGTCAAGCCAGTCACCAAGGACGTGGGTGCAGCAACACTCACAGTCGGTCCTTGTGGGGCAGCTGCAGCTGTGGCTCTGGTAACTGAACCTGCCTGCCCATCACCACCTTCTGCAGCACGTCGTCGTCACACAGGATGCCATACGGCTGTTCTCCCATTGTGGCAATTTCCCACAGCACAACGCCAAGAGACCTGCAAGTCAGCAGTCATCCAAGGGACGTAACTCATCAAGATCGATTAGTAACACGGATGTGACATGGTTTGAGTACTGCTGTCATAACATAAGGTACAATACGGACCAATGATCATGAATACTGTTCTTATTGTATCATTATTATCATCTTTCCACCTGACATAGCAAACTGGCTCTGAAGGTTGATCTGCCAATTACCATTTTGCTCTATACCGTCATTCCGCCCTCTTCCGTCCATCAAGAGTGACCCATCATAGCTTCTTTGGGAAGTGTTGAACATCACGATGCACACATTTTAGGACATTTGTGAAAGTGTTGCCATTCGCAAGGTGCAGAGGTGGGAATAATAAAAAGTGAAAAAGGAGGAAAATTAGGCGGGGGTCCGGGGGCCGGCGTAGGCCCCCTGAAGCTGAGCATTTTTCATATTTTAGTATCTAAAAATCACGCCAGAAATGCATAAACTGGCAAGAAAAAAAGAAATAAAATAACAAGCTTTTTATTCTATTTTCCCACACGGATCTTCACCTCGTGACTAACGGTCTCTTTACCACGCGATAAAGTCACTGTTGTACGCACATCTTCCTCCAGCCACTTCCAGTTCCACTTGTTTTTCACAGAGGAATATATCTTCGTGGCCAAAACTTTCTCATTCTCGGTGATTTGTCGGAACATGTTGACGACTTCGGAACTTTGGACGTGCAACTTGTAAGACAATATGGCGCCGGAATCCGCAAATTGCACTTTTCACAGCTAAGGGATTACTTCCCTTCTTTGTAGTTTCAGTAAGCCGAATTCCATTATTCACTGTAATCTGTCCTGGGTGCCCAAACGAGCCGGAAGTTTTCCATTTGAGAACAAACTGATCGAGAACAAAATCGCGATCCAAGCTTTTGCTTACGAAAAACAAACCTCACTATACATATACCCCCCCCCCCCCAGTTTTCTCAACGGATTTACATCGATCTCACAAACAGCGCCTGGAGCCTCCAAATCGGCGGAAATCCGCCTTTCGGCGGAAAATTCCCATACCTGAAGGTGCTTTACATAGACTCTAAATCTGCTCCTGTCCAATGTGACTGTGAGTGACAGTGATAAGTGATTGTCCATTTGACATGAATGTGGACAGTTCAGTGTTCAGGTATGTGATGAATCGATGACAGCTCACAAAAACTGTAACCTGTGCAGGTACATCTGTACTTGCTTCAAACTTCAATGGCAATGTGTGAGAAGACCAGGAAATGAGGAATAGGTATTGATTCTGGATTCTGGAATGCAGGTGAGTGACCAAAACGGTACGATATAAACATCAACAACACACAGACACAAGCACAGCGACTCTATCCACTACAAGATTTTTTGTGAAAAGAAAAACAAACAAATGAACAAAAAAAACAAGAATTGTGTAGTTTAGTCTACCACAGAGCGGCCAGGGCTTCAGAGGCATGAGAAGTACCACTTTGACATTTCCAGTGTAATATTCTGAATTCAAGCATAGCATTATCTAATGCCTCAAGTAAGACTTGATAGCACTTTCAGTATCACTTCGCTTTGCACAGGACATGATGTTCGACTGACAAGACAGAAATCTTGCAAGTCATCATGGGGTTTTGATTTTATCTACAATAAATGACAAAATTTGACAAAGAAACTTATCGATTACACGGCAAAATCATAATTAGCTTTTAAGTGATTTTTCTTCTATTCTATTCCAAATTCAAGATCATCCTGTCAGATATTCTGTCAAATGGATTATTCCACACCTAAGATGTTCCTGTTGCATGATGTATCTCCAAAGGTGATTCTGTCTCACAGTCTGTCACAATGGATCATTGCACGTCCAAGACAAACATGTCACACACTCTATCACAACTGATAAAAAACCTTGGACACTGCTGACAGTGTCATAATCATCTATGAAGACACAAATGTCATGGCGTACCAAATATCAGAAAATTTGGAGAAGGTGTGCACTGCCCAGCTCCCGTTGTCCTGCTTCAGGGTTTCCGGTGCCATCCACCGTATCGGCAGCAGGTGAGGTCCGCAGGGGAAATAGTCCTCCTGCAACCCACGCCACACAGACCATGACATCTTCCTGCTCACACCAGCAGGGAAAATAGTTCTCCTGCAACCCACGCCACACAGACCATGACATCTTACTGCTCACACCTCCTGCAACCCACGCCACACAGACCATGACATCTTACTGCTCACACCAGCAGGGAAAATAGTTCTCCTGCAACCCACACCACATAGACCATGACATCTTACTGCTCACACCAGCAGGGAAAATAGTTCTGCAACCCACACCACACAGACCATGACATCTTACTGCTCACACCAGCAGGGAAAATAGTTCTCCTGCAACCCACACCACACAGACCATGACATCTTACTGCTCACACCAGCAGGGAAAATAGTTCTCCTGCAACCCACGCCACACAGACCATGACATCTTACTGCTCACACCAGCAGGGGAAATAGTTCTCCTGCAACCCACGCCACACAGACCATGACATCTTACTGCTCACACCTCCTGCAACCCACGCCACACAGACCATGACATCTTACTGCTCACACCAGCAGGGAAAATAGTTCTCCTGCAACCCATGCCACACAGACCATGACATCTTACTGCTCACACCAGCAGAAGAAATAGTTCTCCTGCAACCCACACCACACAGACCATGATATCTTACTGCTCACACCAGCAGGGAAAATAGTTCTCCTGCAACCCATGCCACACAGACCATGACATCTTACTGCTCACACCAGTCTCTCCAGTTGTTGTTCTTGTTGTTGTTGTCGTACCCTGGCTAAAAGACTCCAGGGATCATCCAAACAGCCGAAGCATTTGAACACTATGGTACAAATGCATCAGCTGGGGATGAGAACATTACGTGTGTGACCGTTTTTGACTACCCTGCCACACTTTGACTTCGGGGGAGTCTTTTCAGTGAAAATTCATGTTTGTTTTCCTCCACCTGTGAATCAGCTCTACACAACATATTCTTTACTCTGTGGTGGAGATGAAGGTAGTGATGTGTGGTGAATCAACTCTACACAACATATTCTTCACTCTGTGGTGGAGATGAAGGTAGTGATGTGTGGTGAATCAACTCTACACAACATATTCTTCACTCTGTGGTGAGATGAAGGTAGTGATGTGTGGTGTATCAACTCTACACAACATATTCTTCACTCTGTGGTGGAGATGAAGGTAGTGATGTGTGGTGAATCAACTCTACACAACATATTCTTTACTCTGTGGTGGAGGTGAAGGTAGTGATGTGTGCTGTATCAACTCTACACAGCATATTCTTCACTCTGTGGTGGTGAAGGTAGTGATGTGTGGTGTATCAACTCTACACAGCATATTTTTCACTCTGTGGTGGAGGTGAAGGTAGTGATGTGTGCTGTATCAACTCTACACAACATATTCTTTACTCTGTGGAGATGAAGGTAGTGATGTGTGGTGAATCAACTCTACACAGCATATTCTTCACTCTGTGGTGGAGGTGAAGGTAGTGATGTGTGGTGAATCAACTCTACACAGCATATTCTTCACTCTGTGGTGGAGATGAAGGTAGTGATGTGTGGTGAATCAACTCTACACAGCATATTCTTCACTCTGTGGTGGAGGTGAAGGTAGTGATGTGTGGTGAATCAACTCTACACAGCATATTCTTCACTCTGTGGTGGAGGTGAAGGTAGTGATGTGTGGTGTATCAACTCTACACAGCATACTCTTCACTCTGTGGTGGAGTGAAGGTAGTGATGTGTGGTGCAGGGTTCATACAGACTTCCACACAAAAAGTCTGATGACTTCACATAAAAGACTGTAATTCAGAAAACATAACCCTTTATGCATACTTTGCTTTGCTTCATGCAGTCACATCTGAAGAGTCCAGCTCATAGCAGAGAAAGGCAAATGGACCCTTTTAGCCGATATAAAATGATGAATTCAAAGTATATATAGACATATCATCAATTCTCTGAATAAATCTGTGATTTTCTGAACAAAATATAAACTGCTCAATCAAAATTTTCATTTTCAAGCAGTTTCAAGCAATCAGAGATTCTCTAAAAGCACTTAAGTTCCAAACTTCAAGGACCATTTTTATCCATGAAAAGGGATCCTCAAATTATTTCAAAAGTATTTACAGGACTTGTATGAAACTCTAGTGTGTGAGTGTATGCATGTGTGCGTACATGTTTGCAGTCTATGTTTGTGTGTGTGTGTGTGTGTGTGTGTGTGTGTGTGTGTGTGTGTGTGTGTGTGTGTGTGTGTGTGTGGTGTGTGACTGAGGTGGGAGGAAGGGGTACTGAAAGATGCAGGTGAACAGTTAGGGGTGGTGGGGGCAGGGCAAAAGAGGGAAGAACCAAATACAAATGGAGGTAGGCTGAAAATGTTGAAATAATCTATGCATAAAATTTGCTCGGTGTGTAAAGAATCACCGTCATATAAATGCACAACTCCTACTGTACTTTTTTTTTCTTTATGTCAAGCACAATAACAAACAATTTAAAATGAAATAACACTTTTCTTTTAAAGATAAACGAACAACACAACTTTTGGACAGTAGGTATTATTAAAACAATTATGTTAGCAATTGCAACATTTGACATCTCTTAAACATAGCAGCCAATCATTTGTTGCACATTTTACTGACAATATACTCTTCCATGTTTATCTTACACACATCCATAAAGGTTCACAGTACCTAAATCTAGCGACAATGTACACATAAAATCATGATCAGATGTTTGTGTGACTACCTTGAACAGTGTGTCTGCGATGCCATAGTCACCAATCTTCAGGGTGAAGTCTCCCATCACCAGACAGTTTCTCGCAGCCAAGTCCCTGAAAGACATGAAAGCAGAGCAGCTACAGACTCCATGTCTTCACAGGAATTTCTACGGCCAAGAAAATCAGTATCAGTGACAAAGATGAGCATAATCTTTCACCCATGTTATGGGGTGGTAAACCTCCATACTAACACCACTGACAGATGACTGAGCACTCTATGTACCTGTTTTGTTGCTGTTGTTTCTTTCCTTTTTTTTTTTTGGGGGGGGGGGGGGGGGGGTGACTTTGGTATTGTTACAATCACAATGATTCAGTCAAAAGTACTGTCACAATCACAGTGATCGAGTCAAAAGTCCTGTCACAATCACAGTGTTTCAGTCATAATCCTGTCACAATCACAGTGTTTCAGTCAAGATCCTGTCACAATCACTTTGTTTCAGTCAAAAGTCCTGTCACAGTCACAGCATTTGAGTCAAAGTCCTGTCACAGTCACAGCATTTGTGTCAAAGTCCTGTCACAATGACAGCGACTGAGTAAATGTATCAATAGCTAGCAAAATTGTGGAATTTTGTTTTGCTGACTTCTATCAAAGTTTGACCGAAGTATCTGAGCAAATCTTTCTTGCAGCACACTTTTCTTCTGGCAGACAAGTGCCAACACAATAAAAGAAAAATTAAACAAAAAAAAAAAAAAGGTGGAATTCTGGCTCCCTGCATGACACCACACACACACACGACACAGTCCTACCTGTGAAGATAGTCATGCCTATGCAGACAGGCCAGGCCACAAGAAACGTCGACGGCAAACTGTATCAGGCGATTCTTCTGAATCAGCAAGGCTTCACTGTGGCGGTGACTGCGTAAGTACTGCTTCAGATTGCCCTGTACAGCGTGTGTATGCACACACACACACACACACGCGCACATCACACCACCACACACCACACACAAACACACAAACTACACACACAAACAAATTCCATGTACGACCTACTGAGGAAAGATCAACATGTTATGAATAAAAGCCTGTCATCATTGTAACTATTACCTTTCTTGTAAAATCAAGATACTTTGTTTCTACTTTTGTAAAAATTAAGACTACTTTGTTTCAAACTTTTGTAAAAAATCCAGACTACTTTGCTTCTACATTGTAAAATCAAGACTACTTTGTTTCTACTTTTGTAAAAATCAAGACTACTTTGTTTCTACTTTGTAAAATCAAGACTACTTTGTTTCTACTTTGTAAAAATCAAGACTACTTTGTTTCTACTTTTGTAAAAATCAAGACTACTTTGTTCTACTTTTGTAAAAATCAAGACTACTTTGCTTCTACTTTTGTAAAAATCAAGACTACTTTGTTTCTACTTTTGTAAAAATCAAGACTACTTTGCTTCTACTTTTGTAAAAATAGACTACTTTGTTTCTACTTTTTAAAATCAAGACTACTTTGTTTCTACTTTTGTAAAAATCAAGACTACTTTGTTTCTACTTTTGTAAAAATCAAGACTACTTTGTTTCTCCTTTTGTAAAAATCAAGACTACTTTGTTTCTACTTTTGTAAAAATCAAGACTATTTGTTCCTACTTTTCATATTGTATCCTTTGAAAGTAAATGATCTACAGTCCAAGTGACTGTATCAAAAAACATACAACAAAAGAAAAGCCCAAGATAGCCTGTTGTGATTTGCAATTCTATTCTAACATATATATCAGCATATTTTCAGAGATAAACATGACAATCCAAAACTTCTTAAAAGTCAGTTATGTTCCTGAAAACCATCTTGGTAAGCATGTTTCAGAAAGCAAGCACCAATAAATCATTATGAGAGAAAACAAAAGACGCATGAAACAAACAATACTGGTTACTAAAATCAACAAAACATAAATCATGCATTAGTTTCAATTCACACAGACTTCGCATCCTAGACCTGTCTACTGTCACAATGCATTTGGAGTCCTTTCTTTCACACAACTTTTTCACATTGTTTGAACCAAATATGTGTGTACTCTAACAAGATACTGATATGGTGTGAACAGTGGAATTTGTCAGAATGGGCAATACTGAGATAATGTTAAAGTAATATAAGTTTCCAGACAGGAGATTCCTTTCATGTTTCACCAACTGCCATTGTTATGGAGATCTTTCTGCTCTGTCACTGCTCTTTTTCTTTTGTAGGTGTAGCTCCAGAGCTGCTTATTTACTATACTTTTATTCATGGGAGTTCATTGGTATTATTATTCATTGGTAAAAGCATTAAGTGTGCCACAATGTGACAACATCACGATTACAATTGACAGGTGCTATTAGAACTCCTATAAACCTCCCACCTCTAATATTATTTTTCAACATTCATGATATTCATAATATTCTTGCATAATGTCTGTGCAGATATGTTGAAATTGTACAGGAAAACAAATACCGTATCTATACTTACTGATTTTGGATGTCACAATCTGCCTTTCTTTGTTTCTGTTTCTTTACATCCTTTACTCCCTTCTTTACATCCTTTCTCAACAGACATCGCTTATGCTTCTGTGGTTTAGACATTCCAAACTCAGCCCTTTCTGGTATATATTTTTCAAAAGACCTTCATTTTCACTACCATTAAAAAAAAAGCAATGTTCTTTTTTCAAGGGGCACATGTCATCAGTACACACTTATGTTGTATCTTGAAAGTTTCAGATTACACTGTAAACAAAGATGTTGGCTGAAAATATGTAGAGTTGCTGTTACTATAACGTTAAGCTGGGCCACTGCTAAAGTCAGGAGTAAATCACTGAATAGTTATAAATGCTACCACTGACATAAGCAGCTGCTTCCAAGATAACCAGCAGAGGAGTCGTCTCTGTGCACTGGCCAAGGAGACGCACGACGTTGTTGTGCTCCAACAATCTGACACAGAATATTGAGAAAGCACATGTCATCAATTTTTCTTTAAAGGAAATGAGAGAGAGAGTGCCAGAGAGAGAGAGAGAGAGAGAGAGAGAGAGAGAGAGAGAGAGAGAGAGAGAGAGAGAGAGAGAGAGGACATACAGAGACAGAGAAATACAGGGAGAAAGAGCAAGAGAGACAGAGAGAGAGAGAGAGAAAGAGAGAGAGAGAGAGTGACAATGACAACTGTTTATTCATAGAAAGGCATTGCCCCTCAGTGAAGGCTACATGCACCTTAAACATCAACTCCACATTACACTAAACGTATAAAAAGACAAAACAGTATTATCATATTGAACGCTCTTTCATTTGAAAGGTCTGATATAAGCATACTGATACAGCTTCGATAATAACATTGCTGAGAGAAACAGAGAGGGAGAGACAGAGAGAGAGAGAGGGAGACTGAATAAGAGAGAGAGATAGAGACAGTAGGAGAGAGAGAGAGAGAGAGAGAGAGAGAGAGAGATTGAGAGAGAGAGAGAGAGGAGAGAGAGAGAGAGAGAGAGAGAGAGAGAGAGAGAGGAGAGAAAGAAAGAGGGAGAGAGAGAGGCAGAGAGTGTGAGTGAGAACTCAAATTCAAAGCTGTCACAATTTACCCAGGGATACAAAAATAAGAGCGAATAAATCAAAGAAAAAAGAAAGAAAAAGAAAAGAAAAGAAAGAGAGGAAGAAAGACTCTCCCAGTTAAAAAAAAAGAAAAAAAAAAAAAAAAAAAAAGAAAAAAAAAAAAAAAAAAGAAAAAAAAAAAAAAAAAAATGTGCATACTGTGTATGCCAGAGACAAAAGAGGAAGGAAGGGGTAAAGGGAGGGAGGAAACATCTCACCTGAAAGGTGCCACTTCCTCAAAGAAGTGGAATTTCTCTTCCCGGGTGGCGTCATCTTTCAGCATCTTTACCACCACCTTGGTCCTGGGCACCCCTAATGTGATCTTCTCTGCATCTGACTCTATCACCTGCACATTGCAATCCCCTTCTGCACCGAGGTCTGCATAGATGTATGCAGTAATCCATGCTATCAGTGCCCTTGCAGCTGTTGCCATCATTGTCTGTATCAAGTGTCATGTTAAACTGGGCAACACAGATCTTCACCTTTTCAAGCTTGTGCAAGAGTACAAATGAATGGTTGAGCGTTAATAAACACAAAATCTCAATTCATCACTCATACAATTTCTGTGGCTGCAGCTTTCTGTATACATTGCTGTACCTGTGCTCCAGTCTGAAGATCTTTCACATGTAAAGCAGATATTCAGTGATTCTGTTATGAAGGCCATTAACCGACTATAAATTTCACTGTTCCTCACAGATATTTCCATGCATACTCTGAGTGAATGGCTCAGAGACTTTGGAGACAGATCCAGACAATAATTGTCTTTTTGTAAAAAAAAGAAGTATGGAAATCAAAGTTCTGAAAATTTTTTTTTTTTTTAGAGATGATACAAATACTTGATATTACAAAAATTACAACTTAGGCACATGTACTAACGAATGGGCAGCAGAATAGTTTTATAAGAATCTGAAGTAGTTGAAATGACATGCTAACAGTGTAAGTTTTTCAAAACAAATGCTTATTTGCTGTACAATAGTAAAAAGCCAATTTTTAGAGTTATTTCAAATAACATTGTATTAAGTAACTGTGCCTGGAACCAGCTCTAGTCTACTGTTTTACCCTGCTTTACTGTGATAACACCATCAGGTATACCTACAATACTTGATTTCCTTATCACACAACATACACACATATATCACACATACATGCACAACACATACATGCATGCACACTCACATTTGCCAAAATATCCAAGAGACGCATCCATGACTCCCACACACACACACACACACCTGTAACAAATTTTACCTGTCCAAACCAGCCAGTGCCCAGTTCCTTCAGGTAGACAATCTGGTTGCGAGGGAACGGGTGGTGGACTGCTGAAACAAAGGTCCACTTCTGAAACGTGTCCAGTCTTGCTAAGGTTTCTTTCACACCTGTTTTCCCAGTGCAGTGTTGGGTGTAAACTTGTGACAGTGTGTAATACCTTTGTTAGGTGTAAATTTGTGACAGTGTATGATACCTTTGTACTGCTCAGTTGTGAGGCAATCCTGCACCTTGGTGTATAGCAACTGTGCTAATACCTCTGCCATCTCAAACGTCTCACTCACCTGGGAATAACTTATATGATATTGATTGATGATAACTTTGTGTTTAAGTCCACAATGCTGTGTAGGGCGAGTGAGTGAGTGAGTGAGTGAGTGAGTGAGTGAGTGAGTGAGTGAGTGTGTGTGTGTGTGCGTGCGTGCGTGCATGCGTACGTGCATGTGTGTGTGTCTGTGTGTGTTGTGCGTGTGTGTGTATGTGCGTGTAGTAAAAATCACAACACATCAAGAGCTTCTGGTCTACTGATAGCAAGATCACTTTCGCAATTGCCATGCTACAGTTTTTCACTGATATATATTTTTCAACCCCTTAACAAATTTAAGTGACAAGAGACCTATTCATTTTCTTTTTGATTTAAGTGGAGCTGGCTACGTGATGCTGAGCTTTAATCCCCCACACCCTAAACAGGGTCAAAGGATTAACTAAAACTGAAATATGAATGTATGTGTGTGTGTGTGTGTGTGTGTGTGTGTGTGGGGTGTGTGTGTGTGTGTGTGTGTGTGTGTGTGTGTGCATGCATGTGTGTGTGTGCACGAGAGAGAGGGACAAGAGAGAGAAAGAATATATATGTGATTATGGGGGGGGGGGGGGGGGGACGACCATGTGTGCAAGTACATATATATCCCTGTTTCAGTGTTTGTATGCATATTCACATATGTGCATGAGCCCCTGAGGGGAGAGCTGCTTCTGTTTTTCACTGGTAGCAACACTAAGCATCTGGTTTCCTTATCCCCATAAAACCCACCTGTCAGCTTGAGTGAAGCATCCTGCCTCGCTGACCCCACACAGCTGATGCGAGGTCGGAGGGGGGTGGAGAACTGCTTCAGCCTGGACGTGATATCTGGCAAAGGCTCAATGGTGACCACAGTGGAACGATTGACGCCACCACTGCCATCATCAATGGACAACGTGAATGAGTTGTTGATCTCTCCCTGGTCACTGTCCAGGGACGTGGTGCTCTCATGGAAGTTCTGTAACACAGTAAGACATGACTCAACAGACTTATAGCTGTTATAGAATTGTTTAGCTTCTTTAAACCCAATACTGTTAGTTAGGCAGAATTATCTACCACTGCAGATATGAATGCTTATCTCCCCCTATTTCTTCAATCTAAGAAATAAGAGCAAGCTTTGTTTATAATTGAATATTTCTTGCAGTCATTGCAACACCAAGCTGCTCTGTAAGTTGCTGGAATGGTGCTCGGTACTTATCCTTGGAATTTATTAGTTTATTGTAATTTAGTCCCTTGCGGATTCATTCCAAGAACTGGCCCTAAGCACTTGTGTCTTAAGAGGTTATCTTTTTATATTTTCTACAAGAAAATGTAGCTCGTTTTGCTCTTTCACGATTTTCTTTTGCTTCTTAGGTGGCACCTTTGGTTGGTTTTCTTGAAAACTCAACAAACATACTATGGTTTTACACACCAGCCTTCTTCTGGGATAGCATTCTTCTTAAAACCGAAAAGGCAGAGGAATCAAGTTACCACTTTCCGCGGTCACTGAGTAGAAACAATCAGGTTTCGAAATATCGGTATCTGACCAGGAGTTATATGTTAGTGAGTTCCTACCCATTGGAGATTGTCTCCCCCTTGGAGACTATAAGCTTGCTGAAGGCTTATTCTGAGAAGCATTTATTATTCTCCATTCACCCACTCAAGCACATACTGTGAGTTAGGCAGAAATATCTATCACTGCAGATATGAATGCTTATCTCCCCCTATTTCTTCAATCTAAGACATAAGAGCAAGCTTTGTTTATAATTGAATATATAAAAATAAAACAAAGTTCATTAGCATTTTCTCTCACATACCAATCTGATCCTGCTTATTATGGTTAATTGTAACCTAAAGTCATGAATAACCTTGAATGTATGATCTGTATCTCAATGAAATATTACACAAATACTACCACTCAGTGATTAAAGTAACTGGTCTTTATGCATGGTGTCAGAACACTGAAAACTGACACTGCAACAGTTTTATTATGAGTAGCAAAAGCTTACATAAGCTTTAGCGATAATTAATGCTGATGGCAGCAGCCACATCACAGCAGACAATGGACCACTTACAGTAAACCCTCGTTTCTTCCTCAAGCAGGGCACACACAGGAGCACCACCAGAATGAACCCTGCTGACACAGACGCTGTCACCAGCACTGACACCAGCAGTGTCAGTGACATGTCCTGAAGAACCATGGGGAATTCTTCGTGCCGGTTACATCCTTTCCCACAAAGCTGACAGGATCAATCTGCAAAGTGATACAACACTTGAGTGTTTCAACAGCACTTAAGTCTGTCGGCTACTACCTCTGCCATCAGGAACGTACCAGTCGTACAAGTCACTGAAAAGTAACATTTGTACTCAATTACATGCGTTTAGGCAACTACATCAGCAACAGTGTTAACTGATATGCAAAAACATACACCTGACAATGCTACTAATATAATGCAGTCAGATGCATCACACAGCTAATGGGTTCTAGGGACATAGAATTCTGCATTACGAAAGACTTGAACTTGGATTGGTGCACTGACAAACATAATTCAACCTCTTGCCAAAGGTGACAGGTGCAGGGCATCTTTGAGTCAACTTGAATGAGAAACATTTAGAGTGATATAATTTGACATCAAGCTATCCAAGTAAGCCAAAACTGAAGTGAGATTGTTTAAACACAGTTGGTTGAAATCATTTAAATGACTGTGCTGTGTCCATGAATTTTCTTAAATGCAAAACGATCACAAACATGTCCCAGTCTAATGCATATCCATCACTGACCTCACAAAGTTTCAGCTTCAACATAATTATGATGACAACAATGGAGGGGAACAGTAATAACACACAAATGGCAGATGGTCTTTCAGCTGAAGACCGAAACGTTGATCAATGCTGTGCACATGTGTGTGTGTGTGTGTGTGTGTGTGTGTGTGTGTGTGTGTGTGTGTGTGTGTTTGTCTGTGCCTCCAATATATAGTGCAAACCTTGTACAAATCCTATCTCATGATTCAGTTCAGGAAGGGAAGATTTGGGTTGGCACAAATGATAAGAAGCAAAAAGAGAAAAAGTGAGGGTTATAAGAAAAGAATAAAAGACCCTAAGATGAAGTATGTGAGCTTTAGAGTTCATAAACATCATTAGTTACACACCTGTATACACAAGAAGAAACATCAGTACCTCTAGTAAATCAAGTACGCTAGAATTGTAGCACCAGAATTAACTTTGTAATCAATTGTAGCTCTTTCTATTATTACTAATACTAAGCCACAACAGAAAAAAAAAAAACCCATTGATGTCTCCCCTTTTTCTTTTTGATAGAACCAGTGTTCAGTTTTACATACACTGTATGCTTTTTAGAGGCAACAGACTACAAACATCAAATGAGACCTACTCAAGACTGAAATTTAAAATGAAATGTTTAAATATACCTTTGGTGGTGAACTCATGCGAGTGAGATGCAACATGGTAAAGCTTGATGCCAGCTGTGAAATAATTTTGATGATACATCTTTGAATCTCATTAGCATCATGACATCACTGACATTTAGTGAATTTAGTCACAACAAACGACATGTCCCCTTCAGCGAGTTAATTCTTATTTTAGGTGATAAGGTGAAATCTGACAAAGCTTTTGTGGAGTCAAATGTGTGAGTCTGTGTGTATGTGCATGCACATGTATGCATTCCATTCAATAGTCTAGAAAGTAGTAGTAGTAGTAGTAGTAGAAGTAGTTGTAGTAGCTGTGTGTGTGTGTGTGTGTGTGTGTGTGTGTGTGTGTGTGTGTGTGTGTGTGTGTGTGTGTGTATGTGAGAGAGAGAGAGAGAGAGAGAGAGAGAGAGCAAGAGAGAGAGAGAGACAGAGAGAGAGAGAGAGAGACAGAGACAGTGTATTATATTGTCTATTCATAAGCGTGAGCATGTGCATAAATTTGAGTAAAACTATGTGGTGTAAGCTGGTTAAACTAATTGATAATTTGGAGTAAAAAACAGGCATGTTAAGAACTCTCATAAAAAGCATGCCTCTTCTGATTTGATTTGCATAAACCTAATACGGTAATTTGTGGCAATTAATTATCACAAACAAAATCATTTTAGCTTCCTAATTTTGATAATAAACACTTACACCATTACTACAATACCAATTTACCTGAATAGATTTCAGTATAAGAGAGTGTTGTACATTTCTAGTACAATGACAATTGACTTTAGTCTTTTTAGACATCTTTTAGTTACTTTCACTTGGGCTCGAGGGTGTGTGTGTGTGTGTGTGTGTGTGTGTTATACATACATGTGCGTGTGTGTATGTCGGTGTGTATGTGTGCATACACGTGTGTGTGTGTGCGCCTGTGTGTGTATGTGCGCGCACATGTGCGCACGCATGTGTGTGCATGCTTGTATGCATGTGTGAACACTGAGTAAGTGTGCTTCTCACTTCTTCTTCCTGTTTGTTTGTGGATCTCTGTCTCTGTTTCTCTGTCTCTTTCGCTTTCTCATAGTCTAAGTTCCTAGACCTGCCTTTATCAGGAGCTTTTTGACTAATACCAGCAGACTGTCTATTTTGAAACTGTCTTATCTGTACTTAAGTAATAAAGTATTGATATTCAATAACTTTAATAAGTGATTCCATTTTTTTTTTTTTTACCTTATCCTGATCACTGTTCAGAAATGAGCGCTTGTTAGATATTAATTAAACTGGTTCACTTTAGCACAGTGTATTTAGTGCTGCAACAGACTGTGACAACTGCAGAAATAGACCTGTATAAACATTGTATTATAACAATGTAAAGTGCTAAGTTCTTCAACAGATAATTAGTATACTCATTTCACAGACAAGTTTCCATTTTTTTCTTTTTGTTGTTGTTGTTATATTATTACGGAAGAAAGCGAACCCTCTTCTCTTCTCCTTTATCTCTCACAACTTTACTCCTCTTTTCTTTCCTCTCACATTTCTTTTCCCTTGCACTGAACCAAGGACCAGCGACAGCAGAACCGTAAAGTTTATGAAGTTGGCTGCCTAATATCAAGAAGAAGAGAAGGAGAAGAAGAAGAAGAAAAGAGGATGAAGATGAAGATCAACAACAACACAAGTCAACACCACCACCTACTCTACAACAAGAAAGTAGCTTAAAAAAATGGAAAGGTTCGTTTTATCAGTATATTATCTTCTCTTAAAACAAACATGCATATTGCAAAGGTTCATACAGTTGGTCTTTGTTCTGAATGGCTTCACACACTTAAATCTAAAAGGAACCGCTGGTGACCTACTCGTTTTTGAGTGAACCAGTATTTTAGGAAGAAGAAGAAGAAGAAGTGAACGAGCAATGATGATGGTGATCATGAAGAACAGTCTGATGTCTATCTAATGAAAACTGATCTGGCTTTACCGATGTCCTTTCATTATTTTCACTAAGTTAAAAGGCAAATTGTATATACACTACGTTGGTTTTTTTTTAATCATCTGATTTGTTGTCTCTGCTCTCATCAGAACTGAATTACGTCAACAAAATTAATGAGAACAACCACTCTGTGGTAACATGCGAGTATTTGCGTTGACAGTACATGGCAACGAAAATCTACTATCACTAGCACTTGTGGACATTTTACACTGATTTGATAAATCTACTACTGTGTCATGTCAATGAGTCAGTCAAAATGTGTAACCTATTTAACTGCAGCCGGTTGAAAGTTGAGTAACAACATCACTCATGTCATTCTCAAGATCAATCAGCAACACTGGTTTTAAACACATAGACACACAACTTACTTCTGCGCAAGTATCAGTCTATTACTACTCTACGTCACATACTGATATCAGTAAATTGCAGATGACATTTGATAATCATCATCGATTTCAACTTCAAAGCAGTTAGATTAGGGTACCTATTAAATTTACACACACCAACTTAACTCGTAGGAGGTGTGTCGATTTGAAAATCTTGAAAAGATCACTCAGTGTTCTCAGAAAGCAATCATCTGTAACGCCTGCTCATCGTTGAAAATTTATTCTAATTCATCCGCGAAACTTGCCATTTAAAACTTCAATAACAAATTAATGAAAACATGTGAAAATGACGATGTTTACTTACGATGAAAGTCTCTTTTTACAGAGCATCTCGTCTGACGAGATCGCACGAGAGCTACTTTGTTACAAGATGGTGGCCAGTGATAACTATTGACTGTGACTGAACGGAAGTGGGCAGTACTTAACAAAATACCTCAACCATCTTTCGTTCCTGGAGATAAGAGGCAACAGAATGGAATCGGGAGGCGTTGGATTCAGCTTGGAAGGCAAGTTTTTGAATCATGCTTTGGACAGTACAACTAGAATTTAACATTGTCGTTGTCTGTTCAGTTGACTGCGTGGTTTACCGTTTCAGTGTTTACTTTCTTTCCTTATTCCCACTGGTTTTAGTGACCATCCCTCAAGTTAACAAGTTTTCAGCAGTTATCTGACAGTTATTTGTTTGTGACTTCCACATCAGACTTTTTCATTTGTGCAGTTATAGGTTTTGATGTAAAATAATCGAATGGGTCCCCACTGTGTGGCATGTGAATTTCCTACAAGACTTGTGTTTGAGAGGACTTCATTCATTTTTCTTTTTCATCCCCCCCCCCCCCCCGATTGTCTCTCTGTCTGTCTGTCTGTCTCACCCTCCCTCCCTGTTTTAAGTCGTAGACAAAATTTAGGGCAAGAATAATTAAGCATCAAGAATTTGGGTTTAGATGGCTACATGCATTTTTATAGCACATTCTTCCCATTCAATATTAATAATGATAATGATAACACACACACACACATGTGCACACACACACACTCACACACATGTGCACACACACACACACACACACACACACACACAACACACACACACACACACACACACACACACATGTGCACACTCACACACACACACACACACACAACACACATTAGTCGCAGAATCAATTTGATGGGCAATGGAAGGGGAAGAAAGAACTGCTATTGATAGGTGAAGAGGGTTGTTTTAAGAGATGCCTTGAAGGAAAACAGACTGAGAGAGTTTGAACTACACAAAGATATTGGGAGTTTATTCCAAGAAACTGGACCTGAAAAGAAAAAGAATGATCGCCATAGGTTTTAGTTTGAAATCGAGGGATTTTGAGCACAGTGTTGTTTGTAGAAGAATGCAACTGCCTAGAAGGAACATAGAGATGAAAGAGATCAGAAAGGTATGAAGGAGCTAAGCCATTCAGAGATTTTTACAAATCAGAGTAAGGACAGTTTGTGCTCTGTTCGCTTTTCGACCGGCAGCCAGTGAAGAGAAAGAGCAAGGGAGTGAATGACATAAATTTGACATTCATAGCCTGCTCTACCCAGTACCTACATGCTTGGTGAGTTGATTTTAACGTGGTGACAGCCCTGATGTGGCCCTCTGCGGTCGGCTGGGCTATAAGCAACATTATCTTATCTTATCTTACCTACATGCTGGCAGCATTTGGATGATTTTGATTTTTTTCCCAGTGGTGGTGAGAATGCCATGTGCTGAAGTACATTGATACACATAATTGACAGATACTGTGGATGGATTACATGCTCATCAGTGTTAGAACTTAGATACTATGGATGAATTAACACAGCTGGACTGAGTTGTTTGATGAGTATTACTCAGGAGACAGAGTTGGGTTCATAACCTGTACACAAATATTGTTCTGTCAATGTACAAGACAAATTAAATGGCCCTCAAGAGCTGTCAGTGAAGTTTCAAAGTCTTTTGGATAGCTAGAGAGAAGACAAACTGAATTAGTCAAGGACTGAATTGGTCATTTAGAACTCGTACTGTTTACTTAAATTTGCATCAGTGACTGGTTTCATAGGGGTTAGATTAACCTCTTCACTCAAGCAATTTGTATCCAGGAGCTCCCCAAGGTTGCAAAATACAGTTACTCTGTAATCTTATCTGATGTAAGGTTCAGACATTCTCTGTCCACTCTCAGGGCTCACTATGCATGGACACTTGAGTGTATTTCATGCTCTGTCACGTCTGTGACTTAAAAATACCTTCTCAAAATTTTTTGGACAGCACGACTGTTTATCATATTATATTTTCAATATACATCATTCTTAAAGCAATGTGTTGAGCGTGTTTTCAATCTCTATCATTCTTAGTTTGTGTGAAGGACTGTTTAGGTAAGGATGCATTACAAATTTGACAGTCTCATGGGTTTTTTCCTTTTTCCCCTAGACTTTGCCTGTCAAAGTGCCTCACAAGCAGAAACACACAATAGACAGCCAGTGTGAGGTGAAGCCAAAGAAAACTGTGTTTGACTGGGCGATTAGACTATTGTCAGAGCTTGAGCCTAATGAGATGGCTTTTTCTGACTAGCATTTCATGCTTTTCACGAAAAGGCAGCTTGTTCTTGTGGCTCAGAATCTCGATTGAAACTGAAAGGAATGGTGAAATTAAGGAATCAGAATCGTCTGCTGAGAAAAAGACAAACTCTGGGTCAGTGGTATTCTGGACACTGTGTCTTTTTTAATATCATTGGCTCTACTTTGACTGAGTTGATTTTAACGTAGTGACAGCCCTGATAATTGATATGGCCCTTTGCGTTCGGCTGGGCTATAAGCAACATTACCTTACCTTACCTTACTCTACTTTGACTATGAGAAAGTGAGCCGAGCTATGAGGATAGAGACCTGTGTCATATATATAGCACTGATACCAGTTTCAAGTCTTAGTCAAGGAATAAAAAAAGGAATCCCACTTTCAGCAAACTAAGGGTCCCAAACCTTTCAAAGATCTATAGGCCTTAAGTCACCATGAATTAACAGATGACTCCACAGCTTAAGTTTGTTCTGTATTTGTTCGACACAAACTGACAAAGTGTCTGTCTTTCTCTGTCTCTCTTTCTCTCTCAAAATGTTTGTGTGAACATGTGTGTGTGTGTGGTGTGTGTGTGTGTGTGTGTGTGTGTGAGTGTGAGAGACAGTGTGCATGCATTCACGCCCGCATGTGTTATTTGACATTCTGTTAGTGTTACAGTCCTTTCTTAAATGTCAATATAAAGAATATCGGTACCAAAATAATTTGACAGTAGATTGGTTTTAGTTAGTCAGTCAGTGTGTGTATGTGTCTGTATGAGTAAGTGTGTGTATGTGTGTGCTGTACATGTGTACCTGCATGAGAGCATGTTGTGTGCGTGCGTTTGTGTGCATAAACCTTTAGGAAAGCTCAGCTAAGGGTAAAAACACCCTTTGCAATGAATCTTAAGTAAATGTTAGCGAACTGCCAAAAATGTCTTTATAATATAATGTCTGACTTGAGAAAGGGTTAGCACACCCCTGAAAACAGCATTGAAATTTGAATAGGGAGTTCTGCCTTCGGATGAGCTGGTTTGTAAATTACATCCATGTGTGTGCATGCACATGTGTGTGTGCATGCGTGTGTGGTGTGTGTGTGTGTGTGTGTGTGTGTGTGTGTGTGTGTGTGTGTGTGGGGTGGTAAGAGAGAGAGAAAGTTTGTGTACATGTGTATGTGAAAAGAGGAGAGAAATAGAACTGGACCTTTAGTTGAAAACGCACAGGTGTCCAGTCCAACTTTTGAAAGGTCTACCTGAAATTGGGAAAAAAAAACTTTCTAAAATCCTAGTATATAGTGTAGTACCATTTAAAAGTAAGTGAAAATTCCCTCTATAAAACTATAATGTTTGAGAAAGGGTGGGTCCACCTTTTAAAACAACACTGAATTGGGAGCCCTGCTTTCTTCTGATGAGCTTGTGTGAAGCATCAGCATCCAGGGTTTGCTGTTTTAGCTTAATAGTTCTATGGAGGTTTTTCTGGATATCAGAGCAGAAATCTTTCTTTAGCAGCATCCTTTTTTCTGCAGTGCAAACATCATCAAACAGTGTAAGTTTTTATCACTTTGAAAGTTGCTGAATAGTGAATAGTCTGACCTCTCTCAGGACTCTGTATGCCAAAGTGCTTTTGCCTCCTAACTCCTGACAGTTGATGTGACAGAATGAGAATCAGTAAGCAGTTTAGAGGTTCCACTAGACCAACGGGGATTTTATGCTAGTAGTTTTTGCCTTGTGCACATAAAAAAGACTGTTAAGCAGAGAGCTTTGGTACCATGTACCAATTAGTGAACGTGAGCCCTTTTGATGGCTATGTCTCATCCATGGACAAGTTCACTAAAGAAAGATCTATCTTTTCTCATGGGTTGTCCTAATCCCCCACATTCTTCTGCTGCAAACTAGAGTTGTAAAATACAGTCTTGCCCAGCTGGTATTATTCAAACCCGAGAAAACCCACCACACTGTTTGAAGTGTTTCTGCCACATGCCCATGCCCCCTCCCTTTCTGCTGAGTCATGAAGCAGTGATAAAGCAGCTGGATTAGGATAAGATAATGTTGCTTGGACATGCATCTAAAGAGAGCACCTACACCGGCCACCACCTCAAATTGGTTATTTGCTATGCTAAGCAAGGACAATGAGATTAAGTCAAGTGAAATGTAGACCTACTTGGTGTTCCTTTAAAAGAAATGTTTCAGTAGGAATACAAACTTCTCCAAACAGCTTGAATACAAAATAGTCACAAAACAATGATTCAGTAAAGTTTGTTGGCTGATTTTTATGTGACTGTCTTGGAGCTGGATTCATCCCCAACTAGGGTGGTAGGAAAAATAAAATAAGGAATTTGGAAAGTCCTGTTTTGTGTGCAGCCCTTTCCTTTTCTACCATCTTCCGTTTTTTTTTTCCATCGAGAAGACTCATTGATTAATTGACGGAGACTCTTTTGTATGGAAACAAAAGGAGGAAGGCTCAAAGACAGAATTTTGTTAGGAATAGACCATGTTGAAAAATCTGCAAGGGAGGTAATCTGCCTAAAGCTACAGCTGGGATTTAGTGGTGGGATACTGATACTCCTTTTGAAACTGGTATAATTGAAGACTGAATGTGGATGATGTCAATGGTGTGTGTGTGTCAATCTCGGGCTGCTCTCCCTCAGGCCATCTGGGTTGATCTCAATGTTGGAAGAAACTCTAGGGAGGCTTAGTAACAGCAGAAGAACTTCCTGAGGAGAAGAACCACCCCTTCAGACAAGTGTTTTGGCCTTGAACTCCTAAAACTCTTCTAAGGGGGCCGGGCCACATTCAAGTCATGACACCCAATGACCTTTTACTGCCAACCTTTTTTCCCTGGCACTGTTTGGATTCAAACCCACAACTTTTGGATGGGTGGGCATCTCAAGGTGTACCTTGTTAACTTAATGTTAGACGGATACATGTCTTACCCCCTTGCTAATTAACATGTGTTCTAAGTTGGTAAATTCTAGCCTCATGAAGTTCACTTTTGTTCCTCCTTGACCAGATCGAGTGGATTTTTTTCAGCTGCCTCTGCCATTGCCTTCAAGGTTCTGGTCCTGTTCTTACCCAAAATCCCAAGCTGTTTCATGAGATTATAGGCTGATGAGCCCAAAAATCCCCTTGCTCCAACCTCTGTGGCGAGTACCTGGGTCTGGTAGCTGGATTCAAGATTTGTTTTTGTAAATTTCTGCAAGTTCTATAGGCATCTGGACACTCATAGTGATTCCACACTTGGTCACTGTCTCATTGCTGTCACAGCTGTTTGTCCCATGTGCGAGAATAGGTAACTGCTTGCAGCAGAAATACGGGAGTTTTCTTCCCCTGATTTTTTTTTTCTCCCAGAACAGGGTTGTTGTTTTCCTAAGACTTGTTGACTGTAAACTATATACTGACACAGCATGTTTGGTCAGCAAGGAGAAGAACAGTTGTTGACTTCATCGACATGGTGGTAGTAAACATCCCAGTGAACGGTCGGTCAGTCAGGCGCTGGTGTACTGATGCTTGGGCATGTGCAACTGTACTCCTGTCCTGTTTAACTGACTGTTCTGTGTTCACTGTTTGGCAATGTTGTGATGCTGTATATTGTCAGGAGTGAAAATGTGAAAGTCGTGCACACTTTGATTGTATTAGCCTCGTAATGGATGGTTCTGGATTTTTTAAATTTTTATTGCTGATTATGCACCAGCACTAATAGGCTACTTGACCCTCTGGTACTTCAGTTATTGGGTTTCTACCTATCCCTCAGTAAGCTTAGCTATAGTATAAGTAAAAAGTTGACTTCTACTAGAGAAAAAATAGCAGTTTTACATGCTAACTGCAGCAGTTTCTTTCATCTGTTCTTCTTTCTGTCTTAATCTTTGGCTTGATTTGGAAACATTGTAGCTAACAATGATAGCTTTCTGACATTATTGATTGATAACATTGATTGCTGGTTTCAGACTTGACGCCAGAAGAGCAGCAGCTGCTTCGAAGTATTCAAGAGAAGAAAAAACAACTGTTATTTGAAATTCAGGTGCAGTATTGTGTGTGTTTGTGTGTGTGTGATGTGTGTGTATGCTTGCACACATACATGCGTGCATGTGTGTATGGATGTACGTGTGCAGCCTACAGATATGTATCTGTATTCAGACTGTATTTGAATTGTCAAAAAAGGTGTGGCCTTGTGCATTTAAGTTTGGGGAACATACCCCAACACAATTGTTGCAAATTTAAATCACTTTGTTGTCCTCTTAACGACTTGTTCATCACATTTTTTTTATATTACCTTTCAATGACTATTATTACTGTGTATACCAAACTTTACAGAACATCTTGTTTGATGAATTCAGCATGTATAACAAGGTATAAATGCCTCTGCTGGTATTGAAGTCCGTTGAACCTTTTAACTTTTGTCTTATGAAAGTGGGTTGAAGAGGTGCCTTGGTGGATGCTGAGGCACTCAGAAATCTCCACAGCCTTTGGTCTCCAGTCATACACAACAGAGTGGATTTTTTTTACAGTCAGTTCTATCCTTTTTGTCTTGCCCATCCAGAACATCTTCAGTAGGCTTAGGTGGGACGTCCACCCTCCACTTCACCAGACAACAATCATGGACAGAGGGTCTTGGTGAGATGCCAAGTCTGTACCAAGCAAGGTTACAGTACTTGATAACTGTATGACAGATCAGAAGCATTTATTCTCAAACATGGATTTTTTTTTTTTTTTTTGTGTGTGTGTGGTTGAGGTTGTGTTGCCAATGTTCAGCTTGTGCATCCTCAGAGAAGGATGGATGTCACACATGATATGGACAGTTTTGTCATCACTGAGATATCGACAGACTGATTTCGATGGCATTCAATCATTCTGGCAGACAAAGTGGATGATCCAAGGCAAGCCTACTTTCACGGTGTTTTCTTGAGTTGAGATCTTTACGAGTGTGGACATAGACATATTAGGTAGTCCCTATAAGTTGAGATCTTTACCCAGAGAGGACTAGACATAGTAGTGATCATCTTAATTGAGATCTTTCCCGAGAGTGGACCAAGGCATATTAGTAATCCACTATAAGTTGAGATCTTTTCTGAGAGTGATCACAAGCATTAGCAGTCCTATAAGTTGATCTTTTCCAGGAGTGACACAAGACATATTAGCAGTCACTATAAGTTGATCTTTTCTCGGGAGTGGACACAAGACATTTTAGTTGTCCACTTCTTAAAGAGTCTGTTATTCAGCGTGATGCTGACTGAATGCTGAATGTTGTCTGGAACTGTTAGACTGAAGGTTTTGCATTTCTCTAAGCTGGAGCTGACTTTCAGTTTATATGTTCTTGATACATCCCCAGTCTGGCGATGACTTAACTGTAAATCTTCTTCACTGCTCTCTGAGAGTGAGATTTCATTGCTGAAATGCAGGTTGCAAGAGAAACTGCCCTTCAATGTATACGGAGGTCTTTATTTCTTTGTTCCTTGGCAAAAACTCTTGATGTTTACAGTTAGTGGGATTATACGCTGATGGTTCCAATTTTAAACCCACCACTGAAGTGTCCTTATTCCTTCAGTTCTCAGAGATGATGTCTAAACACATCACCAGGGTGTTTTTTTGTTGTTTTATTTTTGTGTCACTCACCCAACTGGCTCATGATGGCCTACATTTGTCGGAAAATAGAATGGGATTTGAATTGTAATCAAGATTTTTTTTTTTTAAATGGGGACCTCAGCTGTTGGAAGGTTGCTTCTTAATTTGTGATTGAGTTTCTGTAATGGCATTGCAGTCACTGATAACAGGAGCCTCAACTGGTGTGGCTTGTTGTTCTATAGATGTGACAAACTCTATGATAGCATTTCAGTGGGCGTTCTTCAGGTAAAATAAGAGTTGGTAGTCTGGTTTAGTTTTGGATAGTGGTATAGTTTAGTTCTAGGGTTTATTCTTCCAAGTGCTCAAATAGGAAAACAGTGTCATGGTGTATTAAATCCACTCTCTTTATATATCTTTACTAACATTTTTTGATTTTTAGAATAGCTCATTGCTTTTAGTAAATAATTAAAATTTTCCTGCTTTGGCCAGAAGTTTGTTTTCTACTGTCGGAACCATGGAGAGTGGAGGACATTTTTTAAATAACTGATGGCATTATGAATGAAAGCACAGTAATGCGAGTTTGGTTGAAATCAGAGCTGAACTGTGTACAGTCTGTGACATTTTTTATATAAGATTAAGCACAAAAATTGGTAAGGTTGAAACTGTAACAGAATTATGTACACTTGTGTATTCAGCATTTCATGAATAAAAAAGCTTGCTCAGAATTGGGCATGGTTGAAGTCAGACCTGAATCATGTACATTTCTGTTTAGCATTTAATGAACATTAAAATGAATTTTCAAAAACAAACTTGGTTGAAATTCCAGGAGCAATTTATCTGCATTTCTGTGTAACTGTACACCAGAATAAAACATTGAACTACGTATCCAGATGTTCAGTTTGCATATGTACATGACTGTGTACACTGCCAGATTTGGATGAATGTTTGTTGTTGCTTTATGTGTAGGAACTGCGTAGAGAAATAGAAGATGTCACAAACGAACTGGAAAGTATGGACTTCGGGGATGAGAAGTAAGTCATGTTCACATTTGAAGTTGGTGAAAAAGGGATTGCTTTATCTGTTCTTTGTTGAAGATCCTTTTGTATGTTAACTGTATATTTGCATCTCTCTCTCTCTGTGCCTGTCTCTGTGTCTGTCTGTCTCTCTTTCTTTTGCTGTTATTGTTTTGGTTAAATTTATTGTCCATTATTGAGTGAGAAGTTCAGATGCTATACATAGTGGTCACATCCTATATTAGTATATATCACCTTTTTTTCCATGACAAACTGTGTCTTGTTTTCAGACAATCTTTAGACCCCTCTCTTTTTCACCACCTTTACCAGAGTTCTAGGCCTAGTATTTGAAAGGTGTGTTGACTTGTCAGAATGAGACTGAATTCTTTATGGTTGTATTCCTTTTGCCATTCTTAGCATTAAATGTTGTGGGTGCACTACAGCCATTTTCAGTTATTCTGTATGATTGACATGTATATATATTTGCTGCTGTGGTGGGGGTGGTGGGTGTGGTTGGTGGTGGTGGTGGTGGTGTGTTGTGTGTGGTGTGGTGTTGTGTGTGTGTGTGTGTGTGTGTGTGTGTTGTGTGTACGTGTGTGCGCGCGCACATGTCTGTGTACGTGTGTGTATATGCGAATGCATGTTCACGGGGGCGTGCGTATGTGCGTGCGTGTATGTCCATGCATGTGTGTGTGTAAGTGTATGTGTGTGTGTTCGTGCACGCACATACACATGTGTGTTGGTGTATGTGTGTGTGTGTGTGTGTGTGTGTGTGTGTGTGTGTGTGTGTGTGTGTGTTCATGCTTGAGAGA
This sequence comes from Conus ventricosus, assembly GCA_018398815.1. Lineage (NCBI taxonomy): Eukaryota > Metazoa > Mollusca > Gastropoda > Neogastropoda > Conidae > Conus > Conus ventricosus. Next base: position 112,755,126 of record CM031596.1, read on the forward strand.
GAGAGAGAGGAGAGGGAGAAACTGGAAAACCGATTAGAGTGGACCTTCATCGAATAATACAAGCTGTTCATAATGTCTGTTATTTAATCTCATTGTCACAACAGATTTCTCTGTGAAATTCAGGCTGCAGGCATTGCTGCTGTACAGTGATGCCCAGACTTTGTGCCTCGTTTTACCCTGTTTGCATTTGTCTTTGTTGACTGTAAAAGTGGGTTTTTCGACAGTTTTGCCAAAAATATTCTTTTGTTGCTGTAGCTTCCTTTACATTGGGAGCCTAAGTGCATGTTTAAATGGGATCCCGTCTTGTGGGTCATCTTAGACTTGCAGTCAGATCACTGCGTAGGTCAGGGGGAGGGGAGTGGAGGGGAGAGGGGTTGGAAGCTCCTGTGTAACTCAGTCTACATGATTTCTTTTATTAGGTACAAAGACATTTTCCCTGTGTAAGTGATTAAATCACAGATGTTTTGTGCCAGAACATTTTCCTTGCTGAAGGAAAAAATAAAACAGTTGGTTGTGATCTTACCACAGACCCTGTGGGAAACGCCCAACTGCTGTCTAGTTAGTTTGAGGCACAGCAGGTTTGAAACTAACTTGGCATGCCCAGGGGCTGCAAGATGAGAAAGGCAGCAGCCAGTGACACTACAGCTTAAATCTAATTGGCCGTGGTTTTCTTTCTTTTTTTGAAGGTGGTTGTCTGTCTGTTTTTTTGTCTTAATTTTTGCTGGCATTGAGCTTCTCTGTATGACTTCTTTTGATATGATTTTAAAGCATTTTTTGAACAGTTGACCAATGTTTGATAAAGAAAATTAACATCTTCATCATGGGGCTCAGTCCATAAGTCGTCATAGTTGACATGAACTACAGAGATTCAGTTCTCCTAAGGAACGTATCTTGTGCCACGTCTCTTTGTGCCCACCCCCCTCCTAAGTGATCCTAGGCATCAAGAGTCCTGTCTGTATTATAAGTCTGGTGTGCGTTTGAGTCAGTGTGACTGCAGGCATACTTTGATTGTGCTGCTTAGCGCATTAAGGACAAAGCCAAGGTATATATTGTGCTGCATAGCGCATTTAGGACAAAGCCAAGTCGCAGTGCTTTTTGATTGCTGTCTGAATCACTCTCTGTCAAACCATGTCGCTGTGGCTGTGAGATTGGGATATATTGGTCACAGCTGCTTCTCTGTTTCTTGGGGGGAGGGTGGGGGTGGTTGTGGGGGAAAGAAAGAAAGAGAAAGGAGGAACTTGGTAGCTGAAAGCTAGACTTTCTTTGTTCGGTATGCAAGGTATTGTTTGAGAGAAAAGTGACAGAAAACTGAAATCAGACAGAATCTTCAGTCCAGTAAAGTAGGATGTTAATGACAATTTCCTGAGAGTCAGCCTGGGAACAGCTTACAACTTTATTTTGTTTGTGGCTGCTGAATTTTGCAGTACAACTATACGTAACTCAGATATTTGACCGCAGATCTTCTGTAAAAAAAATAATGATTATACATAACTCATATGAACTTTGCCTGTTTTCCCTTATAATAACATTTTTGAAAAGTTGCTCAGAGAAATTTTTCAAGCTGAGAAAAAAAAACCCACCAGCTGCCATGGTACACTGGTCAGCATTGGAGGTCCCAGGCATAGAGATGTGGTTTTGAGTCCCAGCAGAGGAATGGGATTTTTTTTCCCCACCTGACCTGACTCTAGGATGTAATATTGTCAGCGTGTGTGTGTGTGTGTGTGTGTGTGTGTGTGTGTGTGTGTGTGTGCTTGCATATGAGCTTCCATGCATGTGTGTGTGGTCGTGTGTGTGTGTGTGATGTTCCAAAAAAGATTATTGTACGTTAGAAAGTGTGTGTGTGTTTTATTGTGTGCGTGTGTATGTAGGTGTGTGTGTGTGCATGTGCGCGCATGTGTATGTGCGTGCGTGTGTGTGTGTGCGTGTGCATGTGCATGCATGCATATCATGTGGTAAGACTCAAACGGAGTGAGAGGGCATGAGAAAGAGGGAGAGAGAGAGAGAGAGACAGAGAGAGAGACACACACACAGAGAATGGAAGGGGTAGTGTAGAGGTTTTAAGAGAAATGGGGTGGGATAAAGTGAAGGTGGGTGGTAGTGCCGTCAGTCATTGTATTTCCCAAAGAACAAAAGCAATAGTTTTCAAACTTGTACCTACGGCTAGAGAAAAATATGACAAATAACATATCAAAAAAGTAGAAGAAAGTAAACGTCGCGAGGTACCGAAAACTTCGAAATTAAATCATTTTTGACGCATTATTTTGCACTCCGACGCTGACCGTCTGCTGTAGCCGGATTCTGCTGCTCGCGCTGCGCGCGCTACGTCATCTTCCTTATAGGGCGTGGCGCCACCCACATTTTCAACTGCGAAGTGATGGCGGCAACTGTTTCCGACACCGGCGAATCCCACTTTGGTGAATAGAACTGATTTCAATGTGTAAGTTTCACATATAACAACATACAAAACAAAGTGAATGCATACCAGACTGTTTGTCATCTGTGTCTTGTATATCAGTGGTTTTTTATATTTCGTCCTACTGCATCAACACAACTTTCCCTCCACGCAGTCCTCACTGGAATGTATGGTCAGCAACCATCGTCAAAACACACACACACACCACACACACACACACACACACACACACACACACACACACACGTACGTCAGATGAGAATAAAACTTAAGAAATATTTACGTAGAAGTTACAACTTAGGTAGTCTATCTTTCTTTTCCGCAGAACAAGTTGTGAGTCCGCGTGTGTGCTGTGTGGAGAAGCACTTCATGATAACTGTCAAGAAACAGTGAAGCAGACTGAAAAAGGTGTTGCAGGTTTCTTTAATGCATGCCGTTTGAAAATGGAGAAAAAAATAACATTTTTACGTTGGACAAACTGTACATAAAGTGTGTCGTCAGGCGTATTGCAAACTCGAACGTTATCAAGCGAGATTTAAAACGACAGAGAGAGGCTCTGGACATTGAAGATCCAAATAACCTCGTACTTTGATTAAAACAGATGAAGTTTGATATTTCCAATGATTGCCTTCTTTTGTGCACAGCCTGTTAAAGATGTAAGAAAGGAAACATCTCCGTTTACTAGATCAGGACATTTAGTTTCAGTATACAACATCTGCAGCATGAAGATCATTGACAGCTTTTATTCTTCCAAGTGCAGTGTGAGCCCACTTGTCTTCTGGTCCTCAATGCAAACAAATGTCTTCAACATTTTACTGAAACTAAATGTCCTGATCTAGTAAACGGAGATGTTTCCTTTCTTACATATCATAAGCAGTGCAGTGTAAATTTCAGAACACTGAAAGAAATCCCACAGGCGTTCCTGAGTTCTTCAGATGAAGAAACCGCAGATACTGCATGTGCCAACAAAGGGAGGCCTGGAGATACACATCGTGTCGAAGCCTTCATACGTGTCATTCTTTTCTTTTTTTAAGAAAATGATGATGAGCAGATCACAATCACTGACTTGTGTAAATAGATGGAAGGGCACTTTATAGATGGGGGCACTTCTTACACAGACATAAATACATGCGGCAGAAAATCACAAACCACTTTGGAGATGAAGCAATAATTATCTGCATCAGAGGTAAACAAAATGTCGTCACCTTAAGATCAACTTAGGGGAAATCCTTGCGCAGTTTGCAAAGTCCAACAGAGAAAAAGACACTGAGAAAGAATGAGAAAGAAAAAAACAACAACAGAATAATCAAACAGCAGCAAGATTACTTCTGTCAGGTATAAAAAAAAAAACCGCTGACACCTCAAAACAGAATATCCATCAGCATCAGAGATTTCAGACATTACAAGAAATTTAGACTATCTGCCATCCTCATCGCTTCTTTTCTTAGAACCGTGCTGGAAAGGGAAAAAGATCCTAACTTGAAAATTGCTTCTCTAGGTCAGGCACTGATGCAAGCAGCTCGGCCAAAAGTACTCATT
>CM031596.1:112764077-112769077 GCA_018398815.1 Conus ventricosus
GCAAACTTACTAAACAAGCAGTTTTGTTCAGTTTTCTCAAATCCCAAACCTTTAATTAACGTTAGACTAAAGGATGATGATAAAACTCCCTGAAATGCAAAACATCAAAGTAAACAAAGCAGGAGTATTTAAGTTACTGACCAATATTAATGAAAACAAAGCTACTGGTCCGATGGCGTTCCTGGCAAGCTCTTAAAATTATGTGCCAATGAATTGAGTGAGGTATACCAATTACTTTACCAAGCTTCACTGGACCAGGGAGTAATACCTGATGAGTGGCGTGATGCGAGCATTGTTCCTTATTTAAAAAGGGTGACAAAACAAAAGCAGAGAACTATAGACCTGTATCTCTTACATCCATATCAGCTAAATTACTTGAACACATAATATATAGTAGCATAATGGACCATTTTGACAAATATGATTTCTTAAATAACGCCCAGCATGGTTTTAGACAGCGAAGGAGTTGTGAGACTCAACTTATAACAACTCTCAATGATTTTAGTAACTGTCTTAACAACAGACAGCAAATAGATGCAATTTTATTAGATTTTTCTAAAGCCTTTGATAAGGTTGACCATGAGGGCCTGCTGCTTAAATTAGAACACATTGGCATTGGCGGTTCTTTGCTAAAATGGGCTAGATCATTCCTCGTTGGGAGAACGCAGAAAGTTGTTGTGGAAGGGTCGTCATCCCATTGTAAACCAGTCTTGTCAGGTGTACCACAGGGAACTGTTCTGGGGCCCTTGTTTTTCTTAATTTATATAAATGACATAAGTAGAAATCTCTCTCCTGGAACTACTATAAGGCTTTTTGCAGATGACAGTTTAGTATATAGAGCAATCAGAAGCAAGAATGATACACGCATTCTACAAGAAGATCTAAACGTTTTACAAGAGTGGGAAAGAACTTGGAAAATGGAATTTCACCCTTAAAAGTGCCAAGTGTTGCGTATATGTAACAAACGCTCACTAATTAGATCAGATTATTCTATCCATAATACTATTCTTAAAGAAACTAATGCTGCAAAATATTTAGGCGTGATTATAGATAGTCGTCTCAAATGGAAAGAACATTACAATTTAGTATGTAAGAAAGCAAATAACATCTTAGCTTTCTTACACAGGAATATCAATGACTGCCCCCAAAAGGTTAAAGACGACTGCTACAAAACACTGGTTAGACCAGTACTGGAATATGGTTGCTCAGTTTGGGATCCTTACCATCTAAAGGACATTGATAATCTTGAAAAGATTCAGAAGAGAGCAGCACGGTTCGTAACAGGGAACCACATCAGAGAAAAGGGGAATACTAGGAAGAACATGAGGAAATTAGAATGGAAACCTTAGAAGAGAGAAGAGCTTTTATTAAACTTAACACCTTTTTCAAAGGCAGAGCTAAAGTAATTGATATTCCAATGGAACAACTAGTATTGAATAAAAGTAGCACCAGGAGTGGCGGTCAATGTTATACTATACCTGCATCAAATATTGACAGCCACTTACATTCTTTTTATCCCAGTTCTGTACGGCTGTGGAACTCACTGCTGGGTGCCATCAAGATTGCCACAAATGCAATCTCATTCAAAAAACAAATTGATTCGACAGTTCTGAGATCTGCATATTGACGATTTTCTATTTTTACTTCCCTGATATTTTACTATTACCTGGGCCTGAATTTGGCCATTGCTTTTATCTTCTTGAATATCGAGTGCGACCCCTTGTTGCTAAATTTGCTCCAGGGGTCAACAGTCTGAGTCGCACTGTTTTATGGTATTTTATTTACTTTTTAACATGCGCGCTGGTGACCTACTCGTTTTTGAGTGAACCGATGTTTTAGGAAGAAGAAGAAGAATCAAATGCACATGCATGAAACCATTTAGCAACACCAGAACCAGTTTCAATACTATAAAAGCAAACAAACAAAATGTGACAAACTATAGAAAACGTCAGCCAACTGAATAACGGGGAAGGGGGGGGGGGGGGGGGGGGGGGGGGGGGTGCGCCTAGGCCGTGTTTAAGGAGTCGAATATTTAAAGACTGGCGGAGTTACATTGTTTTGTGAAATTTGGTTACGTCTGAAAGTTGATTCTCCTCATTTTCTTTCATATGGCCATCAAGGTACAAGCCAGGTGGTTCCAAGCAAGCAGATTAAAACTAAAGGAATGGGCCTATTTGGGTGCTTCAAGCTGGCGCAAAGATAATGGGCGAGTGCAAAGGCCTGAAATGTGCGATTTTCATCGGTGAAAATCCCACCCAAACAAGGGAAATAATTGGTGGGGAGTTGTTGTTTTGATCAATTATCAGTTTAGCATTAAATGCGGGCTCAAATTTATGTATGATAGGCCTCAAAATGCTTACATGGATTATATAGTGTTAATGCAGAATCCTGATTAGGCCACATGCAGCCAAAGCTGCCGTAGCAGACGACGAACATGGCGCACTGATAATGAAAAAAGGGGTAATAATGAAGAAAAAAAAAAAAAAAAACACATGACGCCGTTAAAGAATGTGTCAGAGGTCGTTATCTTTTATTCGTCATATAACGTCGTCATTAGTGCCTTAAGAAATGTATCATTTATTTACTTTTCTCTGCCCGTTGCAGTTCGAGTCTCAACAGTAGATCAGTCCTTTCTGCTCTGCATCTGCGAAAGAACTATTGAGTTGGATCATTGGTGAAACCATGTGTGTTAGCGAAGCGAACATCCCCTCAATCTACGTGGACATGTGTTATTAACAAGAAGACTGAAAGTGTAACTAGAATCGATTGACCTCAGCCAGTCATTCCCCTGAGCTGCCGTGAGGAGATCTGGCATGGTCATTTTGGTCCAGTCCTTTATATTTTCGGACCAGTTCTTTCTCTGCCGTCCTTGTCTGCGCCCTCCTTCAACGGTACCGTGGAGGATGGTTTGTGGAGAGGGTGTTGTGACGAATGACGTGGCCAAACCATGCTATCTTCCGTCGTTTGACGGTTGCCGGAAGTGGTTAGTGGGGCCCAACTAGGTTAGTAACCAGGTTCTGCATATAAACATTAGTCTTGTGTTCTTTGTAGGAGGTACGGAGTATTTTCCTCAGGCACCTCATCCTGGTCTTACCTCAGTATTCACAGCATATCAGAGGCAGCTCGCTCTTCATTCAGCAGGTATGCACTTGATGTGGCAGAGAATGTGCAACAATGGCAAGAGAACGTGGAAAGAACTTAACCAACGCTCTCTGCTACAAGCTACACCTCTTGTCAGTGTTATGACAGAATTTATGATGGATTGCAATGAAGATATAGATTAATTGTAGCATGCCATCTGACAAAAAAAGTGAAGAAATTTAGAGGGGACACATGATAGACCGCGAGGTCTAGGCTAATGAAGCCAGCCCCTACTACTACTACTACTACTACTACTACTACATGTGCTGTTCCTTTCAAGCTCTTAGAGGAGAAAGAAAGACATTCTTAAGACCAGCAAACTGTAACTTCACACCGAAACCAAAGAAAGATGTCGTGTTTTGTGGTCAAATTTTCATCTTTTGACCAAACTTTGGCAAGTAGTAGTAGCCTACCGATCGGTCTGTGCGGGCAGAAGCGCTTCTGTGTCAGCGCACCGATTACATAGTACTTTGCCAGTTTAGCCAACGCGTCCATTCGCGTTGAAAAGACGAAAAAAACAAAAGTGCCACAGACATAGGTGACCTTCATACGTGAGTGGCTTCATTCACTCTCTGTATTTCTCTTGATTACCATTGGTGTGCAATGCTTAACAACATGCAACTCATGTCTCACAACCTCTCTGTCTGTCCATCTGTCTATTGCTTTGTTCCATACAGGAATTTCTCATCGGAACATTTCAGACAGATTTGGGGAAAGCAGGCATTATTGAAAAAAACATGTATGCAGAGTGCACATGCTACATCCACTCGCAGTCTTAATTATAGCCACAATCTTACACATATTAGATCTTTGTCAACATTTTCCATTACCAGTATCGCCATCACTGTCCTTGCATTTCCAATGGTCATAAAACTGGTTTGACTTGAAATTTTGATGGTCATTTTTTTTTTTGTTTCTAAGGGTCACCAGGTACACAAATAAACAGATCTCTCTCTCTCTCTCTCTCTCTCTCTCTCTCTCTCTCTCTCTCTCTCTGTTCCATCAAGTTCCATCCAGATGTAATGGCCGTCTCGACATTGTCGGAAGAGGGTTTACTGACTGAAGCCGATGTAGTTTGGGGTGAAGATGAACAGACCTCATTGATTGTTTTGTCTGCCGCATTTCGTCTCATTCAGCCATGTTTTTGCTATTTGAGCGAAGCGTTGACACGAGTGTGTATGTGTGCATGCGCGCTCCGTGGGAAATGATAGTCTTTTAGTCTTTTTCCTATGGTGTCGTCTGCAAAGCACCTGTGTCGTCTGCTAGGCAATCACGTTATCGTGGCAGGGATCGAGGCAGAGAATGTGCAACAATGGCAAGAGAACGTGGAAAGAACTTCACCAACGCTCTCTGCTACAAGCTACACCTCTTGTCTGTGTTATGACTGACATGCAAGCACATTTGATATGGAAATAATACGTGTCACAATCATGTACGCAGAGTGATGCATTTACGTATCAGAGTTGAACGTCTGTTGTTCATTTACGCACATGAAAACGTCGTCTTTTGGAACACTGCCATGTGTATTCTCCCCAAAGTAATAACCTTTGGTGGATTACTCTCATAGACATGAGATATAAATAGATAGCTCTAGATACACCAGCGGGGTGGATGTCTGCAGCGTGTGACGAATGACGTCGGACCTAGTGCTGTTGACGGACTGGATGACGTCAAAGGTCTATCAGAAGACGAAGTTTGACGGATAAGCAGACTGACAGCAATGCACTGATAGCCCAGCTGGCACCAGCTCTCACAGGGCGGCACACACGCTATCTACCCGACGTCCTCACAGAAGTGCAGTGACTGTCGGGCGGGATGTATGAGGGCGGCAGGGGGGTCGCGAGCATTTCCAGGACCAC
>CM031596.1:112779077-112801577 GCA_018398815.1 Conus ventricosus
TAAAAATCTTTCTCTATAAAATCTCAGATCGATGGAAAATGTTTATCTTTTCAAGAATTCAAAGATCGCATCAGGCGGGAACATCTCTGAACAAGGTTTTCATGAAATCTGCTGTATAATGTTTGTGTCTCACATCATGCCAGCCCCAACACTCTAAAAGAATATGTTTCATTGTGAGTAGCACGTGACGATTCAAAGCAGACATCAGGTAAGAAGTCTTCAGACATGTCATTACCATTAGAAGACTGATGAGAACAGCGCACCTTCTGACGACTGCAGCAGGTGTGTTGGAAGAGTCATCCGAGTTCCGCTTCGCACAGCAAAAGCCCCCACAGCAGCAGAAGTGGCAGTAGCAACATCTCGGTGAATTCGAAGACAAGAACAGTCGTGCAGTCTTTTGTCTTCCACTGGATGACCTGAGGCACGTGTTCATGTTCCAGTCTGTTTGTCAAGCGTTCACAGTGGGGTGGTCTGATGGGAGATCGTGACTCGGATGTTGGAAGGCCCGGGCATGCGAGAGTCTCCAAGGCTGTATCAGTGTACTGGGTCGTCACGTTTTGCCAGTTACATGCCTGGCGGTTTAATTCTGATTCCAGTTCTTGCCCGTTGGGAAGAAAAACCCTTTTTCCTCGTAGGTTATTTTAAACCCCTCAGAGACCTGGACGGGGCTTGAAGCCGAGCTGTTTTGTGTTGTAGGAAAACCCTGTATGCACCAGTTCTAGGCCTTCCAGGCAACAGACTGAGTGTGAAACGGATCTCCAGCTGGAAAACTGCTGATTCAAGAATGGGAGTGCAGTGGATATCCGAAAGAATACTGTGTTGCTTCAGGTTGATTGTCTCTCGTGGGTATTGGAGCAATTCGAGCTTAGTGTCCCGGTCTGAGCTGTGGGAGAAGCCTCTTCAGCCTTTTGGAAGTCTGTACACAGTTTGTAGACGTAATGTTTGCGACAAAACACTGCGCTGTCCTCACAGCTCAGCCCGTGGATGCGATTGTGGCACTACCTGATGTGAACAGGCGCTCACAGTCCCGATGTGATTGTGGCACGCCGATTAACAGCACCTCACAGCCCTATGTGATGTGGCACTGCTGATGGAACAGGCGCTCAAACCGTGAGTGATTGTGAACTGCTGAGTGAACAGTCGCCTCACAATGTGAGTGTTGTGGCACTTGCCTGATTGAACAGGCGCTCAGCCCGTGATGTATGTTGGGCCTGCTGATTGTAACGGCGCCTCACAGTCCGTGTGTGATGTGGGCACTGCCTGATGTGAACAGGCGCCTCACAGTCCGCATGTGATTGTGGCACTGCCTGATGTGAACAGGCGCTCACAACCCGTTGTGCATGTGTGCACTGCCTGTGTGAACAGGCGCCTCACAACCGTGATGTGATTTGTGCACTGCCTGGAAGATGAACAGGCCCTCAAGCCGTGAGTATGATTGTGGCACTCGCCGATGTGACAGGCGCCTCACAGCCCGTGGTTGTGATTGTGGCACTGCCATGTTAACAGGCGCTCACAACCCGTGGTGTGATTAGGGCTCATGATGAGAACAGGTGCTGCTTCACAGCCGTGATGTGATTGTGGCACTGCCTGAAAGTGAACAGGGCCTCACATGTCGCGATGTGATTGTGCACTGCCTGGTGTGACAGGCGCCTCACAGTCGCATGTATGTGGACTGCCTGGATGTGAAGAGGCGCCTCACAGCCCTGTTGATTGTGCACTGCCTGTGTGAACAGGCGCCTCACAACCGTGATGTGATTGGACAAACTGCCGATGTGACAGGCGCTCACAGCCCTGATGTGATTGTGGCACTACCTGATGTGAACAGGCGCCTACAGCCCGTGGTGTGATTGTGGCACTGCCTGATGTGAACAGGCGCCTCACAGTCCGTCGATGTGATTGTGGCACTGCCTGATGTGAACAGGCGCCTCACAGCCCGTGGTGTGATTGTGGCACTGCCTGATGTGAACAGGCGCCTCACAGCCCGTGATGTGATTGTGGCACTGCCTGATGTGAACAGGCGCCTCACAGCCCGTGGTGTGATTGTGGCACTGCCTGATGTGAACAGGCGCCTCACAGCCCGTGGTGTGATTGTGGCACTGCCTGATGTGAACAGGCGCCTCACAGCCCGTGGTGTGATTGTGGCACTGCCTGATGTGAACAGGCGCCTCAGGGCAAATGGCAGTGTGGTTGATGGCTTAATGACGTTCACACCTCGGACACAGCTTGTAGCTTGATATTAAACTATTTTAACTTTAGTTTTGCTCATAATCGATCAGATCTAAGAGGAAGTTTTCTCAGTTGCGTTTCCTTCTAGGGCTTTGGTCCTGATTTTGAAATGGGAAACTGTTTCGTGGGCTTATGAGTTCTGGCGGGTAAATCGTGTTATTCTTGGTTTTGCTACAGGAAGCACTCGTTTTGTAGCCAGTGTTAGTAAACAAGGGTATATTGTCAGTGTGACAAACATCATCATGCGTCAGCCCTGGATATAGGGAAAGCTCAACGTTCGACAAGCTCAACGTTCGACAAACTGGGAGATTTTTATCACGGAAAGAGGCCACTATTGCGAAATAACTACGATGCACATGTAATGCGTCTGCAGCGCAGAACTCGGGTTGTCCGAAACGAAAGCGGAAGCATGAGACACGTTCAGTATATGTAGGTCAGAGTATGACTCAGTTCTAGTCACAGTGTTCCGCAGCGGCGGTTTGTGATCACTATGAACAATAGGCCTGACATCCTTCATAAAGTTTACGGTTTATGTAACTGCGGTTTAAAGCTCTTTGATATCCAGGGCGTGAGTCAGCGATGGAGAGGCGCCTGACCCAAGCGCTCCTTACCCACAAGGGAATCCAGCCTGTTTAACATAAAAAAAGAAGTGTTTGTTCGATCTCAATTTAATGATATTGGTGGCTGCTGAAAGTGCCTTAGTGGGTACCAGAAGTCTCCGGCAACACTTCAGTGTAGGAGCTCCCAAGGTTGAACGCTTCACTATTGTACAGACTTCCCTTGGAAGATCGGGGAGAGGGGGTCGGATGGGGGAGATGTGGTATGCTCGTCTGCAAGTTCAGTGGTCAGGAATATCAGCCTCAACAGATTTTGCTGATCGTTTGTATCCATTCATCCCATGGAGGTAGGCTGGCGCTGTGCATGTTGCAGTACCGTCTGGAAACAGCCGCAGTCTTGGTTGGTCTTTCCCTTCGTCGCCTGGCGCAAAAGCCTCTTGAAACAGCCGCAGTCTTGGTTGGTCTTTCCCCTTCGTCGCCTGGGCAAAAAGCCTCTTGAAACAGCCGCAGTCTTGGTTGGTCTTTCCCCTTCGTCGCCTGGAGCAAAAGCCTCTTGAAACAGCCGCAGTCTTGGTTGGTCTTTCCCTTCGTCGCCTGGCAGCAAAAGCCTCTTGAAACAGCCGCAATTCATGGGGTTTGTTCGTTGGTTTGTTCGTTCGTTTGTTTGCGTGTGTGTTCTATTTTTTTTTTTTTTTTTTTATTTTTTTCGTCAGTAACGTAAATTTACGAGGTCCGACTGATGAAGAGAGCTAGGGACCTCACATGGCTAGATCATGGCCGTTCCCGAACGGCCTGTCCCATGGACAAACGTGACGGTCGGTTCATGTTGTTTACCGCCCGGTCGACTGCCGAGGACCATTATCAGGGTTGAAAGTGATGGTCATGTGGAGAGGGTTTTTTGTGGTATTTTTTTTCCAAGTTATCACAACTTGGAACATTGTTTTCACACAGAACGTTTTCACGTCGAGCGATGAAGCTGAAAGTGTCTGAAGAATGACAATGAAGAAGAAAAAAAAAAGGTGCCTATGAACTGGAGGCTGGTTTCAGTGGTTATTTTATGGACTAGAATGGAGAGGTTTACGATTTTGTAATTCTACAACGGCCAAATGATTTAACCTCCAAATCAACCCCATTCTGGGTCCGATTGACCCACGTCATCCACACCCACGTCATCAACCCCCGTGTCAGCCTTTGTGGATTGATTTGCAACATCGTTCTCACAGCTGTTGTTGGTTCTTTTTGTTTGTTTTTTTGTTGTTGTTGACACGTCAGTCATGAATTTGCTGATAATTGTATCATGAGTAGCGTATTGTATGTTCTGGAACATCAGGGTAACCCTAGGTCAACGTCGCCGTAGTCTGGTCAGCGAGCCATCCGGCACCGTAGCCATGTTCTTGTTCTGAATGTGGTTTGTTACATTTGTGTGCTCCGGTTTAATTATTTCGTTGATATGTACGTACATGTCTTTGACTTGTGGCTTAGCAGATGTATACCATAATACGGAGTGTATGGACATTGTGACGCTTCCTTGTACAAATTGAAGCGTCGTTTTTAGTATTTTCTCATGCTTCTCATGTCTAAACATGGCGTGTGTGTGTGTGCGTAGGTGCGTGTGTGTGCGTTTGTGTGTTGTGTGTGTTCAGAGCAAATGTAAACATTCAGACGAAGTATGACGACGCATGTGTGACGTCAGTTTCGTAGTAAGGCATCATTTCCGTGTTACGACAAAGTACAACGTAACTCATGGACTGCATGGCTTTAGATCGGTTCGCCCCGGGACCTTTTTATGGCTTTTATTTCATCGAAATAGAAACAGGGGAAATAATCACTTAAGTAGGAGCGATAACACTTCTCTCCGACTTGCGTAAAAAGAAAAACAAATCATGGGGTCATGGTTATTCGAAAGAGAGAAGAAGGGAGGGAAGGAGATAGTGGTGATGGTGGTGAGGAAGGGGAAGGTTGGGGTGGAGGAATGTTTAGAGAGAGAGAGAGGGGGCGGGGAGGGACGGAGGGAGGGGTTGGGGATGTCCAAGTCCATTGCTAGCACTAACATTACGCTGTTTATTAACAAATATGAAATCGCATTGAAAACTCGTGAAGGGTTTATTCTTTCACGACTTGCTGAAAAAAGGTGACATGAAAATCAGCCAGCGCAAAACAAATTTGAATGAAGAACGCGACAGAGATTCAGTCTAAGGTGTTGTGTGTGTGTGTGTGTGTGTGTGTGTGTGTGTGTGTTGTGTGTGTGTGTGTGCGCGCGCGCGCGTCTGTAAGCGTAAGCATGTGTGCGCACTCGCAGAATGAATGGAAAACAGTTGGGAGATTCCCGAGTTTCAGATTGTCGGCGCTCCCGCGAAATTTTCGCGTGAAATTTGGCGCGTCTCATATCAAGCTGGTGCGCCAGGCTGTCGCGCGCCTGTCGCCATAATGCCAAGTGGGGAATCAGTCACACATCCCCCCCCCCCCCCCAGCCCAACCCCCACTACCATCCCCATTATCCATTCCCCACCCCCCAAAAGTGCCCGTTTTTATTTCAGCCATAGGCTGGCTCCGACACGCAGACACTGCATAAATGAAATATAAACCTTTCCCGTATTTACCTCTGTGTGCACTAACAGAGCGTGTCCAATCATTAATCAAACCAAATTGTTTTGAAATAGTAGTATTTGTACTCGGCAACAATCACTTTGGGGGCCGGAATAGCTCAGTTGGTAGAGCGCCGGAATCGTAATCTTGGTGATCCGGGGATTGCGGGTTCGAATGTCCGCCGGGGCGTTTCGGTACAGGGGGATTTTCCCCTCTGAGTTAACATTGGTTCTGACTCCATTTCCCATACAGTCCTTCGAATGAGACTATAAACCGAGGTTCCATGTGTGAACGCACACATAACATCGCACACACGTAAAATCCCATCACCAACTTTCGGAAGAGAAGGCCAGTTTGGCCGTTGGTATGGATGACACGTACACATAGCATGCACCCTGCGTAAGAAATGGAAAGAATGAAGAAAGTAAGGAAACTGAGTGAACGATATTGAATGATATGGACTGGATGAAACGGGAAACGACTGAATGAAGCGCCAGCTGGCAGCTCTTCAGTCGGCACTACCCAGGTAGGCAGCCCGTTGTGTAAACGAGTGTGGATTGTAAAGCGCTTAGAGCTTGGTCTCTAGCCGAGAATAGGCGCTATATAAATATTCATTATAATGATAAAATATAATAATAATGTGGGTGAAAATGTTTGTCGGGTCATGATATAAGAGTAACATACATAAGGATAGGTATTGGTAATTTGAATTACGCTGCATATCTACATAACTCGTGATCGTGAGAATGTGCTAACTATGTAAACAAATTTCTTCTGTAATATTCTGAGCTTCGATAGCATTTAAGCTCAGGCGGAAGTGAGTTCCATAGAAGAGGAGAAGAATGACAAAGGCTTGTTTTAAAGAGGTCAGTTCTAGGTATGGGAACCTGGAGTTTTGTAGTATTTCTAGAATTCATGCTGAATTTGGGTTGAATATGCCAATAGCTTATGTGGCTAATCCAGAGAATAATGTTGGCATGAACATTCCCGTATTGAAAGCAAACTTATCCCTTAACGGAAAAAACTTAAAACTTGAATAGAATCCGATTTTGTAAGGCTCAAGGATTGCAGGAAAACTGCCTTTAGAGGCACATTTATAGATGCTGGTTAATATGTTCATTGTATTCGCACTGGCTGACTCCAAGTCCAAGAGTGTCGAACAGTAGCCTGATTGGTTGAACAGAATATGTATGCATTTATGAGTCATTCAGGAAGTGCCCATGATCTACTAAATTTGTTAGAGCAGCATGACATCAATATTTTTTCCTGGAACGAGACTGACTATCACACAATAGCATATGTTTCCCAGAAACACACCACATGCCGATTGTCCAGAAATAGGCTCTGGAGTACGTAGTGATGATCTGTCAGAGAAACAAGAGAAGGCGCTGTTAGACAAATGGACAGCCTATCAATTGTAGGCCGCGATTTTGATTAGTATCCCTAGGGTTTTCGACCGTGTTTATATGGGCTTTTACAATCGGTCTCATGCTTTTGTGTTTTATCCCACACTTTAAGAGGCTGCAGGGGGGGGGGGGGGGGGGGGGGAGAGACACCCGTCCCATGATTACTGAAAAAAGTCTGAAGCTCTGGGATTTCATTACGTTTGACAGGATTGTTGGGGGTCTCTGCTTTCAAAACTGACGAAACCCAAAAGGGGAAAATAGTTCGCAAAAGAGTAAAACAAACAAACGAACAAACTTGTCTTTACTATAGATGCGATGTAATTGTGTCTGGAATGCTGTCTGTCTCAGAATACTTATCATTATAAATCTGCCGCGCGTGTCACTAAAATTTGGTTCAGTGGCTCAAGAATGTAGTACATGGACACGTTCCTGTTTTAAAATTAGAAATGAAACTAGGCAGGGAACAGTAAACAATAAACAGTAAACAAGTGGGGTAACTTTTGCTCCCATAAGAAAACCTAACACAGAGTAACTTTTATTCAAGACTGGCACAGCCTGAATAAAGTCAGACAAATACATAGACGAACAATCTAATAGTGGGGTAAAAAACGACCTAGCGATTGGCAATCATGATACATTTGTCCTTGTCCAACATATTTTTTTTCCTTGTCACTATGATCATCTTTTCGGTCGTTTTTTTTGCGAAGGTAAGCTAGATCCACCCTTCCCTCTTTTCCTTCTGATTCCGCTATTGAGGCTGTAAAGATTCTCATTGTAAGGTGCCTGTGGAGTTCGTGGCCAGTTGGGAAAACTCCCGAACACAATGCATCTATTAGACCTATCGATAAATCTCTCTCTCTCTCTCTTCTCTCTCTTTTGCATCTCCGTTCCTCCTTAGCCCTCCCTCCGCCTACTAAACCTTCCTTCCAAGCGGAAACGTGCAAAGACTCTCAGTCCGAGCAAACGACACCTACGGAGTGAACTATCTTTGCTCCGTAGGCGTACAGTCTTGGTCCGAGCCCTCCGTAATACAACAACAGAGCCAAGCACCACGCATCCAACAGCTCCCATCGCAGACCGTTTAGCACTCCGATCCATCAGCACACGGCAGATTAATGGATGCCCTGTGCTACAGCACCAAAATCATCCTTCTACCATTCTGGGGTGAAGCGAACGTCCTATACTGCCAGCAACAGCGGCTTCTGTTTTACCTCCCCTGCTTGTCTCTCTCTCTCTCACACTCGCTCCTCTCTCTCCTCTGCCTGAAGCGACTTGCTTACACCTTGGGGTTTCAGCAATCGTTCCACGCTTCCTTTGTTGTCCAACCGTTATATTGTGGCTTGTTTCTTCAATCTCGACACACCTCAGTAATGAAATTAAAAAAAAAAAAAAAGTATCAGGACTGCTGGCTAAATCTGTTCATAGTTTCAACAGGGTATGAGGTACAGGATTCTGCACTACAGCGCTGTGTATTGTGTAGCTGTGTGGAGCAGTGAGCGTGTACACTGCCACAATAACACACTTAAAGGTGCACTACAGCGCTGTGTATTGTGTACTGTGTGGAGCAGTGAGCATGTACACTGCCACAATGAACACACTTAAAGAAAAGAGTGCTTATGTGTTATTTTCAGCGGGCGTTTTTTCAATCCTCACTGGTTTTGGTGCTTTCATGACAGCAAAAAAAGAAAAAAAAGGATTTTAAAAATTTTAGTGAGTCCGACCCTAGAATTATAGTGAGTCCACCCAAACACTAAGAATTATAGTGAGTCCGCCCAAAACACTAAGAATTATTAGTGAGTCCGCCACAACACTAAGAATTATAGTGAGTTCCGCCCCAAACACTAAGAATTATTGTGAGTCCGCCATAAACACTAAGAATTATAGTGAGTCCGTCACAACACTAAGAATTATAGTGAGTCCGCCCAAAACACTAAGAATTATAGTGAGTTCGCCCAAACATTAAGAATTATAGTGAGTCCGCCACAAACACTAAGAATTATAGTGAGTCCGCCACAAACACTAAGAATTATAGTGATCCGCCACAAACACTAAGAATTATAGTGAGTCTGCCACAAACACTAAGATTATAGTGAGTCCACCCAAACACTAAGAATTATAGTGAGTCCGCCACAAACACTAAGAATTATAGTGATTCCACCACAAACACTAAGAATTATAGTGAGTCCGCCACAAACACTAAGAATTATAGTGAGTCCGCCCAAACACTAAGAATTATAGTGAGTCCGCCACAAACACTAAGAATTATAGTGAGTCCGCCACAAACACTAAGAATTATAGTGAGTCCGCCACAAACACTAAGAATTATAGTGAGTCCGCCACAAACACTAAGAATTATAGTGAGTCCGCCACAAACACTAAGAATTATAGTGAGTCCGCCCAAACACTAAGAATTATAGTGAGTCCGCCCCAAACACTAAGAATTATAGTGAGTCCGCCCCAGACACTAAGAATTATAGTGAGTCCGCCCCAAACACTAAGAATTATAGTGAGTCCGCCCAAACACTAAGAATTATAGTGAGTCCCCCCAAACACTAAGAATTATAGTGAGTCCGCCACAAACACTAAGAATTATAGTGAGTCCATCCCAAACACTAAGAATTATAGTGAGTCCGCCACAAACACTAAGAATTATAGTGAGTCTGCCACAAACACTAAGAATTATAGTGAGTCCGCCACAAACACTAAGAATTATAGTGAGTCCGCCACAAACACTAAGAATTATAGTGAGTCCGCCACAAACACTAAGAATTATAGTGAGTCCGCCACAAACACTAAGAATTATAGTGAGTCCGCCACAAACACTAAGAATTATAGTGAGTCTGCCACAAACACTAAGAATTATAGTGAGTCCGCCACAAACACTAAGAATTGTTCTTAAAGTTTACTTCAGTTTCCCCTGCAGTCACCTCACTTTGGAACTAGCAGTGCGGTCTTTGCAGCCTCTGGGTTTCTTGCCTTTGTGCACTTCAAAGACCTCCATGCCTGACAGCAGTGCGCACATTTCACCTGCTGTCTTTGCAGCCTCTGGTTTCTGTGCCTTTGTGCACTTCAAAGACCTCCATGGCCTGACAGCAGTGCGCACACTTTCACTGCTGTCTTTTGCAGCTCTGGGTTTCTGTGCCTTTGGCACTTCAAAGACCTCCATGCCTGACAGCAGTGCGCACACTTTCACCTGCTGTCTTTTGCAGCCTCTGGCTTTCTGTGCCTTTGTGCACTTCAAAGACCTCATGGCCTGACAGAGTGCGCACACTTTCACCTGCTGTCTTTGCAGCCTCTGGGTTTCTGTGCCTTTGTGCACTTCAAAGACCTCCATGGCCTGACAGCAGTGCGCACACTTTCACCTGCTGTCTTTTGCAGCCTCAGGCTTTCTGTGCCTTTGTGCACTTCAAAGACCTCCTGGCCTGACAGCAGTGCGCACACTTTCACCTGCTGTCTTTTGCAGCCTCTGGGTTTCTGTGCCTTTGTGCACTTCAAAGACCTCCATGGCCTGACAGCATGCGCACACTTTCACCTGCTGTCTTTTGCAGCCTCTGGCTTTCTGTGCCTTTGTGCACTTCAAAGACCTCCATGGCCTGACAGCAGTGCGCACACTTTCACCTGCTGTCTTTTGCAGCCTCTGGCTTTCTGTGCCTTTGTGCACTCTAAAGACCTCCATAGCCTGACAGCAGTGCGCACACTGTCACCTGCCGTCTTGATTCGGTTGTCTGCTTTCATCAGTCAGTTAACTATTCTCGTGGGGATCCGCACAGTAAGCCCTACCGAAACGAGAAAACTGTGGTTATGACTGTTCACGCCGCCTTGGCTGAAGGCTGTGTCAGGCCAATTGACATAGGCTAGAACACCAAGGCTACATCAACATGTTGTTACGCTCTGCATAGCTATGCAGGGACTGTCTTCAGCCGTGACAAGCTCCTAGCATAACATTATCGGTCTCCAAAATCCCCCGAAGTCGGAGTGTGGCTGCCCACGTGGCGGGATAATCTAAAACGGTCACACACGAAATGTTCTCATCCCCAGCTGATGCATTTGTGCCATAGCGTTCAAGTACTTCGGCTCTTCGGATGATCCCTGGAGTCTTTTAGCCAGGGTACGACGACGACGACGACGCAACAACAACAACAACAACTACAACAACTGTGTTCACGAAGAAATAGTTACCGCGAACTTTTGAAGTTAGTAAGCAGCGGCAGGAAGTTGCTGTTTTCGATCTCCTTCGTTGGAGCTTGTCGTGTAGACATCGATTGAGAGAGTAGGGACGGTGTCATATTACGATGATGTCAACAGGTGGTAGAAAGTAGCGTGGTTTATTGAAGGTGGATACTGCGCATGCGTCACGGTGTTGTGCAGATCACACACTGTTCTCGAACCTATCGTAAGCTTGTCAAGCATGGCGCATACCGCGTGGCAAACCGCTTTGCATCCAACATCATTGGATTGAGTGTGTGGATGTTTGAGGACGACAGAGAGGAACAATGAGGATTCCGTGAGGACTTGGTTGTTCTGCGACGTTCTGCCTGAAAAGATGTAAAGAAAAGGCCGTTGATATGTTTCGTTTGATCACACTCTGACGGTGGCAGGTGATAGACATGGTTTGAGACTGGTCTTTTAGGTGATCGCTTGTTGTTATAGCTTAGTCTGGGCTTTTTCATTTGTACACATTGTTAATATTAGTTTAGTTCTCTCTCTCTCTCTCTCTCTCTCTCTCATCTGACATGGCCTGTGTGGTCGGCTGGATTCGCGTGACCTGGATTCGCGTGACCTGACTGCAATCGCTCGCTACCTTTCCTTTTCCTTTTTCTTTCTTTCTTTCTTTCTTTTTTTTTTTCTTTTTTTTTTTCTTTCTTTTTTGTTTTTGTTTGTTATTAGAAACTTGTCAGAGGAAGTCGACTAGCTTATTGGTTTAAAGTAGCAGGATCAATGCTTCAGTCAGGCGTAAATACGTTGAGTCTTGCTTAAAACAGCCACCCTCATCCCCTCCACACACCCAGTCTGTTCCCGCCCCCTTCTTCCTCTGTCCACCTACCTTTTTTAAAAGTTGTTTTTGTTTGTTATAAGAGTTCTTTTGAAGTCTGCTTTTGTTTCTTCAGTTGATTTGAATTTCATAAAGTTTGCTTTAATCACTGCTATGATGTTGGTGTTTGTTTCTTCATTGATTGAATTTCATAAAGTTTGCTTTAATCACTGTATGTGTTGGGGTTTTTCTTCGGTTTTTTTGTTGTTTACTTTGTTTTGTTTGTTTGTGTGTTTTGACCTCTCAGCTCACGGTGTCCGTTTTGTCGACCCGTGCTTTAAAATTTTAATATTCAAAACGGGACTACCGACAACGGGACTGTGTAGGCCAGGAGAAGGGCAAGGTAGGGGAAAGCGGCGGAGTGGGAACGCAGCCCTCACGGAGGGGCGACGGGACGTGCCGCTCAGCAGCCAGCCAAACAGCAGCTGTGTTCTGGCATCTGTGTGCGGCTGGCTGCTGTGCGAGTTGCTGGTGTGTGTGTGTATGTGGGCAAAGAGGAGAGGGGAGACTCCGCTGGGAGGGCAATCGGCTTGGTGCTGTCTACGTTCGCTGGGGTAGCGTAGGCCTTACGTGTGTGCAGCTTGGGACATTTCTTCCGCGGAGTCGCTGCTCGTTCTTGTGTCGTCGTGTCTGGGACGTGTTCCATCAACATCGTCCATCTCGTCGCTCAGAACATCGCTCTCAGTTCTGTCCAAGTCTGTTGATCAGTCTGGGAGTACTGCTAGGACTGGTTGGATAGCATCTGGTTGTGGTGTGAACTGTTGGCTCTGGTGGAGCGTCGTCATCAGCAAGCCAGTGTGAAGTGGTGGTGTTTTTTTTGTGCATTTTGTCAGGGAAAAAGTTGGTGAGGTGGGGTGGGGTTAGAGGTAGAGATGGGTGTATGATTTGTTTTTGAGGGGGGGGGGGGGGGGGGGGGGGGGGGGCGGTTGTAAACAGGGTTTTCCTCGAAGAATCAGATCGTTAGGAATGGATTATATCAGATTGTTTACGTCAACACATTATAAAAAAAAATGGATATGGAAGGGGACCCAAAGAGGGTGTCAACAGTTGCTTGCCGATTCTCAAAAGTATGGCAGTTCTTCAACTCCCTCCTCACCCACCCCCCTTCACCAGCTTCTTTCTTTCTGTCGCTCTCATGGTTGGCATGTGTCTTTCCAGTATTCAGCACACTGTTTATTGCATGGTGTGTCGAGTGTCAGAGTGGTGGACAACTACATGACAAAGTGGATGACATGTCATACAGGGTAGCCGTGAACGACCCGAGAGGGCAAGTAGGGCAAGGTAGGGCTGCACCACGTTTCACGTGACATAGTTTACCAGAGGGTGCACGGCGATCGTTGTGCGTGACTGACTTTCCTCTCTAGTTTCAGCGTTTGTTTGGCGGCAGAATTCTCCGCAGCTTCGTTGTGGTTGGTTGTTTAGACTACTGTTTAGGCTGTGGAGTCTGACTGGCAACGGTGCAGTGCATCATTTATTTCATGAATGAATTGTCGCCTTTTTGGTTTGTTTGTTTTTGTAATTTTTTTGTTTGTTAACAAACTGATTTGCATAGCCGACCATATACCACAATCCCTCCCCTCCTCCTCTCCCCTCCCCTTCCCCTTCCTATTTTGAAAAAAAAAAAAAAAAGAATCTGAAAATTGTCACCAGAAAGAAATATTCAAGACGACCTGTGGGTTATGGAGCGCCGTACATCACCATCAACCCCACCCTCCCTGTCCTCCCACAACGTTCGTTTCCCTTTCCCCCATCCCCTCTTTACCCTCATCCCCTCTTTACCCCTACCCCCCCCCCCTCCCTTTTCCCACCCCAGACCCTCCCCCCCCCCCACCTCAACATTTCGCTCACTTTGCCTTTGATCCCCACCCACCCACCCTCGAACTCTGGCTCCAATAACTGACTTGACTTGACTTCCCCCCCCCCCCCGCCCGCCCCCCCCCCCTTTCGTCTCCTCCCCGCTCCCCACCCACCCACAACCCTTGAGAAAGTGATCCGCCCCTAGCCCTGCGTGCTTTGTCAGCCCTCAACGATCCCGTCATCAGCGGAAGTATTTGAAGAGCGTTCGTGACCTATCACCCCGACGCTGCAGTAGTCAGTATGGTAGTCCAGAAGCAGGAAGCTGCCCCGCACGCTGGTGACCAACGACCGACCGACCCAACGAAGGAACTGGATGGGGCAGTCTGACTTGTTTTAGCCCACTCCCTTAGCGGATGGGCGTCGGCCACCGCGCGCAGTAGTCATAGTGAGAGGAAGTGTCACTGAACAGGCTGGCGTGATGTGTCCATGCCTGCGGCGGGGGTGTGCGTCGTGCGCTTCCCTGGTGTCACGCCTGCAAGTCACAGTCCGTGTCATCCCTTGGAGTCGGGGAGGGGGAGGACAGTGTCATCATGGAAGGCCAGAGTGGCGATTGCCATGCAGCCTCATGCCCCGTCAGTCAAGGCGGCGGAGGGACTCGGTACGTACGTAACGGCTTGATGGACGAGTCGGTTAGTCACAGTCTTCTTCCTTCTCAAGACTGACGGTTTGAGCAGTCACTTGTTTTGGATGACGGGTGCGAGGCGTCGGAGTTCGCTGCCGAGTGTTGACAGTGTTTTCGTTTGTGAGAAATATTGACTGAGGTATCAGCCCTGTTTTTATCAGGCAGGACGTCGTGAGAATTTTGACTAGAAGGGTATCAGCCCTGTTTTTATCAGGTCAGGACAGTCGTTGAAATTTTGACTGAGAAGGGTATCAGCCCTGTTTTATCAGGTCAAGCTTGTCTGTCTCAGCTAGCTTCATGGTCATCAAGTGTAAGGAACGTGGTTTTAGCTTTTTTCTTCTTCTTTGAATAATGATGAGTGGCGACTTTGGTATGCAGTGTTATAACAAATTTTTGTTGTTGTTGTTTTTAATCTACAGTTAAAGCGGTTATGGATTTGGTTACAAGTCAGTTGAACCTTGTCTTCCCTCCCTCTATCTTGCTCCTCTCTGTTCCTTTCTCTCTGTTCTGTTCCCCCTCATGCCTGTACCTTTCCCCCTCCCCAACTGCCACACACACATACAGGCACGGGCACGCACACACACACACACGCACGCACGCAGCACCCCGCACCACGCAGCGCGCGCATGACGCGCGCATGCGCCACCACACACACACACACACACACACACACACACACACACACACACACACACACACACACATCTCCATCTAATGAAAATCTTTCTTGTTGAAGACAAGAGCATTGACCTCTTCTGTTGACACCACATCCTTGTTACTGTGGCTTCTGATTGAGCATCAAGGGAGTAATAAAGAAAAAAAAAAAAAAAAGGGGGGGGGGGGGGGGGCTGGTAAAGCTTTGAGGAAAATTTAAGAGGATTTGGTCAAGGCATCAACAGGATTCTGGCAAGGCAGCCTCTTTGTCCTCCTGACCACATCAGATGAGGATAGTATGACATGAGGAAAAGTATTTTCTGTATTAATAATCCACTGAATGAGGAAAAGTTTTAATCAAGTCTGGGCTGATTTCTGGACATTAAAATGAGAAAGCAAATTATGATATTCAAGTACTTTTTGTTGCATGGGAGTTTTTAAGTTTGCAGTTTGCTTTATTTGTTCCTGTGTTATAGTTTCCCTTGATGGTGTGTTAGAAATTATTTGTAATGGATATGGAGGATTTAGCAGTTACTATTTATAACCAAATGTGATTATTTGGCAAGTAGAGGGAAAAAAAGAAGGAAAAAAAAGGATATTTTAGGGCTGTATTAGAAACCACATGTAGGTTGACACTTCTTCAGCATTTCATCAGTCAGTCAAGTATTCTTGATGTGTTGGAATGAGGAGGATGGCGTGTTGATCATGGAATACAAGTAAATTACTGATAATGAAAACATTGAAATGTTCCCTGTGGTATTGCAGCTGTTGATTATAAACTGCAGTAGACAAATCAAAATGTAGATAAATACTTGACTGAAACTGTCGACTAACTAACAAGGCATTTAGATAGGCAAACGTACAGTTATTGACTTGGAGCATTATAAGGTGCAGCTTGCATGAAGGGTTCCATGGTGCCGTCGCCTTTCAAGTGAATTGATATCATCAGAGAATAATGACCACCACTTGGGATACTTTCAGGATTAGCTGGGCTGGACCACTGCAGTCCCATGATGTCACTGTATTCTAAAGTAACGGGAATTCTGTTCATTTATGTCAAGACCAAGATACAAAATGTGTGTTACATTTTCAACAACTCGTGAACTTATAGGTAACTCTTGCTCTTGTAAGAAAACCTAACTCAGAGTAACTTTTATTCAAGGCTGGCACAGCCTTTTAAACTTGAATAAAGTCAGAGACAAATACAAAGACGAACAATATAATAGTGGGGGAAAACAAGCGCAGGCCAACAACTCCTCCGTCATCACAGTAATGACTTGGCAAAGATTTGAACTTAAGAGGGGTTTGAAGATGAAGAAAATGGGAACATAGAATTAAGAAAATACATTTTAAATATGAAAACCCTTCACTAGCTGCACGAGGGAACCATCGTAATCCCTCTCGAAGGCAGATCTATTTGTATTGCCTGCTGTGCCAGTCTTGAATAACGGTTACTCTGAGTTAGGATTTCTTATGGGAGCAAGAGTTACCCTACTTGTTTATTGTTTATTTCTGTTTTTAAAAAAATATATTGTAATTCCAAATCTTTCCTGTTGTATCACGCTTTTTAAACACACAATCAATAAAGGGTTCTTCTTTCAGTGTGAAACTGCCACTCGTGTGTCAACAAGTCATTGCTTCCCTCATAGGTCAACGAACGGTGTTGTTGAGAAATATTTCCTCATGGCTTTGTGATGCGGTGGCCTTGTGTCTCTGTGAAGAGGACGCTTTCATTTCTCCGGGGACGGGTTGCAGTGTTTGCCTGACTTGTGAGAGTTTGAAGCAGGCGGAAAACATTGTGGACTTGTATGAAGAGGGCACAGAAGTTTTCCCTGTGCTCTTGTGATGGCTGTTATCAGCTGATATGACTGTAATGACGGTGACAGTGATGATGGTGATGACAGCAATGTGCAAGTTTTGATTTTGGTGAAGCCTGACAATGGAAAATGCTCAGAAAACAGGATGAGGTATGTAGAGTGCTGTGAGGAAAGTGAATGAATTCATGAGCAAATCACTGAGTGATTGTACACATGAGCAGAGTGCGGGGATGTGTGTGTGTGTGTGTGTGTGTGTGTGTGTGTGTGTGTGTGTGCGTGCGTGCATGCATGTGTGTGTGTGTGCATGCGCATGCATGTCTTAGGTTTTGGGATGATGGAGAGCGAGAGATGGAGACAGCATTTTTGAACATATGGATTGGAGAGAGTTTGAATCAATTGATCCATGCGTGCGTCTTCAGTCTGCATGAAAGAGTAGGGAACCTTTCTGTAAAGTGCAAGTATCTCCTCTGGAAACTCTAAGGGTTTGATTGTAAATATGGTGTGCAGGTAGATTTAGAATCTGTTCACATTAACTAGTCATTTTTGGAGGGATTCTCTGTGAAAAAGTCTTGTTTTGGTTGAAAAAAAATTGTTTTCACTGACCTGTCACCTGTGACCTGTCACCTTGTCCATTGACTGAAGAAAGAATAAGCCTTATCATTATCTCTAGACAGAAGTACAAAACATCAACTATACAGTAATGAGGGGCATATGTTTATTATTTTCATGAAAACAAGTTGAAAGAGCAGCATGATGGACATGGTAGCCCTTTAAGTTTAACAAGTGATAGAGAGCTGTGCTTCTAACTCCGAGGTCATTGTTCCAACCCCATGTGAGCCATTGAACTTAAGGAAAAGATTTTTGTAAAAGAAGAAATATCCCTTTGTTGTTTTGTTTTGTTTTGTTTTTGTGATTACACACTCCCATGATTGTAGGCCCATGAATGCACGTTAGTGAGCAAAGTTAACGACGTATGTTCTTGGTAGAAATAAAGAAATTTTGATGCATTGGATGGCACACTTGCTGTCCGCTTAGGGACGAGGATTCCATTCCCTGTTTCAACTTTTTAGAATATTAGTTTGTTTTGTTTTGATTCTTTTCTTTGAATCTTTCTTTCTTCCTTCCTTTCTGTCGTTGCTGTTAATGCAGCTTCAAGATCTGATGCAATTTGCATCTTGGGGACGGGGTTTTGATTGATTGTTTCTTGTTCGGAGCACAGGTTATACCAGTTTTATGTTTAAGAATGTCCACCAACATCTCAGATGGAACTTAGAGACAAGTGAAAATCTGCTTTTGGTTATTTTGTATATGAGTAAGAAGAAGCTGTAGGGAGAGCTTGTCAGCAGATGGTGGCCAGAGAAGACTCTCCCTTCAGCCCCTGAACTCCTAACACTCTAAAGGGGCTGGGATGACTCCTAGATACCTTTCTGATGTCAGAAGTGTTATAGGTGCCAGCAGGATTCGAACCTGCAGCTCCAGGATGAGTGAGCATCTCAAGGCATGCCATGTTTGTTGGATGTCTTACACTCCTAGTTATTTGACATCTAAGTGGGGACATTGAAGTTCGCTTTTGTTCCTTCTTGACTGGAACCAGCTGAAACTGTTTTTAGTGTCCCCTACCAGTGCCTTAAGTTAGGTCTCTGGTCCTCATCTTTCCTGAAGTCCAGAGCTATGTCATGAGCTGTTAGACTGATCAGCTACAAAGCCCTTTGCTCCATGTGGGTCATTTGTATCATCTTGTATGGATGGCAGAGATCCATATGCTTGATTGATTGCATCCAGGTCATAGTGACCTGCTGTGCACAACCAGACACTCTCAGGATGCCTTCATTCTGGAATGATACATCCCAGAGCTCATCCTCTGTGAGATTTTCAGTCAGTCTCGTTGCCTTAACAGAGGGGAAGAATGCTTGTTGGTATTAATGATAGTAGTAAGACAAAGAAAAAGAACAAGATTACAGTTTCAGGCCTAAACAAAATGGGAGCTGTACACATTTCTCTAAGGTGTGATGACAGTCTGTGCAAGATCTAAGATAGAATTTACAAATTCGGATGCTGAATGAAAGTCTCAAAGAGAACATGAAATATTTGCAAACATTTTGGTGAAATGTCTGGGGCTGCACAGTCTTGGAAGTGGCTTTGATGTCTGTTTTAGCATTGCTGAGGTTCCCTGCAGGCTGTGTGTCTGTGTTCAGTGAAGTCACAAAATCTGCCATTTCCTTTCTCTCCCTGACCCCAGCCTCTTCCCACCCACGCTTTTCCAACCCCATCCTCCCGCCCCTGCCCCTCTATTCCTGCCTGCCTGCCTTTCTATAGATCATAGCCTGCAAGTAATCAAGACTTCCATTTCCTCATTCTCCCCCCCCCCCCCCCCTCCTGCCGCTGTCTCAGCATCTCGTTCTTTCCATGGTTCACCAGAGTTGGGGGGGAGGGGGTAGGTTGAGGGTGTGGGGGGTACCATTGGTGAATTGCAGTGCAGTGCTCCTTGAAACTGGAAGAGCTATTTTGGGAAAGGGAGGAGGTAGGGAAGGTGGGCTTTGAAAAGAGGGCGAGTGAGGGGACATGCATCCAGGAGTGAGAGAGAGAGAGGAGGTTGGAAAGATTGATCCTTCTGCTTTGGATATGACCCGGTCTGAATGTTTGTTTAGCATTCCAGACAGCAGCTGGTCGAATTCTGTTCATGTATTCAGATGCCACCTCACACACAGGCAGACAGACAGGCAGAACATGCGCGCACATGCATGCGCAGATGCACTCACACACAGGCAGAAGCACACACACAGATGGATGCGTGCAGACACAAAGACACACATGGATTATCCACATCCTACCCCCCCCCCCCCCCCCCCCACACACACACACACACACATGCATAGACACACACACACACACACACACACACACACACACACACACACACACACACACACACACACACACACTCATGCACACACTCATGCACACACACACACACACATACACATGCACGCATGCATGCGCAGACACACAAACACACTCACACACATGCGCACACATGCCTCTCTCTCTCTCTCTCTCTCTCTCTCTCTCTCCTCTCTCTCTCTCTCTCTCTCTCTCTCTCTCTCCTCTCTCTCCTCCTCTCTTTCACTCACAAGTCACATACATGTATACAAATATATCAAATGGTTTTTTGATACTTATCTGATTTCTGTTTGAACTCAGAATATTGTTTTATAGCGGAGCAGCAGTGACAGTTGTAACTGAGCCGTTTCTGTTTGAACTCAGAATATTGTTTTACAGCTGAGCAGCAGTGACTAGTGTGACTGCGCCAGCCAGTCCATTCTGGAAGACATGAATTTATTTCTTAAGGGAAAATAGCCTCACATACTCATGAACATCTCATGCAAGATATGTCCTGAGGGATGTCACTTAATCAGTGTCAGATATTTGATCAGTCATTACTGATTTCATCAGAAATACACATTTTAAAAAGTTTGCTTTGGATTTGTTGTCGAATGTCTTATAAACTGATTTACTCTTGATCCCTGTTGTACAAAACATAAAGTACTAGTTACTTTTTTGTTGTTGCAGTTTATTCTTTCATTATTTCCTGTTTTATTGGCAGGCTTAAGTTTATTGTGCCTTAATAAGTTTTTAAAAAAAAGTTTATATTTTTTCATTTGTTCATTGGTAAGTGGATGTTTGCACCTAGATGTGTTAGATGGCATACAGACTTGTAATGTTTTCTTGCAGTATGTTTCCATTCTTCCCATTAGCGCACTTAAATTAAAGGTAGATGGTGTGTGTTGAGGTGGTTGGGCTGATCACATTGGTAAGCTCAAAGAGCATGGATGAGCATATCATGTGTGAATCAGCATGCACACGCACGCACGCGCGTGCGCTCGTGTGGTGTGTGTGTGTGTGTGTGTGTGTGTGTGTGTGTGTGTGTGTGTGTGTGTGTGTGTGACAAAGGTATATGTATCTCATTGGTGTGTGACACATGTGTGTTTGTGTGTATGTGTGTGCGTATGTGTGTGTTTTCAAGAGAGAGAGAATACTATTTCTAGCCGCTCTTTCTCATCATTTCCATACATCTGCTGTCACCCGAAAGTACATGGTATACAGAATCTCCTTGTAAATCTTTGCCACCAAACAGCACCCAAGTACTGTCTTCTTCTTCTCTCCTTTTGTTCCTCGGCTATAACTTTGAGCTTCACCTTTGGTGATACTTTTGCATTTGCCGCTGTTTTTAATATCAGCATTTAAGGTAACCACCTTCCGTCTTTGAGAATAATGTGTAAACAAGAAGCCAGTGTGCATGCGTTTTTATTTTGTGTCGTCCATCCGGCCAGCACACAGAGGGCCTCAGTTCTCTGAAAGCTAGTTTGAGATTTAACTTGCACAGTTGCAGTCAGAAATGTAGCAAGGGACGTAACTTGCAATCAGAAAGGTAGTAAGGGATGTAACTTGCAATCAGAAAGGTAGCAAGGGATGTAACAACTTGCAGTCAGAAAGGTAGCAAGGGACGTAACTTGCAATCAGAAAGTAGTAAGGGATGTAACGTGCAGTCAGAAAGGTAGCAAGGGACGTAACTTGCAATCAGAAAGGTAGCAAGGGATGTAACTTGCAATCAGAAAGGTAGCAAGGGATGTAACTTGCAATGAGAAAGGTAGTAAGGGACGTAACTTGCAATCAGAAAGGTAGCAAGGGATCTAACTTGCAATCAGAAAGGTAGCAAGGGATGTAACTTGCAATCAGAAGGTAGTAAGGGATGTAACTTGCAATCAGAAAGGTAGCAAGGGATGTAACTTGCCATCAGAAAGGTAGTAAGGGATGTAACTTGCCATCAGAAAGGTAGCAAGGGATCTAACTTGCATTCAGAAAGGTAGTAAGGGATCTAACTTGCATTCAGAAAGGTAGTAGGGGATCATCTAATTTGCAATCAGAAAGGTAGTAAGGGATGTAACTTGCAATCAGAAAGGTAGTAAGGGATCTAACTTGCATTCAGAAAGGTAGCAAGGAATCTAACTTGCATTCAGAAAGGTAGCAAGGGATCTGACTTGCAATCAGAAAGGTAGTAAGGGATCTAACTTGCATTCAGAAAGGTAGCAAGGGATCTAAGTTGCATTCAGAAAGGTAGTAAGGGATCTGACTTGTAATCAGAAAGGTAGTAAGGGATCTAACTGCATTCAGAAAGGTAGTAAGGGATGTAACTTGCAATCAGAAAGGTAGTAAGGGATCTAACATGCAATCAGAAAGGTAGCAAGGATCTAACTTGCAATCAGAAAGATAGCAAGGGATCTAACTTGCAATCAGAATTGTGCATGTTTGCGTATAGGCAGCCCCAGGTGACCTCAGTTTAAAGTCCCATCCGAAGGACTAAGAGGTGACTGGAATCCACACAAACTTCAATGCAAAAGAAAAAATTTCTGCCAGCCTGGCTGTCCCGGGCAAGTATGATTCGAACCCCAGACCTGGAATAGCTGTCTGACAGCTCACCTACTGGGCCTGGAGCTTGGTCCTCCTCTCTCTCTCTCTCTTTCTCTCTCTCTCTCTCTCTCTCTCTCTCTCTCTCTCTCTTTTTTGAATGTTTTTTATTTTGTTATTGTTAATTTCTTTCTTTTTTCTTGATGATGATGATGATGATGATGATTGCTGTTTTTAGGCTGGTTCATGGACCGGAAGTGAAAAATCAGGATGCCAACTGGCACCAAATATCATGGACAGGACCCGATGAGCGATGATGACAGGGAAACGGGACTTG
>CM031596.1:112806577-112849328 GCA_018398815.1 Conus ventricosus
CATGATATTCAAAGTATCTTGATCTCGACAGTGGCGGGTAAGGCACAAGGTGATGAGTTGGCAGTATAGATCGAGACTTGCGTCCTTCTGAAGTGAAAGACAACGTCATGAAGACTCAGGATCTGTCAAAAGTTTCATCGAACCCTGTCGGTAGAAAGCCGTGTCAAACTCATATCGCCCTGTCATCCTGAAGCATCGTCCCAGCCGGCCTCCAGCATGATGTGTTGAGGGCAGAAAACTCTGGTAACGCCGTGAAGGAGGCGTTCATCACTGGCAGAGACTGAAGGCAAATACATTTCTTTTGAACCAGTCCAACGCTAAACCTGAAAACGATGGCATCCCTGAACAAAACCGTCCACATGAAGACTTCCAAGAAGAAGGTTGTGGAATACAAAACAACAAGCGGCACCTTGCCTTTCAACTCCTGTGAGGCACAGAAAGCCAGGTGTTTCCCCTCAATCTGAAACAGTTGATGACCTACCAACTTACTCCTGTACCTTACAGTATTGCCACGCGACAATTTCCTTGCCAAAGACCGACAAAGCAAAAGGGTTAAGTACTCACCAAAGAAGGAAGAGCTACCTCCCATGACGCGACGACTGGTTGTGATCGATGGCAATGGCATTGTTTCACTGTTGCTACAGCTTCCTTCCAATTTTCAGGAGATCAGCCAGATGATATCCGACAGCTGCCAAAGGAACGGGCGGTGGAGTTCAATCCCAGACATGACAAAACGGACTGAATCAAAGCAATGAAAAGGAAAGGAGATGGCACTGCAATAAGATCATCATGAAAGGAGAAACACCAAGCGTCCTGCAGACTGGAAAACGTTTCTGTCAAAACACGAAAACAAGAAGCAGCTCAGCCAAGTTATTACTCGCTTTGGAGCAAAGATGAGAATGCCCAAAAATCAAGGACAGAAAAGTCATGCTGAAATTGTGAGGAGAGCCTTCCTGCTGCAATCGCAGATGAGACTGACGACAACAGACGCCAACCGGAACGCTTAAAATCCACACCAAGAAGAGCATGGATCCAGAGTTGTCCTCCACTGTCCGTAACCTGAACGAAGGGATACATGCTTCGTCCCGCGTCAAGAGTCCCCGATCTCGGACCATTTTCTTCATTCCTGCACTTCGCTCCTGCAGCTAAGGACGGGTGAATCTTTCGACACAGGAATGGGAACAAACAACGGCTCATCAACGTCCACAGGGGGGGACATCGCACAAGCAGACGCAACAGCACAGCACGGCCTTCCTGCTCTTCATGCTTACACCGGCTGCGACACAACTAGTGCATTCAAGGGCATGGGGAAAATTAAACCCATCAAAGTTCTTTCACAGACGCAAAGTTTGTGGAAACAATATGCCCGCCCTTGGAGGTACAGGGCGATCGCGAGAAGTCCAAAGCGATCTGAGACTTCACCTGGGCATGCACGGCAGACATTGTTTTTCACCGTGCTTAATGAACTCCGACACCAGCTACTCAAAGGAGAAGATGTGGAAGAAGAGCCATTAACGCAAATTACAACGGTAACATGGCAAGCATGCCTCCGTGCAAACAAACTCTTCAAAGCACATCAAACGGAGCAGCTATCATGTCATTTGGAAGAGTGGCCTCTCGAACCCATGTCTGATGATCCAGCAGCAAGCAATGGACATGATGGATTGTACGTTGATGGCACCTGGAACCAGTGTGGTCCGCAGAAGAGAAGGGCGTCATCCTGCCGCAAAAGAAAATATGGTTACTTCCATGTGGATTTTTCCAGACTCTGACGACGACGAAGAAGAAAGCTGTCCATCCTAATGTATCCAAAATCGCTTTCTACTTGTGCCAGGGAACTACCAAATGATGAGATTAGTGGGTTGATTTTAAATACAGTCTGGCAGATGTCGCTGAAACAAATGCCTTCCCCCCAGTGCCAAGCATCTGAGAACAATCAGCCATCATCAATGCTCACACACACACACACCACACACACACACACCACACACACACAACCCACAAACACACCCACCAACAACGTCACTCAACACATACCGCTCAACACTTGGAAAGTGCATATTAACTTGTATTTTCAATAAAAGTCCATATGAATTTGTAAAGAATTAAATTTGCGTTGAAGCCAAATAGGGTAAGGGAGAGAACCCGGCAACAGAGGCATCAGCATAGGTCCATGGTGATGTGGCATTGCTCAAAAGAATCACAAGAGACTGTTCTCGATACTGTGGTTACTTTGTTCCAATAACGTTGCACAGTTTTCGGAAGATAGTTTATTGATAAACACTTGGCAAATTTACAGGTCGCAACGCGTGATATAACGGTGGTACACACGTAGCTTTAAATGCGGTCACCTTATTGCTATAGATCGTACTGATTATTGCATATCTGCAGAAGCATTAACTTCAACAATACATAAAGGAAATTCTCGTAGGCATAAATACAAAGACACAGGTGATCACCAAACTAATGAACGTTCGGACCGACAAAAGCACCCGCGGCATTCCTAGATGGTACCCTCAAAATTAGCCCAGACGGGACAGTGCGTCCCAAGGTTGTTATGTTAAACATGCTTTTTTCGTGATCTATAACACTCTAAATGCACCAAAAATACCTGTGACACAATTTATAGGGGGGGGGGGGGGTGCAAGTGGACCGTTTTCTCGTGACGGAGTAAATTGTAGCAGGTTTGCGTAAAGGCAGTGACCTGACCTCAGTTTAAAAAAAAAAAGTCCCACATCCGAAGACTAAGAGGTGACTGGAGTCAACACAAATTTCAATGCAAAAGAGAAAATTTCTGCCAGCCTGGCTGTCCCGGGCAAGTATTGAACCCAGACCGGGAACAGCTGTCTGACAGCTCACCCTACTGGGCCAGCTTGGTCCTTCTCTCTCTCTCTCTCTCTCTTCTCTCTCTCTCTCTCTCTCTCTCTCTCTCTCTCTCTCTCTCTCTCTCTCTCTCTCTCTCGAATGTTTTTTATTTTGTTATTGTTAATTTCTGTCTTTCTTTTTTCTTGTTGATGATGATGATGATGATGATTGCTGTTTTTAGGCTGGTTCATGGGACCGGAAGTGAAAAATCAGGATGCCAACTGGCACCAAATATCATGGACAGGACCGATGAGCGATGTGACAGGGGAAACGGGACTTGGCATTTGTTCAGTCCTGTGGCTGCTGTGTCATCATAGGGGAACACTGACCTCATAAATGATGGTTTAAACGGTTTGCCAGAATTATCCTCATGTCAGGGTGAAGCCATTATGGCAGACAGTGCATGTAATGCGGTGCATAAACCCGTCCATGATGATGAGAGGGGAATGGTAGGGGGTTTGGGGGGGGGTGGTGAGAGCGGGAGAGGAGGAGGAGACATCGAGGCAAAGAGGGATGACAGTAGAAGTGAACGAGAAGCAGAAACACAACTTTGTTTTCTTCATCATGTTCTTGACTTTCCACATTATTTTTCCCCATCACAGGTGAAAGAGAGAGAGAGAGAGAGAGAGAGAGAGAGAGAGAGAGAGAGAGAGAGAACTCGGCTACAGTGATCTTAAAATATATGCCATTGTGATTGGTGTGTGTGGAAGTCTGTTTTCATCCATTGTTCCTTGTGACTCTGATTTAGTTTGAACCGAGGGGCACAAAAGATAGCTAATGAAAAAAACAAAATGCAGCCGCTCACTCTCAGTCTCTTCCATGGTGTTTGGGCAGTTGGTCAGAGCACATCTGGCTTTCAATCTTTGCGAGTTAAACCCCCGACGGGGGAACCCAACAAAAACTGTAATTTTGAAATAGCCCTTTTATTGTTGCATTTCGGGTGATGTCAGTGTGGTGTGATGGGCCCCGGGTCACTAACCCCCTTTGGACATGTCTGCAGCATCATAGAGGTGGGGATCGATGTTTCAAAATAGCTTTAAAATCCCCCTTACGTTGCTTATTTTTGGGTTATTTTCACCTTACTTTTTCCCTTTCTGTTTTACTTGTTTATACAAACTATTTTGTTTTTTTTTTGGGTTTAAGCAAATTATTGCCCCAAAAGGGGAAAAAAAAAAAATTCATTAAAGAGGGGGGGAGGTGGAAAAAAAGAAGTCTTTTTGATTTAAAGATTTTGTGCTCAGCCTAAAAATACTATTCTCACCCCTGAACTGGGAAGCTGAACAGTTGTGTTGCTGACTTTTGTGGCTGCTTAAATTGTAGAACTGCTTTTTATTTTGTCCCTCCCCCCAACCCCCTCCCCCCTCCCCCTTTCCCCTTCTCTCTCTCTCTAAATCCCCCCCCTCCTTCCCCCCCTCCCTCTCGCTCTTTCCCCTTTCTCCCCCCCTCCACCCCTCCCGCGCCCATTTTCCTCTTGCAATAAAGGATTCATTTTTATGATTAAAGCCTTTTTCCCCGATTTGGGGGTGCAGTTCCGTGTGGCCTCGTGGTCAGGTGGGTTTAACACCCTGTTTTTTTTTTCCTTTTAATTTTTTTTTTTCTCAGTCATGTTTCTCTCGCGTTTCCCCACCCTCTCTCTTCTTTCCCAAACCCCCCCCTTTTCCCCCCATATTCTTTGTACGTATTTTTTGTGTCTTTTTGTCCTTTTTAATCTCTTCAGTTTTTTCCCCTTGTTTTTGATCCCCAGTGATCGACGGTTTTTTCCCGGAATTATGGTATTTAAAACAACTTTTTGGGTTATTAAAGCAATATACCCCAAAAAAAAACCGAAAATGACCATTCTCACAAAAATGTTGTTTTTAGAAAATGCTCAGAATTTTTTTATAAAAAAAAAACATTGTCATGAAAAGTGCAAAAATCTCAAAAAATGTTGAGATTTTAAAGAAGTATTTTTGCCCCTTCTCCCCCCTATTAGACCCCACCCTTCCTCTTGTGGTCCCCCTTTTGTTCTTCCATTCCTTCAGTTTTGTTTTCTTTGTCTCTCTCTTATCTTGTCGTGCTTCATTTCAGTGTGAAACAGCCCAGCCAAGTCTTATTGGGCATTAGGGAGAGAAAGGGACCACCACACACACACACACCCCCACACCCACACACAAACCACACACAAACACACACTTCTCTCTCTCTTCTCTCTCCTTCTCTCTCTTCTCTCTCTCTCTTCTCTTCTCTCTCACTCATCTTAATGGTGGGGTTGGACAACCCACACACACCAAAACCCACACCACACAACACACACACCACAATCACACAAAACCCCAAAACCCCACACAACACCCCCACACCCACACCACCCATTTAAATAAAACAACCCCACACACACCCACACACACACACTAAATACACATTCACCACACACAACACACACCCCCCACCACACACCCCAACACAACACACACAACAACACCACAAGCCGCTATTTTGGCTTTTTTGACAATGTTCCTAAGAGACAAGCATCATTATCAAAGCTTTCATGGATGTTTTTGTGGGCACGTGCAAAGATGGATACAATTTTCTCGAGTGAGCAGATAAAATGAAACCCTAAATGTGTGCCCACTGATGGTGGCCCCCGGTTATAACAACCCCCTTGGAAATGACAAATCCCCCGGTTTGATAGTTTAGTCATGCAAGGGGTGTTGTATTCAGTTTGTTTTCCCCCTTTTCTACAAGACCTTTTGTGGGGGGTGAGGCTAGGTTTTGGGATCGGCGAGAAAATGAGGCATTAGTTTTTAGTAAAAAAAAAACCCCAACAAACAAAAGGCACATACCATGGGACCCTTTTGTTCCCGGTATGGAAATGCAGCCCAGTTGTGCAGAGAAGTTGATTGTAACAGTGCTGCTATTATTTTAAAAAATGTACTTCATTGCAAGGAAAATTTTTTTTTTGTTTGTAAAAATACAACACAGATATTTTTGTGTGGCTGGTTATATTTTGGGGTTCTACATGACCGACTTGTTTTTTTTTTTTTTTTTTAACTTTCAATTCATGGAGGCATCTGGGACGTTTGCTTTTTAAAAAATCTGAAATTATTATTCTTTTTTATTACAGATTTAAAACAAAGTGCTGTTTTCGTAGGTCTTCATGTAGAAAAAAATTTTTAGTAAATAAAGGGAATTTGTAATTTTTACAATTTTTTTTATGGGGGGGTCATTTTAAAAAAGGTTAATCCCTTTCTATGGAACCTGGGGCCTGGTGTTAAATGAAATGAAGAGAAAACAAATTTTGAAGGTAAGAACTTTCATAAAAAAACAAACTGTACCCCCCACTTTTCCCCCCGCCACAGAGAATGATTATACACACACACACACACTCACACACAAACCAAAAAGGAATTACTTCCGTCACATTCACTTTTTTTTTTTTTTTGTTTTTTCTGTATCCGAATAGTGGATGGCGTTAAATGAAAGAAACACAAGGGAAAAACAACCAGCCCAAAGAAGTCAATAAGACTGTTGTCCCCTACAGGTGTATTGTTTCTATTTCTGATTTGTTTGTTTCTTTATTTTTTATATTTTTTGTTGTTGTTTTTTCAGCGTTAGCTGGGAACGTTCCCCCAGTGTTTAATCACAAACCATTTGCTGCTTCAAATGTAAAAAAAAAAACAGATGTGCCCCAGGGGCTGGGTGCATAATATTGTTTGTTCATCACGTGATGAAAGTCTCATTTCCTGAAAGGCCTGAGGGCGTCGACGGCAATCATGTGTGTGGGCAGGAAGCCTCATTGGCCGTCCACTCTTATGATTGACTTTTTTTCTTCTTGAAATTAGTAATTGTCCATCACTCTTTTCTTTCCCCCCTCGCTCACACTCTTTGAAAGATATTATGAAACAGGAGTAGGATCTCTCTCTCTCTCTCTCTCTCTCTCTCTGTGTTGTCAAACAAGGCAAAGTAAATCTGACCATGAACTCATTTCAGTCAGTCGTTTAAGTCAGTCAGTGCATGTCCAAGCGCACATGGATCCATGGGTGTAATTCATGAACAGGGAGGGCCCACGATAGACTGAGCCAACAGAGATGTCCGGGACTACGTAGTAGTGTTTCAACGGAGATAGTTACGCGATGGACGGGCGCAATTTGCACACTGAAACCACGAAGTCTGAGCCTCGGGGTTACGCTATTTTTTTGAAAGGGTGAAGGTCGGGGATTTCCCCTTGTTTCCTTCCACTGCGCGTGCGTGCCTGTTGTCCTGGTAACTGAGATAGGCAGCCATGTTGAAGACGAGTGTTTTAGTGAGCACGGAAGTACATCGATGAAATCTTCGAAAAAATGAAAGAATGATTGCCAAAAAGAGGCTAGGGCAACGTTTGAATCGTTCTGTTTCGACGGCGTTTTTTCTCCAAGCTGAAATTAGCGCAACATGGGGGAGAAAATAGTTATCTAGTTGCCAAATTTGCTCCAGGGGCCAACAGTCTGAGTCGCACTATTTTATGCTATTTCATTTTACTTTTTAACATGCGCGCTGGTGACCTACTCGTTTTTGAGTGAACCAGTATTTTAGGAAGAAGAAGGAAAGTAGCCCGACGTCACCGATCGTCCGACCTGGAAGTGATATCATGGCGAGAATAGGATGCTGCTATCACTTTCAAGGTTGTGGTTTTGAAAGCAGGGAGAGCGTCATCTTGAAGAGAAGGCTTGCTTCTTTGTGGAATCAATGGAAAATTAGCCGGTAATGGTGACTGGCATGATTGGCAAATCAGTGTTGTCAGACTTGAGAGTACACTTAAGAATTTACTGTTAATTGCTTAAAAGCTAACTACTGAGCCAAAACATAATTGATAAGTAATTTTAAGGCATCACAGCGTTAAACTGAACTTTCTGTTTTCAAAAAGTGTTTGGGTTGAGCCGCATATGCACTGTGGGGGGGGGGGGGGGGGGGGGGGGGGGGGAGGGGGGCAGGGGTCGGAGGGAGGGGGAGATGAGTTGGGGAGCTGTGCCAAACGAGAGTGAGTGGTGCATATATGTGTGGTGTGTGTCGGCTCAAGAAAAGAAGAGAGGAACAGGGTTTTTTTTTTGAAAAAAAAAATGCGTATGGTGACACATCTAAATAAAATTATGGGCACATATGGAAATCAACCCCCCCAAAAAAAAAAACAACAACAACAACAACAACAACAACAAAACAACAACAAACAAACCAAAGAAAAAAGAATGGACTGTAAAGCCCGCTTATCTGTTTTTCATTCGAAACTGGATGAGTATTAAACTTTAAGTAGCATACAAAAACAAATAAACAAACAAATACAGTAACATATTAACAGTGTACTTTACATGTACATTGTATCATGATCACTGAGAAACATGCAAACATGCATAATGTGTCGTGTAGGAACACATAACATACTTTTATATTAGGTCTGTTAATCCCCATGCTTCCCACCTCCACTCCCCATCTTTGTAGTTCTGAAGAATGATACTTGTATCAAAAAAAAAAAAAAAAAAGATAGGGGAGGTGTGTGTGTGTGCGCACACGCTAATGAAACCCAGTACAATGTACAAAACCATAGATATCTACCTACTATTTTTATCTGTATTTTGAACAACTGCAAATTTTAAAATTTCACACCCTCCATCTGTCATGAAGAAATCTGGCTTTCAAATCCATACATGCACATTTGGACCTGCATACTCATGCATATTGCAGCGTGAAATACTTCCCCACCATATTCCCAACACACGTTTATTATTTTTTATTCCTAGGTTTGTAGAATCATCAAGTCGAATAACAATGCATAGCACTCACATCTTCCTCAAAGGATTGTCTCTAACCGTCCCTCTCCTCCCCCATTTGTCTACATGTTCCAAATGCATTGATAAGTTTATTCCGTCCATGTTTTGCTCAAATGACTTAGTCTGCATGTTTGCCAGTCTGGCCTTCTAGATATAATGAAAATTGTAATACTGACTCCTCCTCTCTCTTCTCTTCTTCTCTCTCTCTTCTCTCTCTCTCTCTCTCTCTCTCTCTACTCTCTCTCTCTCTCTCTTCCCCTCTCTCTCTTCTCTCTCTCTCTCTCTCTCTTTTTCTTTATCTCTCTCTCACTCTCTCTCTCTACTTTAGCTATTGTCCCTGTTCATGGTTTGCATCCCATATGTTTCCTCAAAAAGGCGAAAAGGTCAGCTGGTGACCTTGATGAAAGGTCAAAATCATTGTTTTTGTGTTGTTTTTATGGAGAGGGCACTATGTTGAGCAAAGTAGTGTGTGACAGGATGTGTGTATGTGGCATGTTTAGATCAACATTTCTAGCTTGTCAGTTCAATCAGTTCTCACTTTTTGTGGGTCGGAATTCCAAGAACATGAGAGACAGCCTTCAGGACCTTCATGCTTCATGAGAAAAACACATTTAAGGAAATGATGTCAAAATCATATCATTTAGAAGGAAAAAACGATGACTTGGGATGGCTTTTGTGTCAAATAGACTCAACACAACAGAACTAAGCTACATGAAGTAGAAGTGGAAAGTAACCTGTCATTTTACAGTTGGTCACTAACGCTGTATGTCTGATGTTCTAGTCCCAAGGCAATGCTTAGGTTTTGTCCACACAACAGAATAAGAGCAAATGTGTGTGTGTGTGTGTGTGTGTGTGTGTGTGTGTGTGTGTGTGTGTGTGTGTGTGTGTGTGTTTGATGTGGTCTGACTGTATAGCAGCTATTGCCGGCATGGTCTGGGATATTTTTTGGGGTTATAGGGTGACATGCTATATCACATTGGTGAACAAATGTTTGCATTGACTTTGTGGGTAGTTTGACAGCCCTGATGTGGCCCTTTGTGGTCGGCTGGGCTATAAGCAACATTATCTTGTGGGTAGTTTCTTTCAGCAGAGTACCAAAAGATGTTGATGTCATTTGGTGTGTGGTACCTTTGGCATACACTGAATTTCAAAACAATGATTAGATACTTCCTTTTTTTTTAAATTCTTAATCCTTGCAGTAAGGCACTTTTCTGGGCTTTCAGTATCATATCATCAGACCTTGGGTAGAGTTGATGTAGTCCTTACACTGGATCTCAACTTGATCTGGCATGCCCTATCATTGTACAAAGGGATTCTCTCTGTCCCTCCTTTACTTCCCTCCCTCTCTCTCTCTTTCTCTCTCTCTCTCAACACACACTCATACCCCTCCCCCCTGCACCCCCTCTCCTTACCCTTCACACACACACACACACACACACACACACACACACACACACACACCACACACACACATGCATGCACACTCAGTCAGCATGGAACTAAGTTAGAGAACAGAGAAAACAAATGGTAATTTGATCGGCTGCACGAAATTAATTGGGGAAACACTGTACCGCTAATTTGCTTCGTTGTTGTCCATACTGTCGTGTCACCTTTTCTCTCCCATCGCTCATGATCATGTTTTTGCTTATCATCTGTGCTTTCGGGGGTGTTTTGTTTGTTTGTTCTAAAGCATCAGTCATCATTCTACATTAAATGTCAAACATCGTTTTGTTTTCAAAATTTGGGGAAAGGGGATGTTTTCTTTTTTTTTCCAACGGGCAAAATTAAAAATTTTCTTGACATTTGAGCCTTTCGTTTTGTCAATTAAACTGAGGCGCCTTCTCCCTAAACCAAATGCCCCCCCCCTCCCTCCCCCTCACTCTTTCCCCCTTTCCCCCCCCTTCCCCACCTCTCCTGTTTTTTGGGTTCTGTGTCTTCCGGTTCTGTTTTCCATTCTGTCCCCTTTTCCTCCACTCTCTTGTTGTCTTGTTCTTCAATCCATTCCTGCTGCCTCTCTCTTCTTTTCTGTCTGTCTGTTCGTCTGTCTTTTTGTCGTCTGTCCTCTCTGTTCTTTGTCTCTATCTTTTTCTATCTGTCTGTTTCGTCTGTCTAGGGCTCGGGCTCAGTCTCTAGGGCTCGGTTCGTCTCCGCCCCTGTCTTTGTTTCTTCTCTCCGTCTGCTGTCTCGTCTCTCTGTCTCTGTCGTCTCTCTCGTTCTCTCTCTCTCCTCTTCCTCTCCTTCTCTCTCTCTCTCTCCTCCCTCTCCCCCCTCTTATATATTATATAAATCTCTCTTTCTATCGTCTCCTCTCTCTCCATCTGCTGCTGTCTTTCTCTCTCTTTTTGCAGCACCCATCCCCCAGTCGTCTGCCTGCGCTGCATCCTCTCTCTTCTCTCCTCTCTCTCCCCTTCTCTCTTCTCTCTCCCTTCGTCCTGTCTCCCTCTTCTTCTTGCTTTCCACTTCCTCCCCCCCCTTCCCCTTTTCCCCCCCAAGCCCTTTGGGATCACCCCCCCCCCTTCCTCCCGATTTCCCCCAAAAATTCATGAAATTTTGAGGACAACATTTTTCTCTTTTCCTTCAAGAGAAAGGAGTTTGTTTTGTGAATAAGTTCTATGATAATTTTTTCAAAAATTTAAATATTTTGGTGTGGTGTGTGTGTGTTGGTGTTGTGTGTGTGTGTGTTTGTGTGTGTGTTTTTCCTTTTGCCCACCCTTTAAGACTGTGCCTTTAAAGACTTTATTTTCTGAAAAATTTTTGTCATTGTTTGTAAATTTTCCTCCCAGTAGAATGCACAAAAGGGAGGGTTTGTGGAGGCATTCTGGGGAGGTTCCTCATATCCTACATGGGCAGGCCTTGGGGGCCAGACCTTGGGACCTCCGGTTCCCCGGCTTGACCTTTGGGGGGGCTAGGCAAAAATTTTCCAAAAAAGGGATGCAAAAAAAGGGGGGGGGGCTTGAAAACCCCTAAAAAACCCCCGTCGGGCTGTTTTCCCCCCCCCTTTTTTTCCCCTTCCCCCCTTTTTCTCTCTCCCCCCTCTCTCCCCCCTTTTTTCTCTTCTCCCCCCCTTTTTTTTTTTTTTTTTTCCCCCTTTTCCCCCCTTTCCCCCCCCCCCCCCCTTTTTTCCCTTTTTTTTTTTTGGGCCGCCCCCCCCTTTTCCCCCCCTTTTTTTTTTTTTTGGGTTTTGTTTTTTCCTTTTTTCGGGGTTTTTTTTTTTTTTTAAAAAAAAAAATTTTGGGGGGCCCCCCCCCTTTTGGGGTTTTAAAAATTTTTTTTAAATTTAGGGGAAAAATTTTTTTTTTTTTCCCCCCAAAGAGGGGGGGGGGTTTTTTTTTTTTTTTTTTAAAAAAATTTCGGGGGGGTTTGGGGGGGGGTTTTGGGGGTTTGGGGTTTTTTGGGTTTTTTTTTTAAAGGGGAAAAATTTAAAAATAAAATTTTTTTTTTTTAAAAAACCCCTTTTTTAAACCCCGGGGGGGGGGGGGGGGCCCCCCCTTTTTTTAAACTTGGGGGGGGGGGGGGGGGGGGGGGGGGGGGGGGGGGGGGGGGGGGGGGGGGGGGGGGGGGGGGGGGGGGGGGGGGGGGGGGGGGGGGGGGGGGGGGGGGGGGGGGGGGGGGGGGGGGGGGGGGGGGGGGGGGGGGGGGGGGGGGGGGGGGGGGGGGGGGGGGGGGGGGGGGGGAAAATTTGGGTGTTTGTTTTTTTTTTGGGGGTTGGGGGGTGGGGGGGGGGGCCCAGAGGAGGGGGAAAAAAAAAAGGGGTAAAACCCCCCCCCCCCCCCCCCCCCCCCCCCTTTTTTCTCCCCCCTTTCCCCTTTTTTCCCTTTTTTTTCCCCCCCCAAACCTTTTTTTTTTTTCCTTTTTTCCCCCTTTTTTCCCCCCCGGCCCTTTAAACCCCAAAAACCCCAACCCCCCCCTTAAAAAAAAGGGGAAAATTTCCAAAATTTTTTTTTTTAAATAAGGGGAAGGGTTTTAAAGGGGAAAAAAAAAAAATTTTTTTTTTTTTTCCTTTTTTTTTTTTTTTTAAATAGGGAAAAAAATTTTTGGGTTTGGGGGTTAAGAAAGTGGGGTTTTTTTTAAAATTTTTTTTTTTTTTTTTTCCCAGCCCCCAAAAAAAAAAATTTTAAAAAAAAGGGGTTTTTTTTAAAAAAAAAAAATTTTTTTTTTTTTGGGAATTTTTTTTTTTGGGGGGGTTTTTGGGGGGGGAAAAAAATTTTTTGGTGTGTTTGGTGTGGGGGGGGTGTGTGGGGGGGGGAAAAAAAAAAAAAAAAAGGGAGAGAGGGGGGGAAAAAAAAAAGGGGAAAAAAAAAAAATTTTTTTATGTTTTTTTCCCAAAAAGGAAAAAAAACCCCCCGTGATCTTTTTTTTTTTTTAAAAAAATTTTTTCCCCTTTTTTTTTTAATTTTTTTTTAAAAAATAACATGAACCAGGACATCATTTTATGGCTTTTTCTGCCCTTTTCCTTTTATTTTTGTCATTGACAGACTGCGCTGCAATCTGTTTATTTCATTGTGTCATCAGCTGATTTTATTCATGCCTGTTGGATCCAGCGGGGAAGAACTAATTCATGTGTGGTGCCATTTTAAAAGCGGAAATGATGTTCAAGGAGGCTTGCCATCGGCAGTCTGTTGAATGTTGGTTTCTGTCGCCAGTGGTTTGACTCTCCTTGAAATGTCATTACTTTTTGTTTTGTTTTGTTATGTTTTGTGGATCTGCATCCCTTCTCTTGTTAGCTGCTTGTAGAATCCTCCACAAAATTCGATGTGTGAAATCATCATTATTCAGTTTATTGTGTAGGGAAGGATGAGAGAGACATGTAGGGAA
Organism: Conus ventricosus; assembly: GCA_018398815.1. Taxonomy (NCBI): domain Eukaryota; kingdom Metazoa; phylum Mollusca; class Gastropoda; order Neogastropoda; family Conidae; genus Conus; species Conus ventricosus. The sequence continues at coordinate 112,820,038 of CM031596.1, forward strand.
GAAGGGGGTGGAGGCTGTTGTTGTCAAGGGAGGAGGGCAGATGGATATGAAGGAGAGGAGTGTAGATGGAGGGGAGGGGCTGAGGGGTTTTAGGAATGGCGGAGGCTGAAAGAGTGAGTGAGTGATTTTACAAGAGAGATACTAGTTCTAAGTAAATGTTTGGTGTGTGTGTGTGTGTGTGTGTGTGTGTGTGTGTGTGTGAGACGCATTACCAGGCAGGGATGATTAGCACTGATGCTACTATTACTGTAGATGCTGTGTGGTGATAGAATCAGTTAGAATGGTTTTAAAGTTGTGGAATTTCGTGACCCTTTTTTCTGAATATCTGTTATAGACAACAAAGATTTCCTTCCCCCCCCCCCCCCATCCCCCCCAACCCCCTTTTTTCAGCAGAATTTCAAACAATTGAGTAGTTACAGGCTGATTTGAAATCTCCTCAACTTTCTCTCTTTCTCCACATTGTTTGATTAATACAGTGTGCGATCATCCTGGTTGTACTTGTTTGGCTCCAATATCATGTGTTCCGATTTTTTTTTAAAAGCAGAGTAGGGTGGTTGGGTCTTATTTTGGTGTGTTTGTTTTAAATCATGAAAGAGAAGTGTGAAGATGAGTTTGAAAGGATCTTTGTCACATTGCAAGCAAAACCAGCATTTCTCCCCTTAAAAACACCTTCTAATAAAAAGGAAAGCAGCAAAGATTGTTAGCTTCTGACTTACTTTTTGTACATCCTTTGATCTTCTGCCATAGATTACATGAGGAAACTGTCTGAAGTAAGACACTTAAAACATTTGGCTGATCTTTTTTCTTTTTTTTTTTTTAGCACTGTAGCAAAAGAAAGAAATTTCTATTTCAGAATGTGCGATACTTATGTGATAGACGGAAGTGGTGAGGGGGGTGGTAGGGAAGGAATGAAACAGTTGGAGCAGAGCAGTGATCCTGCCCACTGCACCAGGTGTGGTGCACCAGGTATGCTAAACCACTCGGTGGTGAGGGTAAGAGAGGGAACTGGGTGAGTTATCCTGCCCACTGCACCAGGTGTGGTGCACCAGGTATGCTAAACCACTCGGTGTGAGGGTAAGAGAGGGAACTGGGTGGAGATGAGTGGAGGGAAGGTCCAGGAGCAGGAAACGGAGGTGAAGATGGTGGATCCCCATCAGCAGGAAAACAGAGGTGAAGATGGTGGATCCCCATCAGCAGGAAAACAGAGGTGAAGATGGTGGATCCCATCAGGCCAGGAAAACAGAGAGGTGAAGATGGTGGATCCCATCAGGCCAGGAAAACAGAGGTGAAGATGGTGGATCCCCATCAGCAGGAAAACAGAGGTGAAGATGGTGGATCCCCATCAGCAGGAAAACAGAGGTGAAGATGGTGGATCCCCATCAGCAGGAAAACAGAGGTGAGATGGTGGATCCCCATCAGCAGGAAAACAGAGGTGAAGATGGTGGATCCCATCAGGCCAGGAAAGCAGAGGTGAAGATGGTGGATCCCCATCAGCAGGAAACAGAGGTGAAGATGGTGGATCCCCATCAGCAGGAAAACAGAGGTGAAGATGGTGGATCCCATCAGGCCAGGAAAACAGAGGTGAAGATGGTGGATCCCCATCAGGCCAGGAACAACATGTAGGTGGAGCCAGAACACAACACCAGCATCAGCAGTTGAAAGAAAGCCATGGATGACATGTGATAGTGTTGTATGGAGGGGGTGATGCTCCTGTTGGCAGTCTCGGCAAAAACTCATAACAGTGTCTGAAAGCATGTACAAAATATCCAGCACCAAGATGATGTCGAAGAAGACAGGTTGTTGGTAGGATTTTATCTTTAGATTATTTCCTACCAAAAGAGTTTCAACTAAAGATACAGCTATTTAGCTCAGTGGAAGAAGATACTTCATAGGCAGCGCAAAGGATTCAGAACCCTTTCTGTCAGGAGATTATCTTCTCTTCTGGAGTTAAATGTTTGGATGTACAGTTTTTTTTCTTTTCTTTTTTTTTTCATGATAGATGAATGATATATGCTAGGAATCGGAGGTTAATTAAGAAGGGAGAAGGAGGGGACAGGGTATTAGGATGGTGTATGGGAAAAGGGGGAGAGGGAGAAGGCGGAGGGAGAGGAGGACAGAGGAAGGGGAGTGGGTGGTGAAGGGTGGGTGGGTGGGAGGGGAGGGTTGAAGATTCGGAAAGGGGAGTATTGGGAGTGGGGGGGGGGGGGGGGGGGGGGGGGAGTCCATTTTGTGCTTAGATAATCCATTTTGCTAGGGTTGTGCCCCACTGTGCTAACAACAGGGCTTCCAGTTTTAATTAAGCATATTGGTTTCTGCTTGTTGCTCAGTTTCCTGTCTGGCTTGTTTGTGGATGATCATGTGGCACCCCTCAGTTGTTCTCTGCCTGGCTGGCTGGCTGTGTTGCCAAGTGAGCAAGGGGAGGGGGGGGGGGGGGTAAACAGGTGGTGCACCTGCCAGTTGTTGTTTTTCCCCCAGTGCCTTGGCAGGTAATGAGTGCAGCTGCTGCTGGTTGTGTTGGGGGGTGAATCATTGTCTGTGCTGAGGGGGCTCAGTCTCAGCCAAAGCCGGCTGCTGGTGCTGTTGGTGTGGGTGGGGGGGGGGTGGGGGGTGGGGGTTGACGGACCATCAGTCTTGTTCAGATTGCCCAGTGCAGGGTGGGCAGGTTGTCATCACCTGGGTGTGTGGGTGGTGTGTGTGTGTGTGTGTCAGAGGGGGAGGGGGGGAGTATGTGCAATTGTGCAGATCCACATGTGTGTGTTTGTATGTTATTAGGCTGATGCTCTGTTGACCGAGAAAGGAGAGGCAAGAGAAATGGGTGAAGTCATCTTTGAAGTTCAGCAATGTGATGGCGTGCATGAATGTGAAACATGTGTATGAGTATGTAAATGTAAAAGTATGTACACAGGTGTATGTGTGCGCACGCATACACACACACACGCACGCACGCGTGCTCGCACATACACACACACACAGAGGAAGAGGAGGAATCATGCTAATTCAGTATCTAGCGACAGTGAGGGCCATGTTAGGGCTTGGAAAGAGAGAGAATGAGATGAGAAGGCTATCGGTGAATCGTAGATGATGCACCTGCCCCATGCGGTGACCTCAGTTCCTCAGGTCACCTTGGCACAAGCACACTCTTGGACACTTGGCACATGCATTGGCTGCACACTCTTGCCAAAGGTAAAAGGAATCAGCTGCTGATCGGGTTACAACACATGGCTGGTCTGTTCAGGGTTTGCCAGTGTGTTTTTGTGGCTAGGATTATGGTAATAAACCTTCTTTGATCATCAGGGGCATTTGCCAAGAGCAGTGGCTTGACAGAGGGATGGGGGGGGGGGGGGGGGGGAGGCTGTGTTGTTTCATCACCGGGCTCCAGCTTGGTGGTGAGTGGTGTGTGTGTGTGTGTGTGTGTGTGTGTGTGTACAAACAGATGCTGAAGACAATCTGTCTGATGTTTATGTGGCATACAGATATGTGTGCATATCGTGTAGATTTATACACATGGCTCCTTGTGTGTGTGTGAATGCACTCATGCAAGCACGCTCACTACACACACACACACACACACACACACACTGTAACGAACACGCTTTGAAACTGGTAGGTATGGGAGGTTTACAATGTGTTGGGGGGAGGAAAAAAAGGCCTGGTGAGCAATTAAACAAAACAGTCAGAAAAAACATTGTGGGTATTGTAAAACACCAATTTTTCATTTTGTGCGAGTAATTTTGACAGTCACCTTTGAACAGATAACTAGTTACCCCACTTCCCCACCCCTTCCTCCCCAACACACCTTCCCTCAAAACACCACCCTCCAACCTCTTTGTGGAAATCAGAGATCAGTTGATCTCATTTCTTTTATGAGATGAACAGATTTTGTTTTAATGATGTATTATTTTCTCTCTGCTTGTGTCTCTATCTCTGCCTGTCTCACTCTTTTTCTGCCAATTCATGTAGACTGTTGTTGGTCCTAGGCATGATGGTGCCCTTCCGAGGGGGATGTTCACTCAGGCTGGCTGTTGGACTAAACAGAGTGGTTGCCAGTATAGGGATCAGTAGGTGGTGTCCTGCATTTGTTACATCAGAACAGGCACCAGTGAACACCACAGACACTGCAGTGCAGTGTCTCCTCTGATGGGTTGCCTGATGTGGACTTTACATTGACTCTCTCTGTGAATTATTAGTGCCAGGGCTATGACTGGATGTGACTGGATGAAAGTCTGCGGGTGATGCCATTGGAATGGTAAAAAAAGATGAAGAAAATAGATCCTACAGGGCACACTGAGGAAAAGAAATCCCACAGGGCACACTGAGGAAAAGAAATCCACAGGGCACACTTAGGAAAAGAAATCCCACAGGACACACTGAGGAAAAGAGATCCCACAGGGCACACTGAGGAAAAGAAATCCCACAGGGCACACTTAGGAAAAGAAATCCCACAGGGCACACTGAGGAAAAGAAATGTCACAGGGCACATGAGGAAAAGAAACATCACAGGGCACACTGAGGAAAAGAAATGTCACAGGGCACACTGAGGAAAAGAAATCCCACAGGGCACACTGAGGAAAAGAAACATCACAGGGCACACTGAGGAAAAGAAATCCCACAGGGCACACTGAGGAAAAGAAATCCCACAGGGCACACTGAGGAAAAAAAAATCCCACAGGGCACACTGAGGAAAAGAAACATCACAGGGCACACTGAGGAAAAGAAATCCCACAGGGCACACTGAGGAAAAGAAATCCCACAGGGCACACTGAGGAAAAGAAACATCACAGGGCACACTGAGGAAAAGAAATCCCACAGGGCACACTGAGGAAAGAAATCCACAGGGCACACTGAGGAAAAGAAATGTCACAGGGCACACTGAGGAAAAGAAATCCCACAGGGCACACTGAGGAAAAGAAATGTCACAGGGCACACTGAGGAAAAGAAACATCACAGGGCACACTGAGGAAAAGAAATCCCACAGGGCACACTGAGGAAAAGAAATCCCACAGGGCACACTGAGGAAAAGAAACATCACAGGCACATGAGGAAAGAATCCCACAGGCACACTGAGGAAAAGAAATCCACAGGGCACACTGAGGAAAGAAATGTCACAGCACACTGAGGAAAAGAAATCCACAGGGCACACTGAGGAAAAGAAATCCCACAGGGCACACTGAGGAAAAGAAATGTCACAGCACATGAGGAAAATGTCACAGGGCACATGAGGAAAAGAAATCCCACAGGGCACACTGAGGAAAAGAAATCCCACAGGGCACACTGAGGAAAAGAAACATCACAGGGCACACTGAGGAAAAGAAATGTCACAGGGCACACTGAGGAAAAGAAATGTCACAGGGCACACTGAGGAAAAGAAACATCACAGGGCACACTGAGGAAAAGAAATGTCACAGGGCACACTGAGGAAAAGAAATGTCACAGGGCACACACTGAGGAAAAGAAATGTCACAGGGCACACTAAGGAAAAGAAATGTCACAGGGCACACTGAAGAAAAGAAATGTCACAGGGCACACAGAGGAAAAGAAACATCACAGGGCACAGTGAGGAAAAGAAACATCACAGGGCACACTGAGGAAAAGAAACATCACAGGGCACAGTGAGGAAAAGAAATGTCACAGGGCACAGTGAGGAAAAGAAACATCACAGGGCACACTGAGGAAAAGAAACATCACCGGGCACACTGAGGAAAAGAAATGTCACAGGGCACACTGAGGAAAAGAAACATCACAGGGCACAGTGAGGAAAAGAAATGTCACAGGGCACACTGAGGAAAAGAAACATCACAGGGCACAGTGAGGAAAAGAAATGTCACAGGGCACACTGAGGAAAAGAAACATCACAGGGCACATTGAGGAAAAGAAACGTCACAGGGCACACTGAGGAAAAGGTGGGAGAAGAACCTCGGGAAGTGGACAACCCTGTGTGTCACCAGCCCTTGGAGGCCAGCAGGGAATTGTGATATGATGGGGGTGGAGGAAAATTGTTGGGAAATCGAGTGGCAGTTCAACAGCTTGGGTTGCAAGATAGCTAGGACAAAGAAGGTTCGGCCAAATGCAAAGGTGTGTGTCTCAGTATTGTGAACACCACTTGGGCCGGAGATTGGGGTCAGGAAGATCATCTGTGCTGGAACTGACTTCACTGCATCATGCAGACCCATATCAGGTGACTTTGTGGGAGACCTTGTGACTTTGGGCAGATGGGAAGATGGCGACAGAAGAGCACAACTGACGCCTACAGGACTCGAACCACTTGGTTCTGTGGAGGGAAGGGGGGGGGGGGGGGGGCGGCCCCCAACTGTTCCAGTTGTGGGAGCAGAACAGCTGTTCCTCATTACCATCACTGTGACTCCTTGCAGGTTTTGGCCCCGGGAAGTGTCTGTGAGAGGCACTAGGTGATAGGATGCAGATCTCACCTTTGATCGATGGTTGTCAACCCACCCTCTTCGGTGTCAGACCACCCTGCCCTCCCCTTCCTCCTGCTCCGTCCCTTGCCGACTGCTGTGTCACAATGGATGCGCTTATGCTCAGCGTTTATGCTAGCACATACTGTGGCTAACCCCCCCCCCCCCCCCCCCCCCCCCCCAATATCTCCATATCCCATTTTCCATTCTTCTTCCTCCCTCTCCGACCATTACCATCTGAAATTTGTCTGTCTGTCTGTCTCTCTCTCTCTCTCTCTATCTCTCTCTCTCTCTCTCTCTCTCTCTCTCTCTCTCTCTCTCTCACACACACACACACACACACACACACACACACACACACACACACACACACACACACACCACATACAACACACCACATACATACACATGCACACACACACACACTCATGTCACATGCGCTTTTGCAAGCAACAACACTTGCAGATCCAAAGAGACACAGAGACAGACACAGACGACAGACACACACACACACACACACACACACACACACACACACACACACACACACACACACACACACAAATCCAATGCAATAACCTGGTTGCTAATCGATTTATGACATCATGAAGGGCTGAGGAGATCAAGAGAGCTTGCATGTGGATTGATCAGAGCCAGTGTGGCCGACACAGAGGACATCAAAATCTCATTACCTTTTCTTGTTGAGCCAGTTACAGGTTAACATTTTTTTGTGCCAACATGTTCCATGTCAATTATTCAACGGTCGGCAAAAAACCTTATCCCTTGCCAGCAGACCAATAGTCGTGTGGTGCGGAACCTTCTCCTGTGGTGTGTGGGTATGCATGTGTGGGAGAAGACTGAAGGGGAAGGATGATGGGGAGGTGGGGGGGGGGGGGAGGTCAGATGTAGAGGGAGAAGAAAAGGAAGTGAGAGAATGACTTGAAGATGACAAGAAAGCAGCATCAGAGAAAGCGAAATGCTGATATTTTGAATTTCATTGCTTAACAGTCTGAAGCCAGTATGCAAATAAAGACAAAATAGGCTGTAAGGTGATGCTTACTTACCACACAGTGCTGAACAGACAATTGAATGTTGGACAAACAGGCATGAAGAACCTGTGCAATGCAGTGCACCCCAGATGGCTGGTAACAAGAGAATTCTAAACAATAAACAATTGAGAGAATTCAAAATTGATTTTCAGAAATACTGAAGTCGGTTTGTCTCCTGTTTGAATGTCGGAGCAAATGAAGGAATCACTCGATTGCTTTGCTAACAAGTTTGAGTTTTTTTTAGTATTATTGAAACCGAAAGCCAGCTCAGGTTGTTTATGATGCAATCTTTGCATAGAAATCTGTAGACTTTGTTAAATCTCTCTCTCTCTCTCTCTCTCTCTCTCTCTCTCTCTCTCTCTCTCTCTCTCTCTCTCTTGGAAAAACAGCAAGAGACGATAGACAACCAATATAGACATTATAATCTCCTCTTCTTTGGCCTCTCGTGCAGGGGTGACACATGGGAGTCATGTGAATCGAAGGTGAGAGACTTGATTTACTATGAGAGACTTGATTTACTATGACATGAAAGTGAGTTGTACTCCAAACAAAATGATCTATGGCAACCTCGGAAGATATCCGCTGCAAATCAACTGTTGTGTACGCGCTGTTAAATACTGGTTTCGTTTATTGAAAATGGAAGAGGCACGCCTGCCAAAACAAGCATACCAGATGCTGATGAATTTAGACAATGCAGGTAAAACAAACTGGATTTCCAAACTGAGATGCATCCTACAAAAGCAAGGATTCAGCTTTGTCTGGTTAGCCCAAGGTGTAGGTAATGAGACATGCTTCTTGTCATTGTTCAAACAAAGACTTAAAGACATATTTTGTCAAGAATGGACGTCAAACATAAATGAAAGTAACAGATTCAATCTATATTCACTCTTCAAGTCTTTCAATTATTCCTGAAGCATACATAATTGTGTGCAACAAAAATGCTTTAGAGACACCCTTATCAGAGTCCGGTTTGGAATAGCTTAGAATTCATAAAAACCGTTATGTCTCTGGGGATATAAACGTTGACAATAGTTGCCCTTTTTGTCCAGAACTAGAAGAAACTGAATTACATATGTGTTTTAATTGTGAAGCATATGCAGCATTAAGGCCAAATATCATGAAAAACGTCCCCACATTTTTTCAAAGAGCCAAATTTGTAAGCATGATGGCTAGTCAAGATGGTCCAACAATAAGAAAACTTGCATGGTTTTTCTTTAAAGCATTTAGATTACGAGAGCGCAAACTCACTGTTGTAAATATTTAAGATAGTGTAATTTGATACATCCTTCTGTTAATTTGTATGAAAGTCTATATACGTGCATTTTTTTCCCGCATTGATTGATGTTTCTGTACTCCATGAAAATGGGCAGAGGCCTAAACTCATTAAACTATTTTCATTCATTTCATTCATTTCTCTCTTGTTTTCCTCTGCTGTTTAAGTGTTCATTTCAGTATATTAGTTTTGTGATTGTAGTTTTATTAAGCTGGCTCAGTTTTCTTTTTTTTCTTCTTTATGATTGTAGATTTATTATTAATAGCTGGCTCAGTTTTCTTTTTTTTTTCTTTATGATTGTAGATTTATTAAGCTGGCTGCCCTGATGTGGCCCTTTGCGGTCGGCTGGGCTATAAGCACATTATCTTATTAAGCTGCCTCAATTTTCAATTATTTTCTTTTTTTCTTTGTTGCTGTTGTCATTGTTTTTGCTCACACCTTTTAGACAAATTCATGCATGGCACCCGAAACCCTGTTCTGGTCTGAAGAGTCGCACATTGTGAACACAACAATAGAAAGTAGAATCACATACAGAACAAGAGAAAACTGAAAGCTTCACAGTTTGAAATCCCTCTGAGGCATATGTTGGGAAATGAAACTGTTTGGTGCCAGTAGCAGTGTATCAGTTTATATTTAGAGAACAGTGAAGTAAATTATGCCTTGGTAATTTTTAGAAAGCATTTTAATTTAATTTCAAGCTCTTGTACAATCTTACAGCACACTGAACTGAATATTTTGATCCCTGATGGCCATTCATGCACACGTGTCTTCAGTTTCAGATTTACATGCATCAAAAACTTTCTTTTAAAAAGAAACCATGACCTCAGCTTTATGTTTGCAGACTAAAAAGAACTGGTCTTGATATGTTTCTCACATGAACAGAAAGAATACAGGAAAAACAAAAACAAATGCAGCTTTGAGACAAATTTAAGGGAGGAAAAGATCAGCACATGAGTTAGTGCTTTGATGTTGCCCTCAGAAAGGTGTTTGCCCAGGGAAAGGTGTTTGAAAGCTCCGATCACAAGAAAACCAACCATTTCCTCCCAGGTGGCGCTATCAGGGCTGTATCATGGTGCACCGGGTGGCCGGCACTCTCTGGAACAACAAACAGGTTTCCTCTCCCAGGGGCCTGTTTCAGAGGCAGCCCCAACGGTTCACTGACAAGTTTCTAGGGCAGCACCCAGGTCTTCTGATAGAGGGGTGCCATTATGGGAGAAAGGCCAGACGGGCCAGCAAGAGATAGGGGAGGTAACAGAGGGTGACTGCTGAAGGTGCTTTATACATGTAACAACCAATGGGAGTTGAGGTTTTGTGTTATGGGAGAAAGGCCAGACAGGGCCAGCAAGAGATAGGGGAGGTAACAGAGGGTGACTGCTGAAGGTGCTTTATACATGTAACAACCAATGGGAGTTGAGGTTTTGTGTTATGGAGAAAGGCCAGACAGGGCCAGCAAGAGATAGGGGAGGTAATAGAGGGTGACTGCTGAAGGTGCTAACAACCAATGGGAGTTAAGGTTTTCAGGAGGATGTCCATGTGTGCCAGCATGTACGTATACAACATGCACTCACACATGTGTGCGCACCCTCATGCACGCATGCGCACACACATACACATGCACACACACACACACACACACACACACACACACACCACACACACACACACACACACACACACACACACACACTCTCTCTCTCTCAATGACTGGTGAGTTGATTTTAACGTGGTGACAGCCCTGATATGGCCCTTTGCGGTCGGCTGGGCTATAAGCAACATTATCTTATCTTATCTTACTCTCTCTCTCTCTCTCTCTCTCTCTCTCTCTCCCCCTCCCTCCCTCCCTCCCTCCTTGCTGGATCACTCTTACTCTCATGAAATGAGATGAGTTCGAGGCAGTGCGTTCTAGACAGAAACATTGAGGTTATGATATGAACTGAAAGGCTGGAGTTTGTTTGACAAACACTTTGTTTAGCTGTTTTTTGTTTAGCTGTTTTAAGTGTGTGTGTGTGTACATGTGTGTGTGGTGTGTTTGTGTTGTGTGTGTGTGTGTGTGTGTGTGTGTGTGTGTGTACATGTGTGTGTGTGTTTTGTGTGGTGTGTGTGTGTGTGTGTGTGTGTGTGTGTGAGAGAGGAGAGAAGCCAAGCTAGCTGCGAGGTAAGCAGAGAAAGGCCAGAGAGGTAACAGACAAGTCACAGACCTGATAGCCTAATCGCCAGCTTCCCAGGTGGGCGAAGACTTGGCTGTTTGAAGTGCGCCCGCATTGGGCCTCTCTTGCTGCGTCTATGATCCCCCCCTTATGAAGACTTCCTCCCTGAGCTCCTATATTGTAAACATGAATGTCGGTTAATGTTATTTTTCATCCCCCTTCTGGATGCTTACATTACGAAGATACCATTCAGACCCTGTTTTACAGGATATTAGTCCAGTAAAATTAGGACAAAAATCGGCTTGAGTGCAAACTAATTCCTTTCTAAGCTTTTTGAGTTTTTGTCCATTCTACAAACCCTCGGCAGTCAGAAAACCAAAGTCTACCAAAATCTGAAGGGGCGAACATTATTTAATAGCTCTCTTAATATAGAGACCCCCTCTGGCTGTTTGAAAAAATTCTGCAGTCCAAGAAGAAAAACGTTTCACTGAACATGGCAAACATATGCAAACAGAATCTGATCTCAGTCCTGTATTTCACGCCTCAGAACAAGTCAGAACAAGTCACAGTGAGTTTCTTTTAAAAAATTTTTTTAAAAGCTGGGGGAGGGGGGGGGAGGGGGGGAGCACAAAGAACAATTTGATCATATGTCTTCGTCCGACAGGGGTCCGTCTTCAAGAATGTGCATCTTGCTGGCTGAGTTTGTACAGTCTCTCCTCTACATTCTGCACATCCAACAGTGCAGACGAGTCCATGAAGACGACAAGAGCATTTGGACGATTGACAGTCTGTTTTACAGCTGCACCTGATGACATGAAGAAGTTCCTCGGGAGGTGCTGTAATGTCTGTCAGAACCGGAAACATGATGTCAGCTATGCCCCATCCCCAGGCTGTGGGATCCATGTGGAAGGAATCCTCCTTAGGTGTACTGATCCATTCTTGTACCTGGTAAAAAGTGCGAAGGGAATGGAACTTTGCTGCTGTTGATGTTGGTGGTAGTTTGTTGAGCTGCAAGATTGTTGTGCAACTTGACAGTTTTTGGATGTATTTCACATGTCGCAATGTGTTCAAACTGTCATCTGCCTTACCACCATATAGAATGACCAATGCTTTTTCTCCTGCGTCAATGATTTCGTTTTTGCTGCTGCTTGGGCAAGAGAACACCTCAGCAGTCTTCTTGAAGGTGACCGAATCAGGAGGTTTCCGGAGTGGAAGAGACTTGCCAATGGAGAAGAGGCTGCTGGTTGTATCGCAGCCTCCGATGGCATGCACAAAAAAGTATATTTTGACGCCAAGAACATTTTGAACTGCTTTGATGTTCCACACCTTGGTACTTTTCCTGGAGGTTGATGTGAAAAATACATCCTGATGTTCTGGGTTTACATGGTGCAGGAGGAGAACCAAGAGATCTGTGTCTTCCCCAACTACTGCTGTCTGCATTGCTACAGCCTTTTTCAGTGCTGTTTTCACTATCATGCAATCAGCATCACCGGCTGCTTGAACTGCTTCAAAGCCATTTTCTCTCAGCATGTTTGCTAAAAGTTTGATGAAACACTCTTTGTTTGCAGAGCTGGCAAGAAAACGTTGCTTTGTGTCACCAAGTATCATGTCACCATCAAAGCTGACATCAGGTCCACTGCAGCTATTCGTTCTCCGGAGGTGGGTCACATCTTTAGTCGATGGCCCACTGCTGTACCCATCAAAGACAACAGTGGCTCTGCTGTACATCCGAATGACAAAAGTGACGTACGTTTGAGCTAAATCATTGTAAGTGGATCCTCGAGGCCAGGTCAGATGATGTAATAAAGATCCACCGTCTATGACGAAGTAGACATCTTGTGGAAGCCTCCAAATCGGACTGTTTGCACTCAGACCAAATGTGCTGTTCCAGTGCTGCTTTATTAGCGCGCCTCGGCAAACTGAGGTGTCAAACAGAGATGCTGGGGTATTGCTCAGCTCATAACTGAAAGCCGAAGCCATCAGACCTGGGCTGGTTTCTGCAATCTGACCAGTCTTTGAAACAACAGGTTTGGGTTCCACATGAACTGCATCGCCATGCAGTTTGACAGCAAGCTTTGTAGCCATTGAAACAACCTGGTCTTTTTTTTTCAAGGACACTTCTAAGGCATTCTTGCCAATCATGCTATCCAAAATGTTCTCTCCGAGAACTTTTGCCTGGTCAGCATCCACTGTACTGTCTGCTGCCCTTCCACTTGCAATGCACCTCAAGGTCTGACTTGCATGAAAAGGATTTCTTCATGGAGGTAATGCACAGTCACAAGGTATCATTCTGCAGTCTTGACTTACTGAGATCTTTGTGTTCTGGATGCTGTCCACTTGTCTTCTGCATGGCTGAATTGATTTCAACACAAGCTGGCATGCCCATAAGCCATACAAGTCTCTCATGCTCCCCCATTTCTGTGCCACGAGTCAGCCCTCCGTTGGTCTTTAAACTTCGCACGAGGACCTGTTCAATGATCAGATCTGATGAAGGCCTCCCTAGAAACGGTCACTTCTGATCACATGCCGTCCTTGTGTAAAACTGTAAAAGACATCAGAATTGACCTCCTTGAGGTCAACCATCTGCTGAAGTACAGCCAGGCGGACTTGGTGTAATGATGGCGACCAGCCGCAGCCAAATATGGCAACATACATCTGACAGATTCCAGATGCATCTTGAAGTTACCTGTCCTTTCAGCTTTGATTGATTTCCGCAGAATGTCAGCCATGTCCATGTACTGCAAACCACAATGCTGCATTTCTAACGCAGGACAGACGTTTCTTGTGCTCTTCCAGCTGACTAGTAACAGCTGAACACACATTGTCTGTCGTGGCATCTTAGGCTGGTATGCTGCTGTTCAGAACTTTCTCCACAACACTTGAAGCAGCATTCAAAGTACCATTCCCTAGATCTGCTTCTAGATTGCCAGAATCCATCACATCAGAATCTGAAATTGGCGAAAAAAACGGATGCCTGGGCTTATAGCTGCGATCATTCCCATTCCATGGAAGGTGTTGTGGCCATCAATTGTCACTGTATTGTGATCGACGTTGTCTGCAACGAACTGAATTGTCTCTCTGTCTGTTGTGGGCAAGCTCAACTCCAAGGAGGCTGCAGCATTCAGTTCAAACTTTCTAAGAACCTGGAACCAAAAGTTCTGTGCATCTGTACTGCAAGGTCAATTTGCAGTGCTGCAATGATGGTGTTTGGTCGAAAGTTCTGTACTATAGCTTGGCCTATTGCAGATACCTTTAAATCAACATTTTTTTGTGAACGACTTGATTGGGAATTTTCTCAGTATCCCAGGAATGTAGTTTCCTTGGTTCTCAATAGAGACGGAATCTGGATACGCTTCTTTGCAGCCTAACATTGACTTGATGTCACAATGAATGATGTCTGCAGCAGCATTGATCAGTCGCAGTTTTTCTGCTTCAAGATCAGCATTTCTTGGTTGTTAATAAAAATGACGCAGGATGGTATTAGCTGTCTTCTTCAGTGTGATTATATCTGCTTGGTTGGGGGACTGTGAACAATCGATCTCATTTCCATAGTGTTTTATCAATTTTTCTTCATGTGCACAGTACTTACTATATGCTTCAATTTCTGAATCCTTAAGACTGTGTGCCATGATGTCAACCAAATCACAAACGGTCACCTAGTCAGAGTCAAGAGAGTCGAGCTGGTCGATGACGTTTTCAAAGGCAGAAAGTCTTTGGAAATCTTCTGTCTTCCCGAACACACTTTTTGGTGATGGGCTCTTCATTTAAAAACATCTTTGGAATCTGACAATCAGAACGGAAGTTCGATAGACAGGAATTATGGTAAACTGCATCTTGGGCTAAACAGTCCTGTAGAAATTCAAGTCTTCCTTTGACATCTCTTGCCCATGAATCCCCTTGATGCACACATGTTTGCAAAACTGACTTTCGGAATTCTAACGTCTGCATAGCTTTCAGTTGTCCACTTGACGCCCACTTGGGGCCTTTTCTTTGCTGCTTCTCCCTTTCTGACAAAATAAGCACACTGGTTCAGCATCAGAGTCCTGCGATCTTGGTTGTCTTGTCTTTTGGGGGGACATGAGCTTTTTTCTTTTCTTCAGCTTGCTTTCAGTGGCCTTGGGATTAGTGTATTGGCTATGACATACACGGTGAACTAAATCACCTTCCTCTGCATGGATATTGTCATACAGTTGTTTACTAACACGATTTATGCTGTCGCTCCCTTTCTCGCCAAGAGTCACCCTGTCTTTGGGATTCAGAAACTCTTACTCACAGATGATGCAGATTTCTGGATACACTTGTCTTGAAGAAGGGAAAAGTGTGATTAGTGCCATGTTTGAAGGTTAAAAAACAAAACTGTGTCATTGCCAAGTATTCCATACAACAAACTCATTGCATATATCTATCATACACACACACGCCCGCGCGCACACAAACGCACGCACACACACAAACACACACACACACACACACACACACACACTAAACACATTAATGCATCCAAACTCGCACACACACACACACACACACACACACACACACACACTCTCTCTCTCTCTCTCTCTCTCTCTCTCTCTCGTCGTGGGAAGAGAGAGAGAGAGAGCGAGCGAGCTTATGACATGAATGTTCTACCATACGACTGTCTCCCGGCGCCTTATCGCTTACAGCGCGCGAGCCGCGCTGGAACATGTGTGCCGCACACGCGTGATGCAGCGAAACTACGCCTCCCGGGCCTTCTAGCACAGCCATCTGAACAAAACGAGTCTAGATTATCGTCATGACTCTTTATCTTCAAATGTTTAATTCAGATCATATACGTCATCATGCAAAAAGAACTTCGTAGGATGAACTTGGCGTTGGTGAATGTGTATCTTACCCCTCCATCGCTCTCAGCCTCCATGTCTACGTGGAATTGTCCAGTAATAGTAATATGGTGATTCGGTCGGATCAGAAGTATCGCGCGGACAAAACGCGATTTTCAAAATCAATTTTCGATTACTTCCCCCCGGGATATTTTGGTAGACTTTATTGGATGTTAAAAATACATGCGAAAAACTGTTTTATCATGTTTGCACCCTATTATTCTTTTGCCTGGACTATATGTCTGATTCAAAAGGCCACACTGGGGAAAAATGGGTGTGAGCGAAAGGGAGAGGAGGGGGTTGGGGGGAGGGGGGGGGGGGGGGGGGGGGGGGGGGGGGTTAGGAGAAGGGGAAGACTTGGAATTTGGCAGATTGTTCTTATCTCTTACTGTGAGAAGAAAACAAAGTATTAGTGAATTAGAGTTGGATGATCCCCTGACCCTGGCTAATGCCACTTAAATAAATAGAGAAGGGAAGAATGTATATTTATTGACTGATTGATTGATTGATCGAGAGGTGTACAACTGTTTGAAAGAGTTATGTAACTTGTATTCAACAAAACATCAGAATACTGCCAATCATAATACTGTCAGTGTTAAGAAAGTTGCAAGGGTTATGATATTAGGGGGGGGGGGGGGGGGGAGGTAAAATGCCACTAACAAAGAAAGCTCCTTCCACAAAACAACAATAACAACAACATCAATAAACAACAAGATGAAAGAAAAAAAATGATAGGAAAAGATAGACTGAAATAACAAAAGAACACTAACCAAACATTTTTTTGTTTAAATCAACAATCAATAATGGGTGAGCACTGTAAAATATCAGAACAGTTGAAAAGGATACAGACACCACAACGAAGTATGTATTCACATAAGAGAGGAAATCCCATATTACAGTGTGTATAGTGGCACACAGGCAAGAGGATGATTCAGATAAAGGCCTCCTAGTAAACTGGTTAGGAAACAGTGTGTGGAAGAGATGATTTTGCTGTTCAAATTGATAGGGGGAAAAAAAGAATGGGAGGAAGAAGAGATGAGATACAGAGGAAGTAAATTCTTATCGTTGTCAGAGAGCAGTCTCATTCTATAGTGTGGACGGGATTGGGAAAGTTCACATTTACAGAAAAGCCAGAAGGAAATCTGTTTTATTTCGAATACTTGTTGGTTCATCTTAAACTGTTTTAAAGAAGACGTTTATTTTTTAGCTTGATTTTAGTGATTCTATGCTTAGGTACATAAGATTACACTAGTAAACAATGAAGTAAAGTACTTCACCAACTTTACCATTTATCTTGGCCAAGAAAGATCTGTTTGAAGTTTAAATGAAGTCAACGAAAGATCTGTTTGAAGTTTTAAATGAAGTCATTCACAGTTTCAGCTTTTTGTTTCTTATAACTTTTTCACTCTTTTGTAAAAAACAACCATGAATGTTGACGAGTATATTAGTTGCACAGGTTTGGTGCACTTTTTTTTTTTTTTTTAAATTTCACATGCTACTTTAGCAGTGCCCCCAAAAGTGTAAAGGTTGGAAACTTTTTGAAGATTTTTTTTTCTGGATGAGTAACATTAGAAGAAAAGCTTCTCTTGCCTTGGAAAAGTTTGTGTGGCGCCAGCTGAAAGTGGTGGGAAATGTCAGAGAAAGAAAGTTCACAAGTTCTATGGAGGATGTAGATTGTGAAACGGACCAACATAAAAGGGAGGGTGGCAGAGAGTGCAGGAGATAAATTCTGCAGAGTAGAAAGAATTTAAGGGGAGGGAGGGTGAGAGAGAGACACAGAGGCAGGGAGAGAGAGAGAGAGAGAGTGGGGGGGGGGGGACTTTTAGTGGCCTCTTTGAGAGAGAGGGGAGGGAGGGAAAATGCATGTGTGTGAGAGAGATAGAGAGAGAGTATACAGAAAAGCAGGGGACCTGGGAAGAGGTTGTGGGATGGAAGAGGCATAAGATGGATGATGAATGGAACTTTGGAAGCCCTGGAAAAAGGAAGGTTATGGACAAGATGACAGGAGAGAGAGAGAGAGAGAGAGAGAGAGAGAGAGAGAGAGAGAGAGGAGAGAGAGAGAGAGAGAGACTCAGAGAGAGAGAGAGAGAGACTTAGAGAGAGAGAGAGAGAGAGCCGATAGGGACATCAGGTCTTAGAAAAGCGAGAGCACACTTCATAGAAGGAACGCAGCACATATGTGCGACATGGTTTTCATTTGCGCAACCATACATTTACGCAGCTGTTTTGGTTGATACATTTGGGGGAAACAAAAACGAAAACCTCACAGAACCCCTTTCCGTCTGCCAGCCTTACATAGCTGCTGCCCCATGTATACCAACAGGGTGTGCTTTTAATCTTTTTGTTTCTGTGTTGACTTACAAATATATATATATATGCACTCACAAAGCTTTATAGTGCTGGCAACTTTCTGTGGATGAAACTGATAGACATTGATGGACTGCAGATTGGCAGTTACTCATTACTGTTTTCAACACACTGTCAGCTTTCAGAACCTCACTTGAAGCTATTGATCACTCATGATTTTGCTGATGTTATGATGACTGTAAGCATTGGCTTGTGAACCAAGGAATAACAAAACAAGGCTACATCAAAATGATGTTATTCTCAGCATAGTTATGCGGGGATTGTCTTCAGTCGTGACAAGCTCCTAGCATAACATTATCAGTCTCCAAAATACCTCAAAGTTGGAGTGTGGCTGCCCATGTGGCAGGGTAATCAAAAATGGTCACACATGTAATGTTCTCATCCCTAGCTGATGCATTTGTACCATAGTGTTCAAGTGCTTTGGCTGTTCGGATGATCCCTGGAGTCTTTTAGCCAGGGTACGACAACAACAACAACAATTATAAAACTTTGTATACAACAGGAAGTGCATTAGTGAGAAGAGAAGTTCAAGGTAAGAGGCTATTGTTTAACACGGAAAGAGCGACATACAATTAAAATGTGTGAAGCCTGCATTGCAAGCTTCAGATCTTTAAACAAAAGGTTAGTTACAACAAAGGGAATCTGATATTTGTATGACAGGAAGGGGCCCTCAAATGGGTGTGCTCCATACTAATTTTTAGAGCAGTTGCTCGTTTGTGTGTGATCACGATTCAAGCACATGTAGTAAGTTCTAATGTTGATCACAAACAACTTGTCAGTGAGGAAATAGGAAGTGAGGGACCACACCACAGCGCCCAGAGGGTAAAGGTGGTGTGACTGCTCTACTCCTCCATCTTGCCTGTCCACATCCTGGTCTGTCACCAGTACGTCTTCCCTCGCCTGTACTTTGTCCCTGGAGAGTGGTGTAAGAACTGACTCGGACAAGGTGGCTTGCCTGTACCAACGGAGCTTATCGATTTTGTTCATTGTATAGTCATTTGTCTTTTGTCATGTATTTGACTTGCACAAAAGCTGTCAGAATTGTTGTTGTTGTTGTTAACATCCCCAAATGTACATGAATGAAAAAGAAAATCTTTGTTATACTTCATAATGTTTTGACATGTCAGCTTGAGGTGCACTCTTCACTGAGCTTGCTGTTAGAGGAAACACTTTTTCTATTTACTCTGACTCCCTCCTAACACCCTCCTGTCTGTGTGGTGTCTGAGAGTGGCGCCTTCCCTCCCTCCAACTTTCTCTCTCTCCCTCCAAACCCTTTCCCTCTCTCCCCTCTCTCCCCCTTCTCTTCTCTCTCCCCCCGGGGGCACGATGGGTAATGGCGGCTGGCGGGAAGCTTTTTTAAAAGGGCTGCAGGAATTTTTAAATTTGTTCAACGGGAATTCGGGGACTGTTTGCAAATTTTGCTTGTTGTTATACATCGAAGTCCCAAATGACAGAAAATTTGATGGGAAAATGGTGGACTTGAACATTTGGGGAGGGCCGTTATCGGCTTTTTCTAGGTTTAAAGTAAATGCAAAGAAAAAAAATGTAAAAAAATGAGGTCAGGTGCTTTTGTAAAAGGTATTTGGGGGGACAGATCCCAAAAAACATACTTTCTTCCATTGATGTCTTTCGCCCTTTTTGGTTTGATCTTCATGATGTCGGGGGTGATTGTTTTCACCCAAAAATTTTAAGGGAAGGGTGTGTCATTCAACAGTACGTTTGTACTATTTCGGGGGCCCCAAAAAGGGGAAACGGGGAGTCGAATGTGGGGGAGGGAAGGGGGCCGGTGTCAACACACACATGTGTCAACTTGACATCCCCGGCAAGTGCTCCCTGTCTCCCTTTTCTGTGCAATGCGTGTCGTTTTTCTCGCTGCGAAGGCCTTTTTGGGAAAAATTGGCCCCAACCCCGGGCCCCCAATACTGAAGAAAAAAACCCACAAACGAAAGTTGAAGCGAACAAAAACACATACACACTGATGAACAAGACAAGTTTGTTGAACCCAATGATGAAGCGGATGAAAAAAACCAGCTGCGTGAAAAAACCACATTTGCTCAGAAATGACAGTCTGAAAAAAAAACAGGACTTGGGCGAAGTAAAAACGACAGGTGCGGGAAAAAAACCAACGTTTGTGACAGACGGAGACTAAACCCAAAAACCCATCTGACCCCACATGAAAACATAACACGTGACATACATAAACCTTTTTGCTGTGTCGATGAAAGAAGGAAGAAATACGAAAATGTTCTGAAACAATTGACGCAGAAACAAGAACGGAAAAAAACTGAAGGCTGAAAAGGGAAAAAACTCAAAATTTTTTTCTCGAAGAGAAAAACCTTAAAAATTTTTTGGGTATTCCCTGAGGGCCCCAGGGGGAATCTTTTTGACACATGGGAGGGGTGCAGATTTGGGATGTTTTTAAATGCAATTAAACGGAAAAAAACAGGGGGACGGGAACAAGGGCCCATCGGACGTGCACACAGAACGGGTTAAAAACGAGAGGACCAACCACGCCAAAAACCCCGTGAAATTCAACAGGTGGAAAGACAAGTTTGCATAATTGGTGATAGAGGGTCAGAGAAAATTCACCCAAAAAGGAGTAAGATGGCAAATTGACCAAAAAAACCCAAGATAAAAAATAAAGGCTAAGCACGTAAAGGGGAAAAAAAGAACTTTTTTCCGAAAGGGGAAACTGGGGTTTGGTCCAAGATTGCCGGCCCACGCATTAAACGTGAAGTATTTAGAGGGGGCGGAAAAAATAAAAGAGAAAAAAACCCAAACAGTTACACCTTCTACTCCTAAATTTCAGTCGGGGGAGATGGGGAGGGGGGGGTCTCTATCTTTTTCACCCAAATCAGCAGGCATCTCCCCCCCTGTAAACGCAATGGGGGGGGAGGGTAGTCAGGGTGTTGGGGTTTACACCCCCTCCGCTCCCCCACCCTCTGTTCGGGGCCCACCCATCGGAAGGAGTGGAATGTGGTAAAGATGGGGTTGCGGGAGCGGTCAAGGGGGGAGGTCAGCGAACTGGATCAGGGGCCACTACCCGGGGTTTCCCCCCCGGTTTTCCCCCGGAGGGGAAGTCAGGGGGTTAAGGGAGGGAAAAACAAAGCGGGGTTGGGGGAGTTTGCCCGACAAAACAGAGGGGCATGCAAAGGTACCTGCCCAAACCGTCCCCCCCCCCCCCAAGTCTCTACGGGGGGAAAGGGGGGGGAACGGGTGTATTTAAAAGCCTTGCTTTAAAAACTCTGTAAAAAGAAAATAGGACAGGGCTAGACCACCCCAAAAAACAAGGGATTTTTCCCTAATTAAAAAGGTTAAAATTTTTTTCCCCAAAACTGCGTGATGTTTTTTTTGTACATTAGTTAAAAAATTTTGTTTTTGGGTTTGCCTCACAAAAATTTTTTTAGACGGTTTTTTGGCAAAAAATGCATTTTCCCAATGATTTTAGAAATTTTTTTTTTCAGCTAAAAATTTTTTCATTTCATGGAAAAAAACCTCAGGGGGGTTTTGCCCCTTTTAGAAAGGAAAGTGTTTGGGAAAAATATGTGAAAGAGTTTCCCGATAAATTGTGACAATAAAATTTTTTAAATAAAATTTGAAAAACTGTTTTTGGGGGAATAAAAAATATCATTTTTTTTGGGTTTTTGGGTTATATTGTTCCAAAAGGGAGGCCCCCCCTATATAATCTTTAAAGGATCAAAGGCGTTTTTTTTAATTAGAAGGGTTTTACGGGGAAAAAGTTTGAAAAAGATGATGTATACTTTTTTAACTTGATATAAACGCTCAAAAGGCCCAGAGGCAATCAAACCCATGAAGATTTTTAAAACTAGGGTTTTGTTTTGATTTGTCGAAATGGATGACATTTTTTTACGTCATTCCAAAGATATGGTTGAAATTTGCTTTGGGAAAACTTTTAGGGGGATTTTTTTTTTTTTTGTTTGAAAAAGAATATTTTAAAATGGGTTTTGGGAGGGAAAATAAAAAGGGGTATTTTACCCCTTTTGTATCCCCTAATGGTTTAGGGGTGGTTGATTATTTTTTTGATTATGTTGATTTTTTTAAACCGAAATTTGTTTTTGAATGTTGGTGCCGGTTTTAAATCGTGGCATTTGGGGCCCAAATGAAGTTGTATGGAATATCTTTCCCCGGGAAATCGGGAAATTAAACCCAGGTTAAAACAGTCAGGGGAAGAAAAATTGTTTGGTCGAATAAAAAATTTTTAAAAAATTTTAAAGGGTAAAAACGGGAAAGGGGAGGGTTCCAAAGTTTTTTTACAGTCAGCCCTCCTGCAAATGGAAATTGATAAAAATGATATTTTAAAAAACCTTTTTGTTAATGCTTTTTATGGAGCTGTTGCTGTATGGTCCGCACGTGGGTTTCAAGGTCAATTAAAAGAAAGGGGACGGGTTTGATTTTAAAAATGTGAGAGAAAGAAAGCAGAAGTAAAAAGGTGTTTTAAAAGATTTCAGAGATGTAAAAAAAGTAGTAAAAAAAAGAAAAAAAGAGTAAAAAAGCAGTGTCACAAAAAGGGAAACATAAAACTGAGAGAAACTAAAAAATTTAAAATTTAAAGGAAAAAAAACAAAAGAAATTAAGGGGGAACCCAAAAAAAGACCCCCCCCCCCTTTTGGGTCATAAAACCCCCTTTAAAAAGGGAAAAAGTTTAATTTAAACAATAAAAATCCCCATTTTCCCCAATGGTTTTTAAACATTTTGGGGGGGGAAAAATGATTCCCCATAATAACTTTTTTCCCTGGAAGAAAAACTTTCCCCACGGATGATGGGGTTTAAATTGTGCCATTGTTCAAAAACCCACCATTTTAGAAAGCGTAATAATGGGGGGGAATTCGGGACATTTTAAGGACAGGGAAAATCCCCTTGGACCCCTGGGTTGGTTGGGTTAAAAATGTTAAAAAGAAAATTTTCGTTTCATAATTGTTTTCTTGTTCGCTTATTTTAATGAGTTTTTTTGAACCAGAAAATTTTTCCTTTTAAAAATGGGCAAAATTTAATTATTTTCCCAAATTTTTAAAAAAAAAAGGTTTGATTCCAAACCCAGATTTATCGTGGTATACCCCCAACCCCTAGCCAAATAAGCAAAGTGTTACTCATATTTTGAAAAAAAAGTTTAAATAAAAATGGGCTGAAAATGAAGGAAAAATTTTAGAAAAACGGCAGGATTCAGAAAAATTTATAGTACATTGCCCCATATATATCCACTATATTCACTTGTCCCAAAATATCTATTGAGAAATTTCAAAAAATCAAATTTCCCCTTTTTACTTTCGGGAAAGGGGGCCGGCCCGGTTAAGGTAATATTTTTGGGAAGTTTGGGGTTAAAGGGAGGAATGGAAAACTTTATTTGGCTTTTCCCGTGGTTTTGGTAATAATTCTGTGCTAGATGTGTGCGTGAAAAAGAGTGAATTTTTTAAATTTATTTTGATGTCCAAAGGGTGAAAAACAAGGCCCCCTTTTTTGAGCCCAAATTTTTTTTCCTTTTTCAAAATGAGTTAGCAATTAAAATATCAAAAAAAGGAAAGCAAAGGTATCCAAAATTTAAACTTTAGGAGGGGTTTAGATATTTTTGCTTCTGTTTGCTGACGGGTGTCATTCTAATGTCTCAAACAGTTATAGGTCTCCCAAACCAATTAAAGTCATTAAAAAAAGAAAAAGATCCCTTTTTGGAAATTAAAAATGTCAATTTAGATAAAAAAAATATTT
The DNA here is from genome assembly GCA_018398815.1 of Conus ventricosus. NCBI lineage: Eukaryota > Metazoa > Mollusca > Gastropoda > Neogastropoda > Conidae > Conus > Conus ventricosus. Next base: position 112,843,870 of record CM031596.1, read on the forward strand.
TTTGTATTTTGAAATGGTGGACACCTTTTTAATGCATGAAAAATGGGTTTTTGGAAAAGAAAAAAATAAAAAATTTTCAATTCTTATAGATACCTAGGAATGATATTTTAAAAAAGATTAAGTTTGAAATTTTGGGTTGGGAAGAAAGGGGGGCGAAAGGGTTTTGAAAGGGGGGTAATTTAAATTTTTAAGTCATTTAAAAAGCTAAATTTCTATTTATGTAAACTATTTTTTGGGGGAAATTTTTTTGATGCCCAAATAGAACCTATTCTTACTTATGCTGCTGAAATATGGGGTTTTTTACTCTAATCCGAAAAAGGGAAAAAAGTGCATAAAAGGCTTTAAAAAGTTTTTTTCTTTTTCCTTTTAAAAGCTTCTAATTTCCCATCTAACCCGGGGAAACCCGGGGCCCTTTTCCTTGTACAAAAAGATCTTTCGTCAATTTCAAAAAACTGGCTAAAAAATTGGGAAAATTGCCTCAGTCTCGATTGTGCAAAAAAAGCAACGACTGATGGGAATTTTAAAATCGAGAATGGGAAAAAAGAATTGGGCCAAACAAATTAAAAAAAAAATATTTTCTGTTAAAAAGGGTTTTTTAATTTTATTGGGTGTTACAGGGTGTTGGGAAAAGTTTGACCCAAATTTTTTTTTCAGAGTTTAAAGACAGACGTTTTGTTCGTACAAAAAAACTGGATTCGGCTATTGAGAACAATGAAAAAAAATAGTTGGGTTTTATTTATTTAAAAAGTCTTTCAAGCCCCCCCCCCCCCCCCGGAAAAATATCTATATATTATATCAGACAAATGGCATAGGGTTAATTTTGCTCGATTTCGGTTTAGAACCCCCGGATTTTTAAAACAAAGAAAAGATGGATCTGCTGGGGCTTCCCCGAATCTTCATGCCCTATGTGGGTTATGTGTTGAGGATGAAAACATTTTTTGTTCCATGTTTCAGGAAAATGTAACATTACGCAACAAATGTGATTTTTTTCATAAAGGATTTAGCTCAAAAATCTAATGTTTTTTTCTATTCCCCTTTCAAATGATGAAATGATTATCAAAAACAGTTGCAAAATTTATAGCAAAGGTCGAAATTGCGAAAAGAAAAGATTAAATAATATGATGCATTTAAACCTTTTAAATATGATAAGATAGAAGTGAATGTTTTAGGGTCCCCAAAGAAAATGGATGGTTTGAATTTCATATATTTTTGGGTTGCGGGGCCGTGCGTTTTTTATCCACGTGGTATATGTGTGTATGCATGGGTTTGGGGAGGTGTGTATGTAAAGTGGGTATGTCTGCAAGGGGTGGGTGTGTTGGTGTGTGTGTTTTGGGGGGGTGTTTTGGGGGTTTGTACGTGTGTTTTTTACGTTTTTGTGGCGTGGTGCGGTTTCGTGCGTGTGTGTGTGTGGTTTTGAAAATTTGGGTTGGGGTGGTGGGGGGGAGTGCTTGGGATATGTATTTTTTGGAAAATGTTTTATTTTAACTTTATTAAGTTTTTTTGAGATAGGGTTTTTTAATTTTTTCTATATTGATTTATGTCCACCAAAATTACTTTTTTAGTGTATTGTTTCCCCCCTTGTCATCAGACCGTAATTTGGGAATGCAACAAAATATCGTGGGAATTTGTTGGGAAACTCTCTCACCCCCTTTCCCTCACCCCCCCCAAACCCCTTCCCCCCCCCCTTCCCTCCCTCTTTGGCCCTTTTCCCCATGTCCTTCCTTATCCCTTCCCGGGCCCTTTTGCCATCTCTTTGTCTTTTTGGGCTCTATTTTTTTTCCCCCCTTTGGTCTCTCAGTACAGAACTGTTTTTTGGAAAAGGGGTGTTTTTTGGGCTCTATTTATTCCACCCATTTGGTCCCCTCATACGAAAATGTTTCTGAAGGGAGGTTTTCTTTTAGGTTTTCTATTTATTCCCCCCATTTGGGCTGTAGCAGGGAAATGGGGGGGGGGAAACTGAAGGGAGGTGTTTTTACTTTTAGTTTCTTTTTTAAATTTCCCAACCCCTTTGGTCTGTCAGCAAAACTTTGCTGAAGGGAGGTGTCCCCCCCTTTTTCTTTTAGTCTCTATTTATTCCACCCCTTTGGGCTGTCGCCCGAACTGTAGCGAAGGGGGGGTGGGCTTTTATTTTTGTCCTTTTTTTTTCCACCCATTTGGTCTGTCAGCAGAAAAATTGCTGAAGGGGGGGTCTTTTACTTTTTTGTCTCTATTTATTCCCCCCATTTGGTTTTGTCGCGAACTGGGAGCTGAAGGGGGGTTCTTTCAGTCCCATTTATTCCACCCATTTTGGGCTCTCAGAGAACGGGTTTTTGAACAAGGTGTCTTTTAGTCCTATTTATTCAACCCCCTTTTTTCTTACAGTAGAAAAAGTTTCTGAAAAAGAGGAAATCTCTTCAAAGTTTTATATGGAAATAAATTGGCTAGTGATATGGTGAAAGTTATTTTTTCCCAACACGATAATGTCTGGCAAAACAAAGGGGCTTACCATGCCGTTCCCGTCACCCTTCACAGGGAGCAGGTTGGAAACCCCGCCTGGAGTAACCAGGGCATGTCAAACCTGCCGGGGAAAGGTTATGTGGAGGATGGACATGCCTGGGACATGTGTTGGCTATGACCCCCCCTGGAAAAAGACCATTTCCCACAGGGTACAGTGGAAAGGGGGGACATGTGCCCCTCCCTACTCCCCGTACAAGAAACCCTCCTACAGGGTACATTTGGGGGGTGGAAAAGTGTCTGGCTGTGACTCCCTGTACAAGACCACCTACAGGGGCAGTGGAGGGTGGAAAAAGTGTCCCCGGGTGTGCCTTTCCCCGTACAAGACCACCTAAAAAGGGGACAGTGGAGGGTGGAAATGTGTCTCCCATGACTCCCCGTACAAGATCAGCCTACAGGGTACAGTGGAGGGTGGACATGTGTCTGGCTGTGACTCCCTGTACAAGACCAGCCTACAGGGTACAGTGGAGGGTGGACATGTGTCTCGCCATGACTCCCTGTACAAGACCAGCCTACAGGGTACAGTGGAGGGTGGACATGTGTCTGGCTGTGACTCCCTGTACAATACCAGCCTACAGGGTACAGTGGAGGGTGGACGTGTGTCTGGCTGTGACTCCCTGTACAAGACCAGCCTACAGGGTGCAGTGGAGGGTGGACATGTGTCTGGCTGTGACCCCCTGTACAAGCCAGCCTACAGGGTCAGTGGAGGGTGGACATGTGTCTGGCTGTGACTCCCTGTACAAGGCCAGCCTACAGGGTACAGTGGAGGGTGGACATGTGTCTGGCTATGACTCCCTGTACAAGGCCAGCCTACAGGGTACAGTGGAGGGTGGACATGTATCTGGCTGTGACTCCCTGTACAATATCAGCCTACAGGGTACAGTGGAGGGTGGATATGTATCTGGCTGTGACTCCCTGTACAAGACCACCCTACAGGGTACAGTGGAGGGTGGACATCTCAGAAGCAGATTTAAGATGTCTGGGTGGACAGCACAAGAGACAGGACTAGTTGCTACATATCAACCTGTCACATGGGATTGGGAGTTGCAGGCTATGGAGATTCCCGATTGTCCAAATGTGTGGAGAACAAGAACCAACCAAATTCATGGCTTACATAAGTTGATTTATGGAGGAGGGTTATGATAAAATTTGAACTGCCCTGCCTTGAATATCAAGGAGCAAGAGGAGACGTGATTGGTACTGTCTATAGTTCTTCAGTCGTATCATGATGCCAGAACTATTTACATCAAATAAATAAGTTATTAGAAGATATTCTGTTAAATTTGACACAAAGCATTTTTTTAAATTTTACTTACATGATTGACTATTTGAATTCTTCACCAGGTGTCAATCAGCTCTGTAAGTCATGAAATCACAGGGTGATGATGGTGATTTTTGCCCCTACATCTCTCTCTGTCTGCCTTTTGTCCTCCCTCCCCCCCCCCCCCCCCCCCCCCCCCCCCCCTCTCTCTGTCTCTCTCTGATTTTGCACATCTTTCTTCCCCTTCATCACTCATCCCTACATTCTTCTAAATAATCCATCCTTCCCATCACTTTCATTGTTTCCTTTCTTCAGGCCATGGGCATTACAAAACAAAGCGAGTCATACACAAGTGAGTGAATGAATCTTGAGAGCCCAGCCTGTTGCTTTTTCCTCCTTCCCTCGTTCCTTTCATTCCTCCTCTGTGCAGTTGCCATTCTTTTCCTTTTGTCTGTTGTTGTTGTTGTTGTTGTTCATGTTTGGTCTTCAGAAAGTTGGCATGCCTGAAGAAGGAAGTGGATGCGATAGATAGTGCAGAATGAGAAACGTGGAAGAAGTCTGTATAGGCAAGTGAATATACATGGTTTGTAGTCACACTACAGCACCATACAGATATAAGTTAGTGTTTTTGTGACTCTGAAGATTCATGGAATCCCCCCAAAACAATAAGAATGAGAGAATCTGAGAGTTGTAAGATTGGTTATGTTTGGGACCTTGATGACTTCATCCCCAAATAGAGTGAACAGTTTGTTTATCTTGTGCAAGTGGTTGCCAACCCAATTAAAGTGAACAGTTTGTGTCTATTAGTGCAAGTGAGTTGCCAACCCAAATTAAAGGGAACAGTTTGTGTCTATCTTGTGACAAGTGAGTTGCCAACCCAAAATAGGGTGAAAGTTTGTGCTTATCTTTTGCACAATGAGTTGCCAACCCAAAATAGACTGAACAGTTTGTGTTTATCTTGTGCAGTGGTTGCCAACCCAAAATAGAGTGAACAGTTTGTGTTTATCTAGTGCAGGTGAGTTTGCCAACCCAAAATGAGTGAACGTTTGTGTCTATCTAGTGCAAGTGGTTGCCAACCAAAATGAGTGAACAGTTTGTGTTTATCTTGTGCAGTGAGTTGCCAAAACCAAAATAGAAGTGAACAGTTTGTGATCTAATGTAGTGTTGCCAACCCAAAATAGAGTGAACAGTTTTGTTTATCTAGTGCAAGTGGTTGCCAACCAAAATAGAGTGAACAGTTTGTGTTTATCTTGTGCAGGGAGTTGCCAACCCAAATTAAAGTGAACAGTTTGTGTCTATCTAGTGCAAGTGAGTTGCCAACCCAAACATAGAGGGTAACAGTTTGTGTCTATCTAGTGCAAGTGAGTTGCCAAAGAAGACTCTAAAAAGAAGTCCAGAAGGTGAACAGAGATAATGTTTATTTTATCAACAAACAACAACAACAAGAACAAAAATGCAGAATGAAATCTGACAACATATGTGAAAGAAGATCTTGTGGAATTGTTCATTTGTTTTATTTGAGCACTGAATCAGCAGTAATACACTTGTATTTCCCCATCTTCCCACCTCCTTGCCCTCTCCCATCTTCGGCTGACTTACCCGGGTTCCCTCACCTACTCATCCCTCTCACCTTCCCCCACCCCAGTCCCCACACCCCTTCTCAGGAAGATGATTCAGAACGAGTTTGTATGGCCCCCTCACCCGG
>CM031596.1:112858866-112881366 GCA_018398815.1 Conus ventricosus
CTTTTTTTTTTTTCCGGGCTTTTTTTTGATTGTTTGTTTTCGTACCCTGAAAATGGGCAGGGGGGCCAAAAAATATTAACTATTTTCATTCTTTCATTTTTTTCTCTCTTGTTTTCCCGCTGTTTAAGTGTTCATTTCGTATATTTTTTTTTGTGTTTGAGTTTTATTAAGTGGTCGTTTTCTTTTTTTTTTTTTATGATTGTGATTTTTTATTAAAGCTGGCTCAGTTTTCTTTTTTTTTTTTTTGTTGTAGATTTATTAAGCTGGCCCCCTGATGTGGCCCTTTGGGGGTCGGCTGGGCTATAAGCACTTATTTTATTGCGCCTCATTTTTCAATTATTTTCTTTTTTTCTTTGTTGCTGTTGTCTTTTGTTTTTGCTCACACCTTTTAGACAAATTCAGCATGGCACCCGAAACCCCCTTTTGGTTAAAAAGGGCGCACATTGGAACACAACAATAGAAAAGAATCCTACAAAACGAGAAAATGAAAGCTTCACAGTTTGAAATCCCTCTGGGCTTGTTGGGAAAATAAAAACTTTTTGGTGCCAGTGCATGATCAGTTTATTTTGGAAAGTGAAGTAAATTATGCCTTGGAAATTTTTAGAAAGTTTTTTAAATTTAATTTAAGCTCTTGTACAATTTACAGCACACTGCTGAAATTTGCCCCTGAGGGCCATTCTCCCCCGTTTTTCAGTTTCAGATTTACATCCCTCAAAACTTTCTTTTAAAAAAAACCAGACCTCAGCTTTATTTTGCAGACTAAAAAGAAACTGGTCTTGAAAAGTTTCCACATGAAACAGAAAGAATACAGGAAAAAACAAAAAAAAAAATGCAGCTTTGAGACAAATTTTAAAGGGGGGGGAAAAAAAAAGCCTGGTTAGTGCTTTTTTTTGCCCTAGAAAAGGGGTTTGCCCAGGGAAAGGTGTTTTTAAAGCCCGATCACAAAAAACCCAAACCCTTTCCCCCGGTGGGCTATCAGGGCGTATCATGGTGCACCCGGGGGGCCCGGCCCCCTTCTGGACAACAAAACAGGTTTTTTTTCCCCGGGGTGTTTCAGAGGCAGCCCCCAAAGGCACTGACAAGTTTTAGGGGAGCACCCAGGTCTTCTGTGAGGGGGGGATTTGGGGGAAGGCCCCGACCGGGGCCCGAAGAGATAGGGGAGGGGAACGAGGGTGCGCGAAGGTGCTTTATACTGTAAAACCAATGGGGGTTGAGGTTTTGTGTTTATGGGAGAAAAAGGGCCCGACAGGGCCGCAAGAGATAGGGGGGGTAAAAGAGGGGGATGCTGAAAGGGGCTTTATAATTAACAACAAGGGAGTTGAGGTTTTGTGTTTGGGAGAAAGGGCCGCAGGGCCGCAAGGAAAAGGGGAGGTAATAGGGGTGACCTTGAGGGCTAACAACCAAAGGGGGGTTAAGGTTTTCAGGAGGATGTCCCTGTGTGCCAGCTTTACGTTACAACTGCACTCACACGTGTGCGCCCCTCATGCCCATGCGCAACACATACACATGCCACACCCAAAACACACACACACACACACACAAAACACCCCCACACACACACACACACACCCTCTCTCTCTCTCAAAACGGGGTTGATTTAACGTGGTACAGCCCTGTTGGCCCTTTTTCGGTCGGTGGGCTATAAGCAACATTTCTTTTCTTATTTTCCTCCTCTCTCTCTCTCTCTCTCTCTCTCTCTCCCCCCCCTCCCCCCTCCCCCCTTGCGGGATCCTTTTTATCCTGAAATGGAGGGTTTCGAGGCATGCGTTCTAGACAGAAAATTAGGGTTTTGATATGAACTGAAAACTGGGTTTGTTGACAAACACTTTGTTTAGCTGTTTTTTTGTTTAGCTGTTTTTAAATGTGTGTGTGTGTACATGTTTTGTGTGGTGTGTTTTTGTTGTTTTGTTGGTTTTTTGTGTGGGGTTGTGTTTCATTTTTGTTTTTTTGGGGTGTGTGGGGGTTTGTGTGTTTTTGTGGGAAAGAGAGAAGCCAAGCTAGCTGCGGGGTAAGCAGTGAAAGGCCCACTGAGAGGTTTACTGACAAGGTCAAGACCCTTGATAGCCTAATCGCCAGCTTCCCAGGATGGGCGGGAATGATAAGATTGGCGGTTTGAAGTGCGCCGCATCTGGGCCTCTCGTGCTGCGTCTTATGATCCCCCCATTTTCGAGACTTCTCCCTGTGCTCCTATATTGTCAACTGGAATGTCGGGTAATGTTATTTTTCATCCCCTTCTGGATGATTTAATACGATAGTATACATTCTGACCCTGTTTTACAGGATATTAGTCCAGAAAATTTTGGACAAAATCGGCCCTATGAGTGCAAAACTAATTCCTTTCTAAGCTTTGTGTGTGTTTGTCCTTTACTACATACCACTCGGCTGTCAGAAAAACCAAAAGTCTACCAAATCTGAAGGGGCGAACATTTTTTAATAGTCTCTTTAATATAGAGACCCCCTCTGTGTTTGAAAAAATTTCTGCAGTCCAAGAAGAAAACGTTTCACTGAACATGGCAAACATTGCAATCTGATTCGTGATCTCAGTCCTGTATTTCACGATCAGAACAACAGTCAGCAGAACAAGTCACAGGTGTGTTTCTTTTAAAAAATTTTTTTTAAAAGCTGGGGAGGGGGGGTGGGGGGGAGCACAAAGAACTATATTTGATCATATGTCTCGTCCGACAGGGGTCCGTCTTCATGTATGTGCTTCTTGCTGGCTGTGTTTGTACAGGTCTATCCTCTCATTCTTGTCTCATCAACTGTGCAGACGAGTACCATGAAGAGGACAAGAGCATTGGGACTGATTGACAGTCTGTTTTTACTGCTGCACCTGAGTGACATGGAAGTTGTTCTCGGGAGGTGCTGTAATGTCTGTCAGAACGGAAACATGATGTCAGCTATTGCCCCATCCCCCAGGTTGTGGGATCCATGTGTAGGAATCCTACTAGGTGTTATGATCCATTCTTGTACCTGGTAAATAAGTGCGAAGGGAATGGAAACTTTGCTGCTGTTGATGTGGCTGGGTAAGGTTTGTTGGCTGCAAAATGGCGGGTATTGTTGTGCAAACTTGACAGTTTTGGAAGTTTTTCACATGTCGCTATGTGTTTCAATACTGTCATCTGCCTTACCTCCATATGGATTGCCAAGCTTTTTTTCTCCTGCGTCATGATTTGTTTTTTGCTGCTGCGTGGGCATAGAGAAAACCTCAGCCGTCTTCTTGAGGTGACCGAATCAGGAGGTTTCCGGAATGGGAGAGACTTGCCAATGGAGAGATAGTGGCTGCTGGTTGTATCGCCAGCCTCCGAGGGCATGCACAAAAAGTATATTTTGCCGCAAGAACATTTTTTGAACTGTTTGAATGGTCCAAACCTTGGGTACTTTTCTGGAGGTTGATGTTGTAATAATTACATCTGATGGTCTGGGTTTACATGGTGCTGGAGGAAGAACCTTGAGATCTGTGTCTGTTCACAATAACTACTGCTTGTCGTGCATTGCTACAGCCTTTTTCTGTGCTGTTTTTATATCATGCAATCAGCATCAACGGTGCTTGAACTGCTTCAAAGCATTTTCTGTCTCAGCATGTTTGCTAAAAGTTTGAATGAAACACTCTTTGTTTGCCTGAGCTGGCTAAGGAAAACGTTGCCTTGGTGTCACATGTATCATGTCACCATCAAAGCTGACATCAGGGTCCACATGCAGTATTCGTTCTCCGGATGTGGGTCACATCTTTAGTCATGGCCCACTGCTGTACCCTTCAAAGACAAAAGCGGGCCTCGGCCTGTACATACCGAATGACCAAAGTGACGTACGTTGTGTTTTCACTAAATCATTGTATGGGGATCATCGAAGGCCAGGTTGATGATGAAAAGATCCACCGTCTTGACGGTAGTAGTACAGCTTGTGGAAGCTCCATTGCGGACTGGATTTGCACTCAGACCTAATGTGCTGTTACAGTGCTGCTTTTATTTAGGCGAATCGGCAAACCTGAGGTGTCAAACAGTGATGCGGCGGTTATTGCTCAGTCATATTATGAATGCCGAAGCCATAAGACCGGGGTGGTTTCGGCTATCGTGACCAGTCTTGAAACTACAGGTTTGGGTCCACATGACTGCATCGCCTTGCTGTTTCGGACAGTTGCTTGGTAGCCATTCATAAGAAAAACAACCTGGTCTTTTTTTTTTTCAAGGACTCTTCGAAGGCATTCTTGCCAATCAGGCTATCCAAAATGTTCGCTCACGAGAACTTTTGGCTACTGGTCAGCATACACGGTACGGTTCTGCAGCCCTAACCACTTGCAATGCACCTAAAGGTTTCTGTATTGCTTGAAAAGGGATTTTTGCATGGAGGTAAGGCACATGTCTACAAGGGTATCTTTCTGCAGGCTTGACTTACTGAGATCTTTGTGTTCTGGTTGCTGTCCTATTGTCTTCTGCATGTGAATTGATTTCAATACACATAGCTGGCCAGGCCCATAAGCCATTCAAGTCTCTCTTGCGCCCCCATTTCTGTTGCCTCGTGTCTGACCCTCGTTGGTCTTTAAACTTCGCACGAGGACTGTTCAATGATCTGTTTGTTGAAGGCCTCCATAGAACGCACGGTCACTTCTGATCACAGGCCGTCCTTGTGTAAAACCTGTAAAAGACATCTGGAATTGACTCCTTGTGGTTCAAACCATCTGCTGAAGGTACAGCAAGGCGGACTTGGTGTAATGGGATGGCGACCAAGCCGCATGCAAATATTGGCAACATACGATCTTGAAGATTCTGATGCATCTTGAAGTTACCTGTCCTTTCTGTTTTGATTGATTTCAGCAGATTGTCTGCCATGTCCATGTTCTGCAAACCACAATGCGCATTTCTATCGCAGGTCAGACGTTTCGGGTGCTCTTCCTGTGACTAGTAACAGTGTTTCAAATTGTATGTCGTGGCATCTTAGGCTGGTATGTGCTGTTCAGAACTTTCTCCACAACACTTGAAGCAGCATTCAGATGTACCATTCCTTGTTCTGCTTTTGATTGCCAGAATCTTCACATCTAGAATCTGATATTGGCGAAAAAACATACGGATTCCATGGGCTGTTTGCTGCGCTTCATTCCCCATTCCTTGGTTGGTGTTGTGGCATCTATATTGTCACTGTTTTGCCTGATTCGACGTTGGTCTGCACACGATCTGAATTGTCTCTCTGTCTGTGTGGGAAGCTATCTCCAGAAGGGGCTCTGCAGACATCAGTTCAAACTTCTAAGATCCTGGAACAAAAGTTCTGTGCATCTGTCACTGCTAGGTCCTATTTGCACAGTGCTGCAATGATGGTGTTTGGTCGAAAGTTCTTGTTACTTTAGCTTGGCATATTGCAGATACCTTTTAATCAACTTTTTTTTGTTGATCGTCTTGATTGGGGAAATTTTCTCTGTATCCCAGGATTGTCTAGTAGTTTCCTTGGTTCTCAATAGAGGACGGAATCTGGTTACGCTTCTTTGCAGCCTAACTTTGACTGGATGGTCACATATGAAGGATGTCTGCAAGCTGCATTGATCAGTCGCTGTTGTGTCGCTCATTGTTCAGCATTTTCTTGGTTGTTATTAAAAATGACGCCAGGCTGGTTATAGTGTCTTCTTCAGTGTGATTATATCTTGCTTTGTTGGGGGACTGTGAACATATCGTTTCTCAGTTCCATAGTGTTTTTTCTCATTTTTTCTTCATGTGGCTCAGTACTTACTATATGCTTCAATTTCTGAAAGCTTATGAATGTTGTGCCTTGATGTCAACCAAATCACAAACGGTCACCTAGTCAGAGTCTAAGAGTGTCGTGTACTGGTCGTGAAGTTTTCAAAGGCTGAAAGTCTTTGGATATTATTTGCGTCTTCCCGAACACACTTTTGTGGTGATGGGCTCTTCATATGTAAAAACTCTTTGGATCTGACAATCAGTAACGGAAGTTCGATAGGACAGGATTTATGGAAACTGCATCTTGGGCTAAACAGTTCCTGTAGAAATTCAAGTTTCCTTTACATCTCTTGCCATGGAATTTCCCCTTGATGGCACAATGTTTGCAAAAACTGACTTCGATATTTCTAACGTCTGCATAGCTTTCAGGTTGTCCACTTGACGGCCCACTTGGGGCGCCTTTTCTTTGCTTGTTCTCCCTATCTGACAAATGATGCTCACTGGTTCAGCATCAGAGTCCGCGTTCTTGGTTGTCTTGTCTTTGGGGGGGATCATGAGCGTTTTTCTTTTCTGCAGCTGGCTTTCTGTGGCCTTGGGATTAGTGTTATTGGCTATGGACATACACGGTTGAACTAATCACCTTCCTCTGCATGGATATGGTCATTACAGTTGTTTTCTAACACGTTTTTATGCTGTCGCTCCTTTCTCGACAAGTGTCTCCTGTCTTGGGGATTCAGTAACTATGAATCACAGATGATGGCAGATTTTGGGATACACTTGTCTTGAAGAAGGATGATAAGTGTGATTAGTGCCAGGTTTGAAGTCTAAAAACAAACTGTGTCTTTGCCAAGTATTCCATACAACACGAACGCTTTGCATATATCTATCCATACAACACACCGCTACCCGCGCGCACACAAACGCCGCACACACATCAAAACACACACACACTCACACACACACACACACTTTTTCACATTAATGCATCCAAACTCGCACAACAAAACACACTCACACACACACACACACACTCTCTCTCTCTCTCTCTCTCTCTCTCTCTCTTCGTCGTGGGGAGGAAGTGAGAGAGAGGAGAGCGAAGCGAGCTTATGACATGGAACTGTTCTACCTTACGACTGTTTTTCCCGGCGCTCTTATCGCTTACCGCGCGCATGAGTGCCGCGATGGAACATGTGTGTGCCGCACGAACGCGTTGATGCAGCGGAAACTACGCCTCGGGCCTTCTAGCACAGCCATTGAACAAATACGAGTCTTGATTATCGTCATGACTCTGTATCTTCTAATGGTTAATTCAGATAATATACGGTCTTCATGCAAAAAAAGAACTTCGTTGGTGAACTTGGCGTTGGTGAATGTGTTATCTTACACCCTCCATCGCTCTCAGCCTTCAATGGTCTAAGTGGAATTGATCCTGTAATAGTAATATGGTGATTCGGTCGGATCAGAAAGTTATCGCCGCTGGGGACAAAAACGCGATTTTCATAAATCAAATTTTCGATTACTTCCACCCCGGGATATTTTGGGTAGATTTATTGGTGTTAAAATACATGACGTAAAAAAACTGTTTTTATCATGTTTGCCACCCTATTATTCTTTTGCACTGGACTACTATGTATGATTCAATAGGCCCACTCTGGGGAAAAATGGCCCGCCTGTGAGCGAGAAAGAGGGGTTGGCTGGGGGAGGGGGGGGAGGGGTGGGGGCGGGGGGGGGGGGGGGGGGGGGGTTAGGAGAAGGGGGAAGGACAGATTGATATTTGGCAGAGTGTTCTTATCTCTTACTGTTGAGGAGAAAAACAATAGTATTAGTGAATTAGAGTTGGATGATCCCTCTGACCCTGTGCTAATGCCACTTAATAATAGAGAGAAGTTTGTATATTTAGTGTATGATTGATGATTGATCGAGAGGTGATACAACTGTTTTGAAAGAGTTTTGTAACTTGTTATTCAACTTAACATCAGGAATACTGCCATATCATAATACTGTCAGTGTTAAGTAAGTTGCAAGGGTTTATGATTTTAGAGGGGGTGGGGGGGGGGGGGGGAGGTTAAAATCCACTATAACAAAGAAAGCTCCTTCACAAATCAACATATAACTACAACATCAATAGACTACAAGATGAAAGGAAAAAATGGATAGGAAAATGATTGACTGAAATAACAAAAGAACACTAACCAAACATTTTTGTGTTTTAAATCATTCTATAACTAAGGGGTGAGCACTTGTAAAAATATCAGAACAGTTGATAAGGAGGATACAGACACCTCAAAGAAGTCTGTATGCACATAAGAGAGGAAATCCCATATCTACTGGGTGTATAGTGGCACACAGGCATGAGGATGTTTCAGATAAAGGCTCCTAGTAAACTGGTTAGGAAACAGTGTGTGGAAAGAGATGATTTTGCTGGTCAAATTGATAGAGGGGGAAAAAAAGAATGGGAGGAAGAAGAGATGAGATACTGAGGAAGTAAATTTTATCGTTGTCAGAGTGAGCAGTCTCCTTTATAGTGTGGTGGGATTGGGAAAGTTCACATTTACAGCAAAAGACTGAAGGTAATCTGTTTTATTTCGATTTCTTGTTGGTTTCATCTTTAAATGTTTTAAAGAAGTGGTTTTTTTTTAGCTTGATTATAGGGAATTCTAAGCTTAGGTTACATAAGATTACACTAGTAAACCAATGAAGTAATGGACTTCACCAACTTTACCAGTATCTTGGCCATGAAAGTTCTGTTTGAAGTTTATATTGAAGTCAACGAAAGATCTGTTTGAAGTTTTAATGAATGTCATTACAGTTTTCAGCTTTTTTGTTTCTTTTTACTTTTAACTTTTTGTAAAAAAACAACCATGAATGGTTGAAGAGTTTATTAGTTGCACAGGTTTGGGGCACTTTTTTTTTTTTTTAATTACACATGTACTTAGCAGTGCCCAAAAAGTGTAAAGGTTGGAAACTTTTTGAAGATTTTTTTTTCTGGATGAGTACATTAGAAGAAAAGCTTCTCTTGCCTTGGAAATGTTTGTGTGGCGCCCTGCTTGAAAAGTGGTGGGGGAATATGTCTAGAGATATAGAAAGTTCACAAGTTCTATGGTGGATGTGATTGTGAACGGAACCAACATAAAAGGGGAGGGTGCAGAGAGTGCAGGAGATAAATTATGCTGAGTAGGAACGAATTTAAAGGGGGAGGGAGGGTGAGAAGAGAGACACAGAGGCAGGGGAGAGAGAGGAGTGAGAGTGGGGGGGGGGGGGACTTTTGTGGCCTCTTTGAGAGAGAGGGGGAGGGAAAAATCATGTGTGGTGAGAGAGTTAGAGAGAGAGTATACAGAAAAGCAGGGGACCTGGGATAGGGTTGTGGATGGTTGAGGATAAGATGAGGATGAATGGAACTTTGCGAAGCCCTGGATAAATAAAGGACAGGTTCATGGACAATGATGAAAGGCTTGGAGAGAGGGTGAGAGAGGAGACGAGAGAGATGTGGGGAGAGAGAGAGAGAGGAGAGAAGATGAGAATTGAGAGAGAGAGAGAGAGACTTAGAGAGTGAGAGAGAGAGAGCCGATAGGGGAGGACTATATGGTCTTAGAAAAGCGGAGAGAGCACACTTCTGAGAAGGAAAGCCAGCACATATGTGCGGACATGGTTTCATTTGCGCCTACCATAACATTTTCGCAGTGTTTTGGTTGATACATTTTGGGGGAAACAATAAACGGAAATCATCACAGATCCCCACATCCGTTCTGCCGCCTTACATAGTGTGCCCCATGTTACCCACAGGGTGTGCTTTTATTCTTTTTGTTTCTGTGTTGTCTTACAAATTATTTTTATATATGCACTCTCAAAGCTTTATAGTGCTGGAACTTTCTGTGGTTGAAACTGATAGACATTGATGGATGCAGAATTGGCAGTTACTCATTCCTGTTTTCAACACACTGTCAGCTTTCAGGACGCACTTGAAGCTATTGATCACTCATGATTTTGCGGATGTTAGGAGGACTGTAAGCTTGGGCTTGTGTAACCAAGGAATAACAAAATCTAAGTGGGACATCAAAATGATGTTATTCTCAGCATAGTTATGCGGGGTGTGTCTTCATGTCGTGACAAGCTCCTAGCTAACTTTATCTGTCTCCAAAATACTCAAGTTGGGGTGTGGCCTGACATGTGGCAGGGTTAATCAAAAAATGGTCACTCATGTATTGTTCTCTCCCTCGACTGATGCATTTGTAAAACCATTACCTTATAATGTGGAAAATCAGGAATTTGATATTAATATGAGGTCATGTGCTTTGCGCTGTTCGGATGATCCCTGGAGTCTTTTAGCCAGGGGTACGACAACAACAACAACAATTATAAAACTTTGTATCCAAAGGAAGTGCTTTTGTGTGTAGTGAAGGTTCATGGTAAGTGGCTATTGTTTAACACGAATAAAGAGCGTATACAATTTAAAAATGTGGTGTGTGAAGCCTGCATTGCAAGCTTAGATCTTTAAAACAAATAGGTTAGTTACAAAAATAAGGGAATCTGATATTTGTATGACAGGAAGGGGCCCTCTATGGGTGTGCCTCCTACTAATTTTTTTGAGCAGTTGCTGTTTAGTGTTTGATCACGATTCAAGCCACATGTAGTAAGTTCTTATGTTGAGCTCAAACTATTGTCAGTGAGCGAAAATTAGGAAGTGAGGGACCACACCACAGCGCCCAGAGGGTAAAGGTGGTGTGACTGCTCTACTCCTCCTCTTGCATGTCCACATCCTGGTCTGGCACCTGTCGTTTCCCTCGCTGTTACTTTTGTTCCTGTGAGCGTGGTGTAAGATTACCGGATCGGACAAGGTGGCTTGCCGTGTACCAACGGTGCTGCTTATCCGAATTTTGTTCATTGATAGTCATTAGTCTTTTGTCATGTAGTTGACTTGCACAAAAAGCTGTCAGTTTGTTGTTGTTGTTGTTACATCCCCTAATTTACATGAATGAAAAAAGAAAATATTTGTTATACTTCTTAATGTTTTTGAACTTGTCAGCTTGAGGTTGCTCTCTTCACTGAGGTGCTGTTAGTGGAACCACTTTTTTTTTTACTCTGACTCCCTCCATCACCATCCTGTCTGTGTGGTGTCTGAGAGTGGCGCCTTCACTCCCTCCAAACATTTCTCTCTCTCCCTCCAACTTTTCTCTCTCCTCTCGCTCTCTCTCTCTCTCTCTCTCTCCCCGGGGGCACGATGGGTAAAATGGCGGCTGGAAGGATGCTTAATGTTAAGTGCTGCAGGGAATTTTTACTTTGTTCAACTGGGAATTCTGGCTGTTTGCTATCTATGTTGTTGATATACATCGTAAGTACAAGTGACAGTATATTTGATAGAAAATGGTGGCTTAAACCACTTGGAGGGCCGTTATCGGCAGTTTTCTATGGTAAAGTAAATGTCGAGAGAAACATAAATGTAACATATTTGGTTCAGGTGACTTTGTGAAGGTGAGTTCGAGACAGATTCATAACCATACATTTTTCCATTGATGTCGTCGTCGGTTTTGGTTTGTCTGTCTTGATGTACGGACCTAGTGAGTTGATTGTTCAGTTTCATCCAAAAATGTAACGGTATGTGTGTCATTCAACAGTATACGATGTACTATTTCATGGCAAAAGGGGACTGAGGGTCGAATGTGTAGATGTAGGGCGTGTGTCACACACACATGTGTCAACTTGACATGCACGTGCCAAGTGCTGCTGTCAGCTTTCTGTGCATGCGTGTCGTGTTCTCGCTGCGACTATTGGTCTGCTTCTCAGTGGAGACATTGAGACCAACCTGGCCCCAATACTGAAGAAAAAACACAAACGTAAGATGAAGTCGAATACAGAACACTTACACACTGTTAGAACAAGACAGCTTGTTGAATGGCAACTGATGCAAGCGATGCAAAACCAGTGCGCCCTGTTGAACAAACACAGTTGCTAGGATAATGACATGTCTGGAAAATAATACAGGACTGAGGCGTAGTGAAACCGACTGTGCGAGGAAATATAATCCCAACGCAGTGACAGACTGGGAGACTGAACAAAATCTTCTGCTGCCACAGTGAAAGAAATAAACACGTGACATATTGACTGTTTGCTTTGTGTCATTGAAAGACAGGAAGAAATACGACTATGTTTGAAACAAATTGACAGCATGATACATGAACTGGACACAACTGAAGGCTGACTCAGAAAAACTCGAAAGTTTTTCTCGAAGAGATAATTAAGATGTTTTGGTATTCCCCAAGAGGGCCCCAGCGAATCTTTGACACACATGTGAGCGTGCATTAGTGATGTGTTTAAATAGCAGATTGCGGACAATAACAGTGGGATGACAACGACATCGGACGTGCACACAAGACAGGTTACAACGAGATGGGAACATCCAGACCAATGATCGTGTAATTCAACAGGTGGAAAAGACAAGAGGTGAATTAATTGGTGATAGAGAGGTCAGAGAGATGAGATATTACAGCAAACATAGGAGTAAGAGTGGCTTATGACCTTACAAACCACAGTTGAAAATTAAAGGCTAGAGCACGTGAAGGGAAAAAGTACATTTTTCCGCTGGGGACTAATAGTGAATGGGACAACGATTGCCTGTCCACACGCATTTTCGCGTGAAGTAGTAGAGGTGGAGGAGGAAGGATAAAATAATAAGAGATACAAACAAACAGTTACACTTCTACTCCTCAATTTCTGTCTGGGGAGAGTGGGAGGGTGGGGTGCTCTAATCCTGTTTCAGCCCATTTCAGCAGGCATTCTCGCCCCTGTAATCGCAATGAGGGGGGGATGGTTAAGTCCATGGGTGGTGGGTTTACATCTCCCTTCCGTCCCCCTCCCTCCTGTTTCGCGCTCCACACGATCGGCATCGGTAGAGGTAATGGTGGTAAAGATGGGGGTTGCAGAAGCGGCTCAAGGCGGTGGTCAGCGGAACTGGATCAAGCGGCCACTAGCGGGGTATTCCCCCGTTCTCACTGATCGAACGTCACGGTAACGACGAACACACAGCGCGTGGCGGAAGTTGTGCCCGACTGACAGCAGTGGATGCGAGCGTACCTGTTTACCAGAATCCAGCAAGTCTCTACGTGGGGATAGGGGGGTATGGGTGGGGTTACTAGCGCCTGCGTTCAAAACTCTGTATATAGCAAATAGGACAGGCTATAGACCATCACAAACAATGGACTTACTAAGTTATAATGTTGAAAATTTGTTTCCAAAACTTGCTTGAGGTTGTTCTTTTGTACTATTTGGTTAAACTAATTTGTTTTTGTTTGCTACTCACAGAAACCTTTTTAGATTCGGTTTTTGATCTATAAAGGCATCTTCAATGTTATATGAAATTGTATGTTTTTCAGCTAGAAAGTTTTCATTTCATGGAAGAAACTAAGGAGGATTGTGATTCTTATAGTAAGAAGTGTTTAGAAATATATGATGAAATGAGATTCAGATTAATTGTGACAATACATTGTTATATGAAATTGATAAAACTGTTTTTGGTGGAATAAAGATATCATTTTTGTTGGTTGTTTTTTGTTCCAGTAGGAGGGCCTCTTTATATTCATAAGGTTATCAAAGATGGCGTATTTTATTAGTAGAGGCTTTACTGGAAAAGTTTGATATAGATGATGTTTACTTTATTGTAACTGGTGATATGACGCTCGATAACAGGTCAGATGCAATCTGAGGCATGAAGATATGAATTTGTGTGATTTTGATTTGTAGAATGGATGGACATTTTTTTACGTCATTCAAAAAGATATGGTTGTAAATTGCTTTGGGAAAACGTTACTGGTTTTTTGTTTTTTGTTTGATATGATTATTTAAATGGGTTTTGTGACGGTGTATAAGAGGGTAGTACACTTTTGTATACCCTATATGGATGTAGTGTGGTAGATTACTTTTTGATTCATGTTGATTTATTACCGAAATTTGATTTGCATGTTGGTGACTGTGTTCATCGTGGACTTGCCTATCGATGTTGTATGTCGGAATAAGTTCACCGGAATCTGGAAATTAACCAGGTAAACAGTCAGGTGAAGAAAAAATTGTTGGGTCGAATGAAATTGTTCAATAATATAAAGTTGAACTGGAATGTGAGGAGTTCCTAGTTGTTACAGTCCAGCATCCTGCAAATGGTATTTGTTATAAAATGATAGTTTAAACCTTTTTGTTATAGACTTTATATGGTTGCTGATGCATGTATTGGGCCGCACCGGTAAGGTTCAAGGTCGCTAATTAAAAGTAATGATGGTTTGTTGTTGAATGTGAGAGAAAGAAAGCAGAAGTAAAAGGTGATTAATAGATTTCAAGAGATGTGGTAAAACAGCTAGTGATAAAAAAGAAAAAAAAAGAGTGATTATGCAGAGTGTCACGAAAAAGAATACATCAAACTGTGAGAATACTAAACAATTAGAATTTGAGGAATATAGACTAAAGAAATTAAGAGGAATCACATCGATTCTAATAAATACTTTATTGGTCAGTAATAAGATCCCGTTATTAAGAAAAGCTTAATCTCAATGATATCTCTTCTTACAATGGGTATGATCACTTTTTTGCATGTTGTCTAGGATTCAGATAATACTGTTCTTGGAAGAAGACGTTCCATCTGATGTGAGGATGAATATGATGCCATTGTTCAATTAACACCATTTTAGAGGATGACGTAATAATGGATGGTAGCAGACATATTAAGGGACAGGGAAAAAAGTGATGTCTGATAGATTTGGTGGAGAAATGTTAAAAGAAGCTAATTCGATCATAATTGTTTATCTTGTTAGCTTATTTAATGAGCTTTTTGAACTCAGCAATTTTTCCTTTAGAATGGGGCTCTAATATCTATTATTATTCCAATATACAAATTGGAGTTGGTTTTCAGTAATCCCAGATAATTTCGTGGATTGCCACGCACTAAACACTATAGCAAAGTGTTATTACTCATATCTTGAACAACGTTTATCAAAATGGGCTAATGAACTGAAAATGTAGGATATATATTAGAAGAACGGGCAGGATTCAGAGCTAAACATTTAGTACTATTTGACCATATTTATACTCTAATATTCATTGTACAGAAATGATTTATTGAGCAATTCTAAAACTCTTTATAGTCCTGTGTTGACTTCAGGAAGGCTTTCGGACTCTGTTATTGTAATATTCGTTGAAGTGTTGCGTAAAGTGGAGTGAATGGAAAACTTTATTTGGCTATTCGTGGTATGTATAATTCTGGGCTAGCATGTGTTGCGTGCAACAAAGAGGTGGATTATTCTAATTATTTTGACTGTCCAAATTGGGTGTAATACAAGGGCTGCCTTTTGAGACACAATTTGTTTTCCTTTTTCATTAATGAGGTTAGCAATTTGAGAATATCAAAATATGGAAAGCCGGTTATCCAATTATTCTCAGGAGCTGCTGTTGAGATATTCTTTGCTTCTGTTTGCGGAAGCTGTATTATTATGTCTCAAAACAGTTATAGGTCTCCTGAACCATTATAGTCATTAAAGAAGATTGAAACAGAGCGTTTTAGGTATTTTACTGTCTAGTTAGATAAAAACTATTTATTTTTGTATTTGAGTATGATGGACACCTTTAAGGCCTGATTAAAGTGGTTTTATGGAATTGAAGAAATAAAAGTTGTCAATTCTTATAGGATATACCTAGGATGATATTTTAACAAATTAAGTTGATTTTGGCTTGGGAAGATGGGAGCATGAAAAGGGTAGAAAGGGTGTTAATTGAAATTTGAAGTCATTGAAAAATGCTAAATACTATTGAATGTAATCTATTTTGGATTTATTTGATGCCCAATAGAACTATTCGTACTTATGCTGCTGATAATATGGGGTTTTGTACTCTAATCAGAAAATGGAATGAGTGCATACATATGCTATAAAACGTTTCCTTTCATTTACACTTTACATGTTCTAAGACTATGCTTTACGGATGAAGTAACCGGCCGATATCCTCTGTACTAAGATCTTTCGTCAAGTGCATAAAATTACTGGCTATAAAATAGTAAAAATTGCCTCAGTCTCGTTTGTGCAAACCAAGCTTCGACCATGATGGTAATTCAACTCGAGAATGGACAAAGTGGAATTGGGCTATCAAGTAAAAAAAGTTTATACTGTATATGGTTTTGGTATTGTATGGATGTTACAGGGTTTGTTGGAATTGATAAGGAAATTTATTTCAGAGTTTAAAGACAGGACGATATGGTTCGTACAACAAAACTGGCATTCGGCTATTGAGAACAATGAAAAATTAGTTGTTTTATTCATTTAAAAAGGTCTTTCTAGCTGAAAGTATCTATATATTATATAAGACCTAATGGCATTAGGATTTATTTTTGCTCGTTTTTCGATTCAGTACCCTCTGGATTTTATACAAGAAAAGATCGTGTGAGATCTGCCGGGGGCTTCTCAGTAATCTTCATGCCCTAGTGTGTGGTTATGATGTGAGGATGATAACAACATTATGGTTCCATGTACAGGATATGTAACATTACGCATCCAATGTGATTTTTACATACGGATTTAGCTCAAACTCATAATGTGTATATCTATTCTACTTTCAAAGTGAAATGATTATCAAATCTGGTTGCAAAAGTTTAATAGCAGAGGTCAGCAATTGCGAAAAGAAAAGATTAACTCAATAGGATGCATATATCATTATTATGATGAAGATAGTAGTGTAATGTTTTTCAGATAACCATATAGTTAAAGTGGGATGGTCGAATTCATATATTTTGATTGCGTGCGCTTGTGCGTGTTTATCCTAGTTGTTATATGGTGGTATGCATGGGTTGGGCTGGTGTGTATGTAAGTGGGTATGTCTGCATCGAGTGTGTGTGTGGGTGTGTGTATGTGTGTGTGTTGTGTCGTGTGGGTGTTTGTACGGGTGTTTGTATCGTGTGTTTGGTGTGCGTTGGCGTGACGTGCGTGCGTGTGTGTGTGTGTGTGAATGAAATTGGGTGGGCTGGTGGATGGAGTGCTTGGGATATGTTTTATGTGGTTTAAATGATTATTATAACTGATTGTAGTTTTGTTGAGATATGTTTGAAATCTTTCTATATTGATTTCTGTGACAGCAACATTACTTTTCTGAGTGTATTGTTACCCACTGGTCATCAGACCGTAATGGTAATGACAAAATATATATCGTGAATCGGAATCTTCTCTCAACCCTTCCCTCTACCTCCTCCCCAACCCTCTTCCATACCTCCCTCTCCCTCCCTCTTTGGTCCCTTCTCCATGTCCTTCCCTCTATCCTTCAGGACTTGTCTGCCTATCTCTTTGTCTCTTTTAGTCTCTATTATTCCACCCATTTGGGTCTTCAGTACAGAATGTTTCTGAAGGGAGGGGGTCTTTTTAGTCTCTATTTATTCCACCATTTGGTCTACGCAGTAACAGAACGGTTTCGATAGGGAGGTGTCTTTTAGTCTCGATTTAGTCCACCCATTTGGTTCTGTCAGCAGAACTGTAGTGAAGGGTAGGTGTCTTTTTACTTTTAGTCTCTATTTATTCCATCCATTTGGTTCTGTCAGCAGAACTGTAGCGGAAGGGAGGGTGTCTTTTACTTGTTGTCTCTTTTGATTCCACACCATTTGGTCTTGTCAGCGAACTGTAGCTGAAGGGAGGTGTTCTTTTATTTTAGTCTTAATTTTTTCCCCCCCACCCATTTGGATGTAGCAGATACTGTGGCGGAAGGGAGGTGTCTTTTACTTTTAGTCTCTAATTTATTCCTCCATACGTTGGTTGTCAGCAGAAACTCTAGCTGAAGGGGAGGTGTCTTTCTGTCTCTATTTATTCACATTTGGTCTATCAGTAGAATGTTTCTGAACAGAGGTTGTCTTTTATTCTTATGTATTAAACCCATGTGTTCTTACAGTAGTAATGGTTCTGATCAGACAGGAAAGATCTCTTCAAAGTTTTATATGGAAATATTTGGCTTGCTGATATGGTGAAAGTTATTTTGGGCCAAACATGTTTTAATGGTTGGCATACCTAAGTCTTACCATGGCCAAGTGTCTGTCACCTACACATGCAGCATGGTTGGAGCCTAGCCTGGATGTTACCAGAAGCATGTCAGCTTGCTGGAATGGTTACTGTGGAGGATGGACTTGCATTGGGACATGTGTCTGGCTATGCAGACTCAATGTACAAGACCATCTACAGGGTACAGTGGAGGGTGGACTGTGTTCTCTCCATGACTCCTGTACAAGACCATCCTACAGGGTACAGTGGAAGGGTGGAATGTGTTCTGGCTGTGACTCCCTGTACAAAGGACCAGCTCCTAAAGGGTTCAGTGGAGGGGTGGTCATGGGTCTGGCTGTGCTCCCTGTACAAGACCAGCGACAGGTACAGTGGCAGGGTGGACATGTGTCTCTCCATGATCTCCCTGTACAAGATCAGCCTTCAGGGGTACTGGGAGGGTGGAATGTGTCGGGCTGTGACTCCCTGATACCATAGACCTGCCTACTGGGTACTGTGGAGGGTGGACATGTGTCTCGCCATGACTCCCTGTACAAGACCAGCCTACAGGGTACAGTGGAGGGTGGACATGGGTCAGGCTGTGACTCCCTGTTACAATACCAGCCTACTGGGTACAGTGGAGGTGGACGGTTGTGTCTGGCATGAGACTCCCTGTATAAGACCAGCCTTCAGGGTGCAGAGGAGGGTGAATTGTGTCTGGCTGATGACTCCTGTACTATGCCTGCCTACAGGGTACAGAGGAGGGTGGACTTTGTGTCTGGCTGGACTCCCTGTACAAGGGCCAGCCTACTGGTACAGTGGAGGGTGGGACATGTGTCTGGCTATGACTCCTGTACAAGGCCTGCCTACAGGGTACAGTGGAGGGTGGACATGTATCTGGCTGTGACTCCTGTCAATATTCAGCCTCAGGGTACAGTGGTGGGTGGATATGTATCTGGCTGTGACTCCCTGTACAGACAGCCTACAGGGTTACTTGTGGTGGGTGGACATCTCAGAAGCAGAATTTAAGATGTATGGGTTGGACAGCACAGAGACAGGACTAGATGTACATATTAACCGTCACATGGGGGATTGGGAGTTTGCAGGCTATGGAGCTCTTACAGATTGTCCAAATGTGTGGAGAACAAGAACCAACCATATTCATGGCTTACATAAGTGATTATATGGAGGAGGGTTATGATAACTTTGTTCTGCTGAAGCCTTGTATATCAAGGAGCAAGAGTGAGCCGTGTTTGGGTACTGTCTATATATCTTCAGTCGTATCATGATGCCAGAACTCTATTTACTATAAATAAAGAAGTTATTAGAAGATTTTCTGTTAAATGTGACACAAAGCATTTTTAAATTTTACTTACATGCCCCCCGGGGGGGGGATTGGGATATTTGAATTCTTCACCAGGTGTCAATCATCTCTGTAGTCATGAAATCACAAGGGTGTTGATGGTGTGATTTTTGCCCCTTCATCTCTCTCTGTCTGCTTTTGCTCCTCCCCCCCCCCCCCCCCCCCCCCCCACCCCCCCCCCCCCCCCCCCCCCGCCCCTCTCTCTGTCTCTCTCTGATTTGAGCACATCTTTCCTTCCCCTTCATCACTCATTCATTACATTCTTCTAAATAATCCTTCCTTCCATCTCTTTCATTGTTTTCTTTTCTTCAGGCCATGGGGCTTTACAAACAAGCGAGTCATACACAAGTGAGTGAATGATCTTGAGAGCCCAGGCCTGTTGCTTTTTCCTCTTCCCTCGTTCCTTTCATTCCTCCTCTGTGCAGTTGCCATTCTTTTCCTTTTGTTCTGATGTTGGTGTTGTTTTGTCATGTTTGGTCTTCCAGAAAGGTTGGATGCCTGACGAAGGAAGTGGATGCGATAGATAGTGCAGAATGAGAAACGTTGGAAGATGTCTTTATAGGCAAGTGAATATAACATGGGTTTTGTAGTCACACTTCCAGCACCATTCTGATAGAAGTTAGTGTTTTTGTGATCTGAAGATCATGGGAACCATCCCACACAATTATCAATGAGAGAATCTGACGAGTTGGTGTAAGATTGGTTATGTTTGGGAATTGATGAATTCATCTCCAAATAGAGTTGGCGAACAGTTTGTGTTTATCTTGTGCAAAGTGGTTGCCAACCCATATTAAAGTGAACAGTTTGTGTCTATATAGTGCAAAGTGATGGTGCCAACCCAAATTAAAGTGAAACAGTTTGTTGCTATCTAGTGAAAAATTGAGTTGCCAACCCATAAATTAGGGTGAAAAGTTTGTCTTATCTTTTTGTGCCACAATGAGTTGCAACCCAAATAGACTGAACAGTTGTGTTTATTCTTGTGCAAGTGGTTGCAACCCAAAATTGAGTGAACAGTTTGTGTTTATCTTGTGCAGGTGAGTTGCCAACCCAAAATAGAGGGAAACAGTTTGTGTCTACTAGTGCATGTGGTGCAAACCAAAAATAGAGGAGAACAGTTTGTGTTTATCTTGTGCAGGTGAGTTGCCAACCCAAAATAGAGTGAAACAGTTTGTGTATATCTAGTTGCAGTGGTTGCCAACCCAAAAAGTGAGTGATTCAGTTTGTGTTTATCTAGTGCAAGTGGTTGCCAACCCCAAAATAGAATGAACAGTTTGTGTTTTATCTTGTTGCAGGGAGTTGCCAACCCAAATTAAAGTGAAACAGTTTGTGTCTATATAGTGCAAGTGAGTTGCCAACCAAATAGATGTGAACAGTTTGTGTCTATCTAGTGCAAGTGTGTTCGCCAAAGTCGGACTCTAAAAAAAGAAGTCCAGAAGGTGACAGAGATAAATGTTTATTTTTCTCAACAAACAAACAACAACAAGAACAAAAATGCAGGAATGATATATGTAAACATAAGTGAAGAAGATCTTTGGGGAATTGGTTCATTTGTTTTAATTTTGAGCACTGATCAGCGTAATACACTTTGTATTTCCCCATTCTTACCACCTCCGCCCCTTACCATCTTCGGCTGACTTTACCCGGGTCCCTCACCTACTCATCCCTCTCACCTTCCCCCCACCCCAGTCCCACACCCCCTTCGCAGGAAGATGATTCAGAACGAGTTTGTTATGGCCCCCTCACCCGAAGAGAAAAAACTCCGCGCGCGAACACACGCACACGCGCGCGCGCGCGCGCTCTCACACCACACACAAACAACACACACACTCCCACACACAAAACTCCACACAGAGGTCGTGAAATCATCACATGATGAAGTAGATAATTGTCAAAATAAAAACGGTGAGTGAGATTTAGGTTGGAAGTAAGAGGGACGCGTGGAAAGGAGGGGAGGGACACATTGCTTGCCAAGGGAAAGGGGTGGAGGGGGGGGGGGGGGGGGCGGTGAAAGGGGGTGCATGTTTGAAAATCTTACGGGAGTCTGATGATGTTAATTAGCGATAGTCGATGTCAGTACGGCAATTCTGTCTCTTTACACTTCCGGTTTCGCCCCCGAACCTCGACCTGGAAGGTTGCCAACATGTTCATCCCCCCTCCCAACCCCCCCCCCCCCCTCCCTTCTATTCCAGTCTGTTGCCCATGTGTTTGACAGAGTACTTTCCACCTGGGCTTGGTCCATGTCCATATATAATGGCCTCGCTGCAGGGAAGTAGGTTTACACACTGTTTGGGTCTGACTATTTGGGGAGGAAGCTGTGGGGTTGGTACTGTGCCTGTGTGCCTTTCTCAGCTGGAAACTCAACCTTCGGCTGTCTGTCTAGATGCATGGAGCACTCACAATGAAACATATTCTAATCTTAGAGTGTTGGGACTTGCATGTTGTAGACACAAGCATTTTACAGCAGATCCATGAAAACCTGTTCAGAGATGTTTCGCCTACATTGGATCTTGAAAGAGAATTCAAACAAATTACTTTTCATCGGATCTGAGATTTTACAGTGGAAAGATTTTTAACAAAATTTCGGATGGGTTTTTAGAAGATGTATTTTAAAGAATTGTGTGAATGAATGACTTGTGAGTTGATTTTAATGTGGTGACAGCCCTGATATGGCCCTTTGTGGTGGGCTGGGCTATAAGCAACATTACCTTACCTTACCTGCCTCTCACCTTGCCATCCCTATCTTTTCTCTCATGGTTATTTGGATATTGAAGTCTTGACAGACAGTAAGAGTAGTAAATGGCCACTGCAGATTGAATACTATTTCTTTTTAAATTTCAAATATTGAAATCGTCAAACAGTTGGTTACAGAATCATCAGTCGAATTTAGATCAGGTTGGCTTGTACAGAAGTGGGTTCCTCCCTCCACGCCATCTCCATTTCTGCCCATCCTGTCACCCTCCATGGATCTGATATTGTTTCAGTGAGCAAGTTAACTGTATGAACGTTATTGTCAATCTCTCCCTGACAGATTTATTGCCTGTGCATGGGTGTTGTGTTTGTGTCGTGTGTGTGTGTGTGTGTGTGTGTGTGTGTGTGTGTGTGTGTGTGTGTGCATGCGCGCATGCGTGTGTGTGTGCACAACTTTTTGTGTGTGCCCGGTGATGGTTATGTTACCAGCACTTCATGGCACTCTGAAAGCACATGTTGGCAACATCTGGAGCCTGCTGATTGCATACTGGGGAAAAAAGTAGAACATTGTTTGAAGATTGTATTACTGATCATATTGAGTACAAGTGGATTTTACCTCCACCAGGGAAAAGTTGTTTTTGAACATGTAGGCATCTGTTGGTTGGTTTGCCTGGCCATCAGCAAGATTACGCACACACTACAGAACCGATGTTCAGTGTCACTTGATGGAAGGTAGGAATGTGATCCCAGAATGAAGTCACTCCTGTTGGTTGGTTTGTCTGGCCATCAGCAAGAATACGCACAC